>JAMLFY010000009.1:34133017-34341017 GCA_030441495.1 Dalbergia oliveri | reverse complement strand
TAAATTTTCAAGCTTGCATTTCATGTTTATGTTTCAAGTTGTCACTTAATCTCTAAAGATAATAAAGAGGATGCATCTCATATTTATTTTATGCTCTCACTTTATTTTATAATGGCTAAAAGAATCAATGCATGGCATGTTTATTTTATGTCATCACTTAAAGATCCTAGAGTTCAAAGACTTGCCCAAGTATCACAAGCAAAGTTGGAACCATGGTAATAAAAACTCTAAAGCTTCCTTAAGATTATGGGAGTCAAAGAATTCATTCTTTAAAAATTCTTGAGTTTGGAGCTTAATAAGATGTAATAAGAGTTTCTTCTCCCTTTATTTCAGTGAGACTACGTCGATCCCTTTTAAGATTTCTTCCTCCACTGGTCAGTGCGGACTACGCCTTCCAGTTCTTACATCATGTTTATAATTCCAATTTATCACTTTATAAATACAAGATTAAAATAAGGTTGCATAGCATGTTTATAATTCTAGTTATCACTAAATCTCTAAAGCTCAAGACTTGCTCCTTTTATCTTAAGTGAAAATTTTAATCATGAACATTCTTTCAATGTATAAACAACCTCATGATTGAGGAAGGCCTAAAGTCCTATGACTTCTTTCAATTTTAACAAAAAGAATTAATTTCTAAAGGAGTTTCGAGGTTTTACAAATATTTTAAGTAAACCATGTCACATGTGTACTTGAAATGTGACTTTAAGCAATTATATGAGGTTCATGATTCGGCCACTAATCTGAGTTTAGTACTACTGTATGATGATGGTTTAATATGATTGAAGTTGTGATAATTATGGTTTACTGCTAAAGGAATGATTCTATGCATGTTAGAAATAAAACTAGCTTCCTAGAAAACCGTAAAAGCAAGATTTCTAGGACTTAGAGAATGAAATTTATGCATTCTTCCAGAACCTTTAGTGGCCTTAAGAACCAGATTTTATTATGTTTAGATAAGGGACAATGATTCATAATTGGTTTAGTAATTAATTGTAGCATCATAGGAAAGCGGTAACGAAAGGGTTAAAAACGTAACTTCTAGCACACCATAAAACCTTAAGAACAACTTACTGTCTATGCTACCCCATATAGTCTAATAATGTTCTTAAGGCTTATAATTGATGGTAATAAATCCCTTAGATGCATAAGTAATTAGTTTGATAATTAAGGTTACCCAATTTTAGAGTTCGGTTATTTAAGGGAGCTTTGTGAGAATTTTAGATGACATCTTTTGATGCTTTGGAATGTCAGTTATATGATGATGTAATGCCTACTGAGAATTTGATATTATTGAATGATTTCATGGCTTGCATGTTATAGTTGCTATTGCAAACAATGAGAATGTTCATGCATCTTGATGATTATGATATAACATGCTAAGACTTAATGGTGACTTAAACTTATGAGGAAATGATCCTTTGGACCCATCAGACTATAGGTGGTGAAAAGGTGATCCTGAGAAAATGATCCTTTAGACCCATCAAACTATAGGTGGTGAAAAGGTGATTCTTGCCCCCTAGCCCGTTCTCTCAAAAGGGTAGAGTTGGGATTTTAACTTATCAAAAGTGATAAGTATATGCTAGTGACGACTAGTAAGGTATGAGCTCATAACCTAGATTACTCCCAAAAGGATGGAGTATAGGGTGGCCCCAAGGAAAATAATGATGATGATGACAAGATTTTAAGTCACCTAGGACACTAAAGAAATGAAATATGTGCATCATGTCTTGTGCATAGATATTATGGTATGATGTTCTTTGCATAACATTTATGAGATGATGATGAGAAATATGATGTTCTTCTATGCATGTTATTATGATATGATGATGAGGAATATGATGTGTTGATGAAAGGAAAAGTTCATTATAAACATGACATGCTAAGTTTATGATGCATTATAAGACGAATGATTAAAACCGACGAATCGATAAAGTATATTTTCGAACTTAATAAATCAATCTTAGCATGCTCACTATTTCATAATGAAACTTGAGGTTCCTAGGGACGATGATGATGACACAATGCATCATGAGGTGAGTACCACTAGATTCTTTTTATAAGTTTCTCACTCCCTCTATTTTTTTTATTTCCATCTCGTCTTCAGAAATAGAAGGAAGTGTTCGTGAATCACGTTGAGGCTTTTACCTGGTAGCTAAACTTGATCCTGCTAGTTTCACTCGTATATTTCAGATATCTATCCCTATCCTTGGAGTGTTATTACTAGGTGCCATTAATGGATGTCCTTCCATCCATATATTATTTATGTTTTGTTAGATTGCCTACACCTAGTCTTATTCTTGGTAGGCAAACTATCTATGTGTTATGTAATTATGGATGTTATATGATGGAGCCAAATAATGTGTTTTCATGCTTTATGACGTTATTCGCTTTTATTTCGATTATTGTTCACATTATGTGCGGCTCACATTTCCCATTATGTTTTAAAAAAAATGGCTCGTAATTTCACTAAGTATTTTCAAAGTATGATGAAAGAACTGAAGCAAAGAGTAAAGTCTAGTAATTAATCAGATACAACCTAGGTGTATTAGGTTAATTATTAGGGTGTTACATCCAGGATCTGGATTTTACCCAGAAACAGTCTATAGTCATCAGGCTCCCCGTTAGGATCCTTAGGTAAGGCTAGGATCGTGTGGATACTATCTGGTGAAACCAGCCTTCCTCTGAGATAAACAGCGCCGACGTTCTGCCTATAGGTTCACATAAAACTCACAAACCCAGGAGAGGTTAGCCCAAGGCATGTCAGGATCTAGAATGAAAGTCCACCCGGGCTTCTATATCGTCCCGTACTCCTTGTAGCCTATCTCTACCGAATCCTCATAAAGAATCCATTTTTCGAATAGGCAAGGTCGTCTATGCATGGCCCTCTCAAAAGATCGCTCGGAGCAATATTCACGAACCTAAATGGATCAAGGGTGGAGCAGGCCACCTCTTCATCGGTGAGCTAGGAGCAGCGAGAGGGCGCTTGAGCTGCCTTCTTAGGAGCCATGGACCTGAAAGGCAAAGGGCAACAAAAGAAAAACATGAGAACCAAAGGAAACAATAAGGGAAATAGTGGAATAGAGAAAACCAGGAAGACGGAAGTAGAACAGGTGGTTCATGTTCGTGAAAGCGAATCTCACTCACCATAGCGAATCAAGCTCGATGCAGTGCTTGCTACAGCCTTACTTGGGTTCACTTGGAGCAAAGTAGTGTGAAGCATCTGTCTATAGCGAGAAGGATTAGCTACAGCGAGTGATGATAGCATCGTAAACCCTCAGAAATCACTCCTAAGTAACCAAACCTACGGATGAACAAAATAGCCCTCAGAAGATTAACACACTCAACATGCTAACCAAAATAACAAAGAACTCTAATAAAACTACCCTAAACTAACCTAAATAAGAGTGAGAAAGTAAGGAATTCAATGGAGGCAAAATTAAAGCAACTAGAAAAACTTAAAGGGAAATCACATACCCGATAAATGTGGTGCAATGCAAGTAGGAGGAGAACCCATGCGTGTGTGCGAAGTAGGAGGGAAACGAGGAGAGTGAGTGTAGTGAGTACTATGAAAAGAAAACTAAAAGGCAGTGGGGTTTCAAAGGAGGGAAGAAGAATGAAAGGGAATGGCATCCGTCCCTTAGTGAACATGTTTTGGAAACCCACCGCTGAGCGACCTTATCTCCTGCCAGCAAGCGAAGTGAAAACGCAACGTTTCACTAAGGCGCCCCCAAAAATTGATTTTAATTTTAATTTTTGAAATTTTTTTTAAGAGGCGAGGTTTGCTGTAGCAAACCTTTTCAACAAGAGGAACACTTGCTGAGCGAGCCTGACAATGTTCAGGCTTCCAAAATTGCTAATTGCCTTGATCATGAAAGCATGAAACTAAATCTAATTAAAACCAGAAATTATAAATAGAATAAATTAGAAGAAATCAAATCGAAGGGAAAAAGAAAAGGGATGAGGAATAGTGGGTTATCTCCACCAAGCACTTTGGTTTAACGTCCCTAGGTTGGACATTTGGAACCCTCAAAGGGTGTAAATGGCTTCGATTAGCACACTTGATTTCAGCTTGTGGTGCTATTAACCCTCCATGATAGATCTTCAAACGATGACCATTTATAAAAAATCTTGCTTTTGAGTTTGGGTCCTCCAACTCTACAGCTCCAAATGGGTGTATGCGAGTCACAAGGAAAGGTTCATTCCATCTGGAGCGCAATTTTGCCTGGCATCAAGCGCAAGTGGGAGTTGTAAAGTAGCACCAATTAGCCTATTTTGAATGCCTTCCTCAAGATATTTTTGTCATGGAAAGCCTTGGTCTTCTCTTTATAGATCCTTGAGCTCTCGTAGGCTTCCATCCTTAATTCCTCAAGCTCTTGCAATTGGAGCTTCCTCTCTTACCCTTCTGTCAAGTCCATATTACATTGCTTCACCGCCCAGGAAGCTTTATGTTCAAGCTCTATGGGCAAGTGGCATGCCTTCCCAAAAACAATCCTAAAGGGACTCATCCCAATAGGTATCTTGTAGGCGGTTATATGCCCATAGAGCATCTGTAAATGCATGCTCTAATCCTTCCGACTTAGCTTCACTACTTTCTCTAGAATGCACTTGATTTCCCATTGGAAACTTGCTTGCACATTAGTTTGGGGGTGGTAGGGAGTGGTACCCTATGAACAACCCCGTATTTATTGAGCAAAGCCTCCATGCTTCAATCGCAAAAGTGAGTGCCTTGATCACTGAGAATGGCACTGTGTTCCAAACTTGCAAAAGATGTTTTTCCTGACAAATTCCACAACAACTTGAGAATCATTAGTCCTAGTGTCAATTGCTTCCACCTATTTGGACACATAATCAACAGCCAAAAGGATATAAACATAACAAGGATACAGGGAATTACTATGAAGTCAATGCCCCAAACATCAAAGATCTCACAGAACAATAAAGGTTACTTGGGCATTTCATTCTTCTAGGATATATTCCCGTTCTTTGGCATTGTTCGCAAAACTTGCAAAATTCATATGAATTCTTGAACAAAGAAGGCCAATAAAAGCCAGAATCCAAAACTTTTCTAGCGGTGCGTTTGACCAAAGTGGCCTCCACATTCAGAAGAATGACAAAAGTGCAGAATAGAGTTAAACTCTGTGTTGGGCACACATTTCCTAATTACTTGGTTTGAACAAAATTTCCACAAATATGGGTCATCCCACACAAAATATTTACAATCACTTTTCAATTTAGAAATTTGAGCTTTTGTGAAATGGGGTGGATGATACGATAACCAAGTAATTAGCAACGTAGGCAAACCAAGGGGCAACATCTACATGCATCAAGTGTTCATCAAGGAATGCATCATTGAGGGGTATGGCGTCATGGTCAACATGCTCTAACCTACTAGATGGTCACCAACCAAATTTTTAGCTCCACTCCTATCTTTTATTTCAATGTCAAATTCTTGAAGGAGGAGCATCCATCTGATAAGGTGGGGATTGGCCTCAGGTTTTTTTAATAGGTACTTTAGTGTTGTATGATCGAGTACACTACCACTTTTACTCCAAGCAAATAGGACCTTAACTTGTCCAAAGCAAAAACAATTGCTAAAAGTTCTTTTTCAGTGGTAGTGTAGTTGGATTGTGCAGGATCTAAAGTCCTTGAAGCATAATAAATGGCATAAGAGATCTTACCAACCTACTGTGAAAGCACAGGACCCAAAGCATGGTTGGAAGCATCGCACATTACTAAAAGGGAGGCTCCAAGTCAAGAGGATGAATAACAGGTGCTGTGGTTAGAGCTACCTTCAAAGTCTCAAAAGATTCCTTGCATTTATCATCAAACACAAATTATGCATCCTTTTGTAGCAAGGAAGTGAGAGGGACAGCTAGCTTGCTGAAATCTTTTATGAATCTCCTATAAAAACCAGCATGACCAGGAAAGGAGCGAACATCCGCACATGAAATGACATTTATCAAAATTGAGAACAAGGTGAGTTTCAACACATTGTTTCAAAACCTTGGTCAAGCTATCTAAACATATGTCAAAGGATGCACCAAAAATAGTGAAATCATCCATGAAGACCTCCACGCAATTTTCTATGAAATCAAAAAGATATTACCGTACACCGTTGAAAGGTACCTGGAGCATTGCACAACCAAAAGGTGTGCGTCTGGAAGCAAAAGTATCGAAGGGATAGGTGAAGGTAGTTTTCTCTTGGCCTTCATGAGCAATGTGGATCTAGAAGTACCCTGAGAAACCATCTAAAAAGCAATAATGATATTGGCCCGCCAGCGCTCTAGCGTTTGATTAATGAATGGAAATGGGAAGTGGTCCTTTCTTGTGGCTTGGTTCAATCTCCTTAATCAATGCACACTCGCCAACCGTTTTGAATTCTTGTAGGCACTAATCATTCTGCTCATTCTTCACCACGTGATGTTGGACTTCTTGGGAACAACTTGGACTAGGCTAACCTATTGACTATCAGAAATTGGGATATGATACCCGCAGCCAATAGTTTCATGACCTCCTTTTTGACAACATCCAAGATGAGAGGATTTAAGCATCGCTTAGGTTGTTTCACTAGTTTAGCACCTCCTCCAAGAAAATGTGGTGAACACATGTGGAGGGGCTAATACCAAGATGTCAGCCAAAGACCAACCAATGGCTCTCTTATGGCTTCTAAGAACTCTAAGCAATTTCTTTTCTTGGTCCTTGTTAAGGTCATTGGTAATGATCACAGGAATTCTTCCCCTTCCCCAAATATGCATATTTCAAATGGGGAGGGGTTTCAAGCTTAAGGGTGGATGTTAGTTCT
The DNA here is from genome assembly GCA_030441495.1 of Dalbergia oliveri. Taxonomy (NCBI): domain Eukaryota; kingdom Viridiplantae; phylum Streptophyta; class Magnoliopsida; order Fabales; family Fabaceae; genus Dalbergia; species Dalbergia oliveri. The sequence goes on along the minus strand of JAMLFY010000009.1, from coordinate 34,334,212 downwards.
GATGGTGAAGTATTTGAACCTAAAACTTCATATAAACTTGAAACAAATGCATCATCATACCCAATAAATGGAAAAGTAGTCGAAAGAATGGAATTTGCATTGGCAAGATGGGAATTTAGAGGAAATATTGATTTTCAAGGCTAAAATAGAGCCAGCATTCCTAGATAAAGACTTTGAGTGTATAGTTTGCAAAATTTTGTTCAGTCACTTGCTTGATGATAATTCCAGCTTATGGAGTTATTTAGCTTCTAATTGGGATTGAAATCGCATGACTTGTCCTTCATTTTCCAAGTGAAACACTTAAAAATAGGAAGAAGTGGCTCATATTTGTTTTAGAACTTTTGTTGAAAAATTCGATGTCATAAATCAAGACTATTGGGATGAATTGCATAATTCAAACTAAATTTTCATTGAATGATTTTTAAGAGAAAATTGTAGAAGTTTGGAGCTTGAAGAGAATTCAAGTTGAAGCCAAGAGGAGGAAGCAAAGCATGAAGAAAAGGCCATTAAATTGAAGTTTTTGCTATTGGGTCGCGACCTAGTTTTGCCGGGTTGCAACCTACTAGGCGCCTAAACATTAGATCAGTTTTTGAGTAAGTTCCCTGACAACAAACTTTCGTTGTTCGCAACCCAACGCTGCCAAGCCCATTTTTAGTAAATAATTACCCGAGAAGGATTCAGCTAGGGAGTTCAGTTTTCTGCCATTTTCAGCAATTTTTGAAGAGGAACCCTAGGTTTTGGAGAGAGCCAACACAAGAGAAGGATTCATCTTGAAGATTAAAGGCCAAGGGCTCAGAGAAGGATTAAAGCCCCATTTGTTCATCTCTTTCTCTCTCTATGTCTTTAATATTCATTGTGTCTCTTGAACTAGTTTGTGTTTTGTTCATTGTTATGGATAGCTAAATTTAGGGGGATCCTTTGAATCCCTCTATAGTTCTTGGATGTTTGTAATGTTGCTTATTTGAATGTTGATGATATTGGTTTTGGTTACCCATTATTCTTAATGTTCTTATATGTTTGGCCACCATCTAAGTTGATTTGGGATTCTCTTGAACTAGACATAGGAATAAAGATATTAGACCTTGGTATGGTAATGCTTTCTTTTTACACTTAATTGGCTTAGGTGTGGGATTAGTCAATGGATAGAAACATACCCATTGACCTTGCATAGTAGATATTTGATGTTAGTTCTCAATGGGTTGATTTCATACTAACTCATAAGGACACTTAGTGTTTTAGGTGAAAGAGACACGATTAATTGACCTAGACATAGGCTTTTAACTATAATTGGCATGCTAACAAAACTAATTCCTTAATGTTCAATTAAGTAATTTGCATATCCAAGTGAAGTAGAGGAGAAAAAAGTCCCCTAGGCCTTTTAACCTTGGTTGTTTCTCAACTTTAATTTGTGTTAGTGTTTTCTAGTTATTTGCTCTTTAGAATTTTTCTAACTCCATTAACTTGTTTTGCTTAGGCCTGAACACGGTAGTTTAGTAACTCGAGAGCATATATATACCCAATCCCGTGGTAGACGATACTCTTAACTCATATTATACTACTTGAACGACCCGTGCACTTGCGGTATTTTACCCACTCTTGTAGGCGGCCATCATGCAGCAACTAAAGTTCGCTAACGAGACCGCTAGAGTTTCTCGATGTAGCGAGAAAGTTTCACTCAACGAAAGTTTCACTATAGCGAGTCTGTGTCAAGTTCAGACTTTGCAACATTCTCAAAACTTGTGAGAGGTGTACTAATGATAGCTATGTCGCGTCTATCAAATGTCTAAGCCCCCTTATTTGTAGTATAAGGTAACTCAGGTCATTCTTCCTTAGGACACACAGGTGTTATGTTATCAAACTGAAATTGCTAAATACAACAAAGGGGGGGTTTGTGATTTTCAGAATGTAAAATAATAGAAACGATAAAATGCAATTGATCAAAGAATCAATCCGAGACATCACGATTATTGGCAGAATTCATCATGCTTCAAAAGAGTCCAAATCCGGATGCTACTTTAACCAAATTAACTATATGATCATATAGTTATCATTCAACAACCTTCAAATCACAATCATAATTTTAAATGAATGTTGAATTACATGCAGTTCGGATCAACCTGGATAACTAATCAGTTACTCAGCCTTACTTGATTTCAACAACGAATTTCATATTCTAATCAATATATAATTCAAACATAATCATGTTCAATAACTGAATTCATATTTGAAATTGAAGTTGAGAAAGGAAAGCATACATACGAAATGGAAAATTAAAACAGAAACTAATTCAAACCAATTATCTATGATGTCAAGGATTGAAAAGAGTTTAGCCTTCATGGATATCTCCATTGAAAGCTTTCTGGATGAACACCTTAGATACAAAAGAAAAATAAAGAAGACAAGTAGAGAGAGATGAGAGATTCTTATGTGTATTCTTTGAATGAACAACTTAGGCTTAAATAGAAAATGAAAAGATAAGATAAAGCTTGAAAAATCTAAAAAGAAGGATTTCCCTCCAATCAAAGTGTCCCCTTATTACATCTTATCCAGATGTTATCTATCAAAATAATTCTAGATTTCCGAAATCTGATCTGGATAAGATAATCCTCTCTGGATAAGCTTTCCATAGACATTATATGACTCATTTGGACCAGAAATGAGTGAGATATGCCCAATTATGTGAGGAAAGGTCTTGGACCCGCGTCAGCACGAGCTCCGCAACTTTGCAGCCCAATTAGGCCATGAATCGGGCCGAATTTGATGAAGCTTGTGAAACCAAATTGTAGATCTCGGTCTTAGCTTTCAGAAGACACCAAAATCACAAAAATCCAATGTTTATAGAGCCCAAAATGATCTGTGCAACATGGAAAGGTCATAGTGAGTGTAAAATCCGAGATTAACCAAGTTTTGACAATTAAATCCAATGAAGCCCAATTATGAAAAACTCAATTAAATCATCAAAATTAAACACATTTAGAAACCAATTAGGCCAAATATGCAACCATAATAGATGCCTTAAAATTTCTCTATCAACTAACATTGTGCTTTTCATGTAATGGTTCATCACTTTATCATCAGGAATTTCAACAAGGAAGCATCAATTTCAGCACACTCTTTATACAAGTTTGATATTCCATCACAATTGGGGCAGAAACTCATTTTCAAACTCCAACATTCCAAGAGGATTTCCCACCAGATCACCATATGCATTTTCTATCAATCAATCAATTAAATCAATTGCAAAAGCGGCTTGTGGGAAATCTCATGGCATCATGCAAGTTAAATTGTGCCCTCAAATCACCACATCTAAAGAAAGTGTGCCAACATACACATCAACCTTGGCCTTTTAGGTTTAAAAAATGGCCTTCTTAGGATCATGTATATTGGTGCACTTCCTCATCATTGGCTATCTCAAAACATAGAAATCAGGAGGAAAGATAAGATCATTTGCCCTTACAAGGACATCCTCAAGGAGCCCATATGGCTCCTGAATGCTCTTGTTTGCAAATTGCAAGATCACTCAAGTTGTCTTCAACTCTCCTACATGAAGAGCATGATACACTGACCAGGCATGACATCAATCCCCACTTAAGATTGGCTAGAGCTTCTCCAAAATTCATGTTCCCATAGTGTAGGGAATGGTAAATGTGCCGGGTCTTGCATTTCTGGGAGGCTAGGATTAATGATAGAGGATACATTCACTCCTACACTCACCTTCTCATTGCCCTTAAGTCTTCTCTTGTTGGTGTACAATTCCTTCAGAAACTTAGCATATTTTGGAATTTGCTTAATTGCATCTAAGAGAAGTATGTTCAACTCAACCTTCTTGAATATCTCCAACAAATCCTTGTCAAGCTCAACTTCAGTTAGCCTCTTGATGATGTGTCCTTCTACGGGAAAGCCAATGGGATAGGAGTTGTCTCTTCAATAGGTGGAGTGACCATTGGTTGCTTCTTCTCATTAGTGATGGGTACCTCCTCTTGAATCACTCCCTCTAACTCCTCTTGTTTCTCTTCTTGATCCGAACTTTTAACTCCAGGTAAAACTGCCCAGGCTTAGGGTAAGAGAACTAACATTCCCTTAGGATTTGGAACAGCCTGGGAAGGATCCTGAGGAGGTAGGCGTGAACCCTGGAAGAAGAGCTTTTTATCTAATTAATCTCATTTCGTATCTCTCAGTAATAACTTCATCATCTCTTGCATGGTTGGTTGATCTGAAGCTTGGAGCTGGAGGTGGTAATGTAGGAATCTGAGAGGTCTGGTTGTAATATCCTGCGCTTTATGGATTGACGATCCCACAAACCAACACGAGTTTTTCAGCTTACTTTGTCCTCACTCACATGCTTCCTAGGAAAACTTCCTATAGGTCACATCCCAAAATTACCCCAAGTCAAGCACACTTACCTGGAGTTCTTTCGTGATGGGCTACCGAAGAAAGATACATCTTTGTGGCATAAGTAATACCAATCAATTCATATAAGCCCCCTTCCCTATGGTCCCATACCTATACAAACTCAGGATCCCTCTCTAAGGGTCTTGCAATTGGTTCATTCATGTACCCTTCGCTTGGAGGAGCCGCTCCTTGTCCGTCCTTCTCGTCCAACGATTACTCTCCGCCTCGTCCGAGCGTTACATAATGTAACACCCTAATTTTCTTTAGAAATTAATTGAGTTTTTGTTAATGAGAATATTGAGATTTTGACGATGTAGTAATAATGAGAATGATTTTATGATCGGGCAAAAACAAATGTGAATACTGTTCTATGGGCCCCGCCCAGACGCAGAAACCTTAGATTAGAAACAGAGGTGCCCGAAATTGGGGAAACATGGGAATAAGGTTAAAAATATTTGGAAATAAAAATTTCATGCTTAGAATTAATTTCGGGTAATATCTGATTTCTGGTAATTTCACCCGTTCGGTGAAATTTTGGTGTGTAATTTTTACACCGAAGGCTAGTTAATCTCTACAAAAAAATGAAGTTTATCTCTTTAAATGCCAAAGGAAAGGCTAAGATTTCATCTTGGATGCCAGAATATTAGCCATTGATGTTAAGTTCTTTTAATGAAAAGAAAATTATTTCACTTTATGTGCAACCAATGATATCACTCCTTATTAGATAAACTTAACACACCAAACCTCATTAATTCTTTCTCTAACTCTTCGGCCAGCAAAGGAGAAAGACCAGAACCTCCATGTTTCCTTCACTAAACACCTTGGAACCTTGATTTCCAACATCAAAATCCTAAGCCAAACCTTGTTAAAATCAAAATCTTCCTTCTTTAAACTTGTTGTACACTTCAACTTCTACAAATATAACCGATTAGAATCTCCAAACTTCACTCTATTACCTAACCCATCACTGATTAGAGGAGGGTTTGAGTGGGTTTTAAGAGCTTTGGAACAAAGAACTTCCATCTTGGAGCAAACTAGAAACTAGAACACACTAGCTTCCAAGGGTAGGTTTTTTGTTGCCTTTTCTTGTTGAATTTTTCTGAATTGTTTTGGCTTGCCCTAAGTCTGAAAATTATGGCTGTATTGATGGATATTATGTTGATATTGATTTTTTAATTTTGGTAGTAGGTGTGGATGATGATAAAAATCACTTTATTCAAAAAGATGTTGAGTGATACTTGCTGGATTTTCGGGTCTCTTGGGCAGTGCATGGTCACAATTTTTTCTGGTCATGTTGTAGTCATTTTCATGAGTTGAAAAATTTATATGTTTAAGTTAACATCTTGGACTAGCCCCACGAATTTTCTTGGGTTCTGATTTTGAGTCAAACTATTTTAAAAAAATCAGTAACCAAATTGTAGAGATGCTACCTGACCTGTTGGAACTAAAGCTGTGAAATTGTATAATTTTATTAACATAGCAAATGATTGAATTATCCTTTGAAAATTTTACAGGAAGTGAATAACACATGGAACTATTACTTTGAATTTTATTGTGAGTTATTTCAATCATTTTATAGGGTTACAAATTGTAGAACTGGCATGATCTGTGAATTGGTGGTCTCTGACCACTAAATTTGTACAATTTCCTGATGGGGCTTAAGAGCTCCATTTGTGTTGGAATTTTTACAGGGCCTCCTAGACACATTGAAGTGTCATGGGGAATTTTGTGGCCCTTGAACCAACCATTAGATAGGTACATTAAATATTGGTACTGAAATGATAAATCTGCCCATGTGAAAAAGGTGAAAAAGCCTTGAATTAATAATGACATAGTATATAGTTCAAGTATATGGTATATGAATGCATACTAATTGTTTTAAAGGTTTGTTCACAAGGCATGAATGAGACTCCAATGTAATTGAATGCCTACATGTATGGTAAGCATGCCTTTGAAAAAGAGAAAATATCAAGTTGCAATTATATGAGAAAAGAGAATGTATAAATTTCACTTGTGCATGTTTTAACATATGGGAAAACAAAAAGGCTTATCAGGTTAATTGGGAAAGCCAAAGTAAGGACTTCCCTAGGAATTTTATGAGTCGATGGATGTCTTGGCTAGGAATAGAACTGTGTGATTCGGAAATGGAAAAAAAATAAAGTCCGATGATCAGAGTAGGAATGAGCTCATGTCTAGCAGTCTATTATCCTTTATGGTATTATTTAAAACAATGCCCCATGATGTGATATTAGACCTTCCCTATGTTAATAAAAAGAGAAATGTAGAGAATGAGATTCCATGGTTCCAAATAGCAACGGATAATTCATCAGTAGTTGTATTTTGATTGCACATAATGTACATACTTTAGTGGTGGTGCATGTAATTCTTACATGAGTATTCGCATATGAATGCATTTAGCCTTAATTTGCATCGTATATGAGGGATTATCCTGATAATTTTATAATATTCTCATCCCTATGTGCATATATGTTGTATTGCATTCAATGCCATCGGTGATTCTCTTCCTTGACTCGCCCCAGTGGCAGGCACTACGACCTTGGACTCCTGGATGTTGTGGCCTATTCCAGGATTGGCCTACGCATCCCTCTAGCCGTCGTTCGGCACTTCTGATTTACTCTAGAGTTTTACCTGGTTTTCGTATGATAGTGTGCCTCTACACATGGCACACCCGATGTTTTGTAGCCCACCAGGACCACCTTGCCCCTCCAGCAACGACCCTTCGTCATCGTCCTCTCAGACTCGGACCCATCTAGCCCAGACGCCCCGTGGAGGCAAGGCTATCGTGCCGATGGCCAACGGTTTCCTTGAGGAGGATGCGAGATTCTCAAAGGCTTTTAGCGTGTACATAGCAGTAGCGTAGTGTTAGAACCTTACCAGCCTAGAAAGATGTACTATTAAATGTTTTCAAGCCCGTTTGTATCTATATGTCATTTTGTTGGGCTTGGATACTTGAGCAGGCTAGGTAAAGGATGGGAACTAATCCTTTTGCTAAGAGTTCTTGAATAGTTTAGGGGTTGCCTCGTTGGCTTTACTATTATGATGTATATATTGTATCTGAAGACCTAATGTTCATATATGTGAATATACGTGTGGCAACATATCTATCAAATCTCTTAATTACTTTATATTTCGACTAGTATTGATTTGAAATATGAGTAATACTCTGAATTACTATGTCAACACGAGTAAAATATGGTAATTAGGAGGATGTTACAGTGGTGGAAGCGTTGTTTTGGCTTGGTTGTCTTTGATGGGGTGGTTGGTACCCTCCTGCTAAAATGGGAGGTGGTTTTGAAACCGTTGATTTGATGAATTCCCCCACCTCATGTTCGGGTGATCTCTCCATCCTGGGTTGTATGTGTTGCTATAAAGATTGTATTACTATTGGCTCTGGGTCTCCAGGAAAACATTTGTAGCAGAGACATTTATTGAGTCCTTTATTAGCTGAGGATAGGCATCAGGATAAGTGTAGCAAGAACAAATGCCACATGCCATGGCTAGTGTAGGGCAGCTGGAAGTTGAACTTGTCCCAAAGTCAACCGCTTTATGAACCTAGAAATCTCCTCAAGAGTTTGGTGTAAAGCTAGAATCTGACTGGGCTACTCCATGCACACTCCTAGTACCCGAGGTGGATCTAGACTGAACGCTATGAATCTCTGCCATGTTCTCAATTAGAGCTCTTGTAACTAGAGTCTAATCAACTAGAGCACCTCCATGCTATCAATCATACTCCTATCTATGGGCATCAAACCCTCATAGAAGTCTGGATAAGTAGCTACTCAGGGATTTGATGATGAGGGCAGCTGGCACATAATCTCTTGAACCGCTCCCAATACTCATAAAGTGTCTCCCTTGCAGTTGTCTTATCCCACATATGTCCTTCCTTATGGAAGCTGCTAGAGATGCTAGAAAGTATTTCTTTAGAAAGAGCCTTCTCAACTAGCCCAATTGTTTGCTACTCCATGTGGAAGGTAAAAGAGCTAACCTTTGGTATTTCCCTCAAGAGAGAAAAGGGAATGCACGTAGCTTCACTTGGTCTTCATCTACCCAAGTGGCCTCATGTTTGAACAAACAACATGAAATTCTTTGAGGTGCTTATGGATCTTCACCCCAAGGCCATGAAACTTCGAAGTAGATGTATGAGCCTAGATTTGAGCTTAAAGTCCACCTCTAATTAGGATAGATGATTCCAAGGGTTCCTTAAACATGTCAGGAGCTGTAAGCTCCTTAAGAGTTCTCCCTAGGTCACCATGTAGTTGCACTCCCTGAACACTAACAGAAGAATTAGAAAGTTCAGGAGCTATAAAACTTTGACTTCAAAATTAGAATTTAAAGGACAAACTTCATATGGTTCTATAGGGGCAAATAACTGTTTCCAGACCGTCTCAAGTGCCTTATGGTCCTTTCTATCTCACGATCAAAACTGGCTAACCGGGATAAGGTTTGGATCAAGTCATTCATGAGAACCAACATAAAGAAAACAAAAACAATGAAAGTGAAACTAACTACTATTTTGGATTTTCTCAGAAAACAAAAGAAAATAAAAGAAAACAAGAAAGCAACTATTCACAAATTCACAGGATTAACACAACTAAATAGCACAACGTTCCTCGACAACGGCGCCAAACTTGGTGAAAGGCCGTTTGGAATTGAATTCCCCCAATTGTACAAAACACTAGATAGTGGAATGCAACCTGGGTCGTCTCATAAGGAAGTTGAACTATTTAGTTAGAGTAAAAAGGGCGTTTTGTTGCATGAAAATTAAATCATAATAACAAGCAATTGAAATTAACAACTATAAGAGAGAACTAGCCTAGGGATTCTCAAGCTAGGGAATGTTAATCATCAACATAACAAATATCAAGTACTCAGTGAGGGACCATGTACTAATCATGCAATCACACAATTAGCTAGCAATTCTCCTTAAAGTCAATCAACTAGAGGATAAAATACAGGACATACACCTAAATGATTGCAATCACAACATATAAATGTATGAACCAATTACAATACCAATTGCCATAGTCCAACCCTCAATCAAGAGCTATCTCTATTTCTTGGTTAACTAAATACTTACTAATCAATCAATTAGTATGCATTCAATCAACAAGCTAAATCAAGTATGCCAAAAAATCATGCCCACATACACCAATCAGCACCTAACTTAATATGCATATAAATCATAAACATGGAAAGAGAGGAAAACACAATGAAAAAGATATCAACACCAAGCATTTGCATTAGAATCAACAATGTTTCATAACATAACCCTATCTCTTGAATCCCTTAAGCTAGCAAGAGCACTACTCCTCCATGAAGGAGGTTACAAACAAAAACTGAAAAGAGTTCATGGAATTAGAAATGAAAATGTGCATAAAAATAACTCTAACTAGAAATATAAAGTGTTCTTGATGAAGAAAAGGAAGAAGAAGGAGAGAGAGAATGAGAGCTCTAAAACCTAGGGTTCTTCCTAACTGGCAATGAATGTCTGGGTTTTGTGCTACGGAGTGTAACGCCCGATTTTCCGTGTTCAAATGACCGAAATGCCCCGAGGTCATTTTACCGGAAAATGAGGATCTACGGTCGGCCATCTTCAAGGGGATGTTTTGATGTTGATAGTGGATTATATGTGTTATGTGTGGTATAGAAGAAGAATCTCATTTTTCTTTCTGACGCACGAAATTACCAAAACGCCCATGTGGCGTTCATCATTTTACGTCCTGTGAACCTGGACTTTACCAAAAGGTTTTAAACTATGATCTTAAGTGAAGTTTAACAATAGGTTAAGCCTGGTCTAGCAGTTTAGTGTAAAATTACCATTTTGCTCCTAGAACAGTGTACAGTGAGCGTAATGATGTAATTAAGCAAACCTAAGCAATATTAGACTCTAATCGAAGATTAATTTATTTGATAATTAATCTCAAGTTAAAATAATTTATTAAGGTTAACTAGAACCTAATATTTCTTGGTTAAACTCTAATTACATCTTTTAATTCAAGATTCCTAGTCATGAAATCTTGAATAGTATTTTCTCTCTCCAATTCCTTAAATTAAGGAATTGTGCCCATACCTCATTTGACCAAAAGAATGATTTTAAATTGTTAATCTAGCAAGATCACTCTCCTAAATCAAGTCTTGACAATTTTAATTAGTCATTACCTCACCAAACACTTTCTTACAAACTCCTAATCAAAACTTTAATCAAAGAAACACCTAAACACATCATTAAACCACAATTACATGGACAAATCATCCTTCCCCCTTGGCTGGAAATTCTGGAAAAATTCATCCTCCCTAAATTCATCACATGTTGATTTTGTTTCACTCAAAGACCATACTTCAAGCCATACCATGAACCATACTTCCACCCATGCTTGCCCATGCCAATCAAGAGATATTTCTTCTCTCCTTTGCTCTCAAGGCCGTCGACCTTCCTTCCCTTGTACAGTTTCCATGTTGAAAAATTTCTATAAATACCAAGCTTGGAAGAACCTTGTTACACTTTAGATCATTTGCTAAGTTTAGCTTTCTTGCACTTTCCTCATTTTCTCTCAAATTTCTCTTCATCTTGCTTTTCTTTTTCCTTCTTCAAAGAAACATTTCCACCACCACAAACCACCATAAACAACCTTAAACCACCACTCCCTCACCTCAAACCACCTTTCAAACACTTAATCTTATCATTTCCAAGCTTGCTTTCTCAAGGAAAAATCATCTTCCTTGAGAAACCTTGTTGGTCGAATCCTCATCCTCTTTCAAGAGAAGATTTTATCTCCTCAATCCTTTAAGAACACAAGCTCCTTCTCATTTCTTTCAAGACTTCCTTAGGTAGGGGTTTTGTTTCAAAGTTTTTACTTGTTTTCTTCAAGAAAGTTCTAGTTTTCTCTTGGTTCAAAACTCCTTTTTCTTTTCCTTTTCCTTTTCGGGCATGAGGCCTTTTCATGAGAAAACTTTAGCTTGATGATGAGGTTTCAAGATAATGGTCTTGTGATGCTATGTGAGAAACCTCTAAAGCTTGAAAAACTTGGTCTTGGACCATACATGCTCTTGGTTTCTTTCCTTTTCTTTGCTTAAGTTTTCGGTTTCCTTTCCTTTTCCTCTTGAATGGTTTCGGTTTCCTTTACCTTTATTTGAACAAAGTTTGCTAAAAATGTTAAGTAGATCACAAAAGTTTTGTTAAGAAAATTAATAATATGTTTTCAAAAACTCTAAGCTTACCTTTGCCAACCTTAAAGTTGGTTGGCCGTTCTAAGAGTTTTACTTATTGAAGCCATGAGCAATAAAATAAAGAATATGACTTAGTTCTTAGTATGTTTGTTTAGAAAAGTGTTGAGCTTTGTGTCCATTTTCTTGACCTTGATGATGAAGTTCAAAAACCAAAGGCTTCTTTGAAGACTTGGTGCTAAGAACTCTAAAGCTCACTTTATGTTGTTAAGATACATATTGGGTTAAGGTTATAATGTTCCTCTAAAGTCTTGTAAGAGCTCTAGTTAAGATAAAATGAGTCACATTCATGTTTATGTTTATGCCTTGTATAACATGTTTATTTTGATGCCATCACTAAGCTCTCAAGAATAACTAAATGAACTTGCATTATCATGTTTAAGTTTCCAAGCTTGCATTTCATGTTTATATTTCAAGTCATTACTTAATCTTTAAAGATAATAATGAGGTTGCATCTCATATTTATTTTATGCTCTCACTTTATTTTATAATGAAGAATAAAACAAGTGCCTAGCATGTTTAAGTTTATGCCATCACTTAAATATCCTAGAGCTCAAAGACTTGCCCAAGTATCTTACATAAAGTTTTGGAAAAATGGAGGCATTTCAAGGATGCCACTTCGGCCTTGTAATGATGATGAACTTGGATGAGTTTATCTAATCATAAGTGCCCATAGCCTATGTCTTGGAATTTTTCTAAGCTTAGGTGTATTTAAAAAACCTTATGAACAAAGTTTTATGCTTTAAATCTATTCCTTGAGCTAAATAATTTAGCTACTGACCTTACCCATATTTATATGATTTTAAAGAGAATAATTGGTTTCTAAAAGAGTTTTGAGTTCTAAAATTATTCCAAGAGAAAGCTAGTAACTTATATGCTTTTAAATCATGAAATTATGTGATTACATGAGCTTTGCATTTCAGTTCTGCCCTTGGTGTTTGGCCACTATATAAATTCTTTTTGTGGTTTTAAGATGTGTAATTTCATGTTTGAGTGAAGTAAGGAACAATTTGGGAAGCTAGGAAAGAATGAGTAACTAAAAAGGACTTGAAATGTGAATTCTAGAACACTTAGATGCACAAATAGTAAATTCTGTTCCAACATAATTGAACTTAAGAAAATGGTTTATAATTAGTGGATTTATGTAGGAATCCCTCATAATTGGTTTAGGAGTTAAATATAGAGCCTTAGGCAAGACGGATCTTAGAAAGGGTCAAAGACGGAGATTTTAGGACCCTAAGCATATGATAATTTTCTGCCTAAGTGATGCAAAGCTGTTTGGATATACTAGTGAATTGTAAGTAATGATCCCTTAGGTGTTATAAAGAACTATAATGGGTGTTAGGATAATTATAACACAAGTTTAAGACCCGTAAGGGCCAAAGCATAAGATATCCTAAGATAAGGAGGTGCGATGTGAGAATGAGATCGAGTGAGTATTGTTTTGTTTTAAATGCCATGAGTATAAGAATGTATGGATGCGTGGCATGTTACTGATGATGTGGTACGCTGTGTTTAAAATGCATGAGAATATGAGACATGAATAGAGGATATGTTATATGATGTTCTATGGTTGTATGCTCATGTTGCATCCATACAAGATATGATAAAGTGGAAATGATCCCAATGACTTCCGAGTTAAGGGTTGTACGGGGTGATTCAAGAAAGAGATATGTTAAAGAGGAAATGATCTCATTATGACTTCTCGAGTTAAGGGTTGTACGGGTAATCCAAGATAGAGATGTGATTTCCCTCTTTTTCCCGTATAAATCTAGCGACGGCTAGTTAGGATGAGCTCATTCTTAGGCGATGGGTGTATTTGGAGTTTTGGTGGCTATGTGAAAATCGTCGGGGCAGCATGTTGGATGGATTTTGATGGCTATGATGAGGGTGGAAAAATGGAAAAGTTAAGAAAGGAACTCGAAAGTTCAATTATGATAAAGTAAAAGACGCACATGCATATTTTTCGTGGTTGTTCCATTGGTGCTTATGATCAAGTGATATATATTGAGTGCATAAATTGTCATGCTTAAGCATTGCCATGCATACATAAAATATCTGCTGCATTCATACCATCAAGACTCATGCTAAAAGAAACCCACTTCGGATAAGAGGATTTGATAAATTAAAACGAAACCTATGCATGAACACCTTTTTCATAATGAAACCCAAAGTGGCTGGGCGACGACGATGACACTTGTGTTAGAGTTAGGAGCCCTACTGAGAATCTTGTATAAGTATTCTCACCCTTTTGTTTTCCCTCGTGTCGTCTCCAGACGTAATGGTGCGGATGTTCGTGATCTTCTTTGAGGCACGGCGTGAAACCACGTCATCTAGACAGATCAAAGGCGCAAGTGGAAACATGAAGACTAGTCTAGCCTTGTTAACATTTGGTTATACGTTAGTTAAAGTTGTTTGGTGTAATTGATACCCCTAGGTGTCCTTATATTTATAAGGACATCGTTGTTATGTTATGATTATGTTATACTACTATAATTTATGTTGTGATTATTCTATGGTTTTATTCATGGTTGTTATGATGATGTATATCTGGTTGTTAAGTTTTACGTTTAATAGTCGGTATCTATGCGATGCCGACTCGCATTTTAAGTCTTAAGTTCAAAAAGAAAAATTTAGTCATTTTATTACTCGTATTTTAAAGAAAGTAAGTCAAGATTTGAAACAAAGGCGTAACAACTAATAACTAACCGGAATGCAACTCGAGCATATGAGGTTAAGAGTTAGGGTATTACAGAGCCTTACAGCATCCTCAAATTTGCTGAAAGGGGCTAGTGGGTCAAAATTACAAAATTAAACTTTCAGGCTCGGTCCCGCAATGCTTACTACAGCACTGATGTTCGCTGAGCGAACGGGCTCAAGATCTACCAGAGCCGCTTCTCATGCTCACTGGAGCTCCGATGTCGCTCAGGGGAGGCTGTCTTCATTTCTGGCTCAAATCTTATCTTAGGGGTAGGCTGAAGCGAGGACATCTAAGCATGCCTCTACCATCCAGCCTTTTCTCTCTTTCTTCCACTCGCTCCAAGCTCCACTCCACGACGCACTATCAAGGGAGACTCTTCAGATGACTTACCCACTTTTGTAACAAAGAGGTATCATGAGATATAGAAATCAAAATTATGCAAAAGTCACTGAATAAAAGTCACAAAGCAAAATTGAGTGGAGGGAGGGAAGATTTAAAAACTAACAAAGCCTATGAAAATTAAACTAAAAAGAATGTAAAAGTACCAAGTGTAACAGAGAAAATATTTACAAAAGAGAGTTTATCAGGTAGATAAGGGAGACATCACTAGATGAAGCAAGCTCCAAGTCCATCAGATCTTCTTATTGGTATTATATGCTATTATTCTTTTTAATGGCTATAAAATTGTGTGAACTTTTATGTCACATTTCTCTTATATTTCCTAAATAATGTTGTTCTTCATACGGTTGAAAGTTCTATAGCTTGCAAATGACAAGTGTAGCTCTCTTGAGCTTCAGTTCACTGATGTTTATAAATAATATGGTGTTTGTGATTGGTTTCTGTTGTATGTTTGAGATAAAGATGTTAGCCTTCAAATTCCTTTGTTGGTTTTCACATGCTATGAAATGGTTGGCAATAAAAATTGATGGATGAAATTTATTAAACATTGGTTTTACTCAAGAAGCTATCCTTATTGAATGACCATCTAAGTGTCTTAAAGTCTGTCATGCCCCCTTCCTCTATTCAAAAGGGTATGTGATATCTATCAAATTTAGAAGTAGAGCCAACCCACTTCCTCAAAATCAGATTCGTAGCTTTAATCATGTTAGAGATCCAACCTTTAGTGGCATAGTCTAAGTATTTCATGTGCGTTAATTATATTTATTATTGATATATGAACTCACTATTTCATGCGATAGAGTGATCATGCATTAATCATTGGAGTGGGTTGGCTGACAAATGATTAGTCCAAGGCCTATCAGGAGTTCCTCTAATTCTGTTTCACCTCCGTTAGATGCATTAATCAAAATGCATTTTTGTGTGTGTGTGTGTGTGTGTGTGTGTGTGTAAACGATAAGATTTAACCAACAACTTATAAGATCTTGCAAATAAGCCATAACATCTTATAAGATCTTATTTTGTTTCTTTGGCATTCAACTTCATGTGATATCTCCTCATGTGATTCCTATAGGTTGCCAAGATAAGCCAACAGTTTTTCTTTTCAACAATCCATTTTTTTTTATTCAAAGTTTATTTGCTTGAAAATCGTGATGTTTATAACTTCATCACAAATCATAATGTTCAACAACCCATTTTCATTTTGGTTAGCAAAAGTAAAATCCTTCATGGGTGCTTTTCCATTCTTACTATTTAAAATGTGTAATATGTTCTAATTGTGTTTATTGTTCGAATTATACACAACATTTTTTTTATTATTTTTTGTTTCAAGCTTGCTTTGTATAGGTAAGGTGAATCACATATAGATCATTTGTCATTTGTTAATTTTGTTGTGTAAACATTAAAATTGTAAATGGGTTTAGTGAAAAATACAAACTTCAATAGAGAATAGCTAACATGAAAAAGAAATATGTTCTGGGTTCTGAATTTCAGCTGGCTAGCATAAAAATTAGGACCGGTGCTACTACTTTTAGTGGCACGACACATAACGGCTAATGGGTTTTTTATTCCTTTAAAAACATTCAGTTCCTTGTTGGTTTTTGGACCAATTGTGCATGAAGTGCATCAGAAGATCAATTCATGGATACTCCAGTATATGGTTTATCATTTTTTTTCCTTTTACCTATGAGTGGTTGAGGCTGAAGGAATAAGTGGAAAGTGAAATGTCTTCCATATTCAAAACCTGCTTGCATAAGTACATGAGATAACAATAACTTAGAGAAACTATAATACCCTATTTTCCTGATTGAGTGCAAATGACCAAAATGCCCCTGAGGCCATTTCTACCCGAATTCGAGGGCAGTTATCCGGCCATCCTCGAATGGGTCAACTCAATGTTTGAAGGGGTTGTACCTGTTATATTTGATATTCGAGGTGAAAATCTCGTTTTCTAAACTTTCGGTCAAAACGACCAAAATACCCTCGTGTCTACACGGGTAAAGGTGCCGTTTAGCCCGAATTCTTCCAGGAAGTTTAGAATGATGTTTTAGAGTAATAATTGATGTTTAGGGCAGAAGGTTTGAGTAGTTTTAGTGCAAATTACCGTTTTACCCCTAGAACAGTGTACATGCGCCTAATGAAGCAATTAGTTGAACCTAAGCAATATTAGGCTCTAATCGAAGATTAATTTTCGATAATTAATCTAGAGTCAAAATGATTTATTAAGGTTGATTAGAAACTAAAATTGCTTAGTCAAGTTATAATTACATTCTTTAATTCAAGATGTCTAATCAAAAAGTAATTAATAGTGTTTTCTCTCTCCAATTTCCTTAAATCAAGGAAATTTGTCTACCACCTTTTTGACCAAAAGAATTATTTTAAAATTGTTAATCTAGTTAGAATTTTCCCCAAAAGCCACAAATTTTGAATTCAAATTTCATCCAAAAAGGCTATGCAAAAGCTAGGATTTGACTACACCTAAGCTAGCACTTTAACCAAGCTTCCAAGACAAGCTTTGGAAGATATTTTTCTTCCCTCCAAGGCCAATGAATTTCGGCCAACCCTCCCTCCAAATTAGCCACAACATTTCATTCTTTATAAATACCACACCTTGGAAAGCTTGGACACCTTTTTGATCATTTGCTAAGTTGAGTTTCCTTGCACTTTCTCTCATTTCTCTCATTTTCCCTTCCTCTAAGTTCTTTTTCTTCCTTCCTCAAAGAACCACCACCACCACCTTCAGCCATCACAAACCACCTCAAACCACCACTCTCATACCTTAGAACACCTCCTAAACACCAAACCTCACCATTTCCAAGCTTGCATCCTCAAGGAAAAATCATCTTCCTTGAGAACCTTTGAAGGCCGAATCCTTGTTGCTCACCAAGAGAAGATTTTGTCTTCTCATTTCCTTGCAAACTCAAGCTTTCTTTCAAAGCTTTCAAGATTTCACTTGGTAGGGGTTTTCTTTCAAGTTTTCTTTACTTTCTTTGAGAAAAGTTTCTAGTTTTCTCTTGGTTTCAAACTCTTTTCTTTCCCTTTGTATTTTCGGCCATGAGGCCATTTTACAAACCAATCTTTAGCTTGATGATGAGGTCTCATGGAGATAGTTTGGTGTTTGCCATGAGAGAAACCTCTAAAGCTTGGATCTTGGTCTAGGACCATATACAAACTTGGTTTTTCCTTTTCTTTGCAAGTTCAAAGTTTTGGTTTTTCATTTCCTTTCCTTTATGATTCCGGTTCCTTCTTGGTTTTTCCTAGTTCAAAGTTTTGGTTTTTATTCCTCTAAAGTTTCTTTTCTTTCCTTTTGCTTTGTTCAAGCTTTGGTTTTTATTTCTTTTTCTTCAATGGTTTCGATTTTTCCTTTCCTCTCTTGAACAAAGTTTGCTAAAAATGTTAAGGTAGCTCTTCTATATTTATTTGAAAGGTTGTCTCTTGAAAAATCGTTTCCTTGAGCTTGATGATGTGTTCGAAGAACATAAGACTTCCTTGGTGTCTTGATGCTAAGAACTCTAAAGCTCACTTTATGATACATAATGGGTTGAGGTTTTTATGTTCCTTTAAAGTCTTGTAAGAGCTCTAGTTAAGATTAAAAAGGAGTTGCATTCATGTTTACTTTTATGCTTTGCATAGCATGTTTATTTTCAAGCTATCACTAAGCAACTTAAAGATTAAAACAAGAATGTGCATCATCACTTAATAAATCTCAAAGCCTCCTATTTCAACCTTAAAGTTGATTGTTGATTTGGGGTAAACACCCAAGAGGCCTAGAGCACTAAAATAAAGAATTGAACCTTGCATTTCATGTTTACTTTCTTGTCTATCATGTTTATATTTTACGCCATCACTTAAACTCTAAAGATAATAAATGAGTGCACCTCATATTTATTTTATGCTCTCACTTTATTTTCTAAAAGAAGAGTAAAATGAGTTGCATAGCATGTTTAAATTTATGTCACCACCTAAATGGTCTAGAGCTCAAAGACTTGCCCAAGTATCCAATGTAAAGTTTTAAGAAAACGTTGGTTTTTCAATGAAGCCATTTTGGCCTTGTGGTGATGATGATGGGCTTGGTGTGAATTCATCTAATCACAAGTGCCCATAGCCATGTTTTGAAATTTTTCTAAGCTTAGGAGTACCTAAGGAGCATTATGAATGAGATTATATGTTTTAAATCTATTTTATGAGAAAATTAATTTAGCTACTGATCTTGCTTGGACTTTAATGATTTTAATGAGATAAATTGGTTTCTAAAAGAGTTTGAGTTCCTAAAATTGTTCCAAGAGAAAACTAGCAACTTGTATGCATTTTAATTCATGAGATTATGTGATTTTATGGGCTTATGATTTTGGTTCTGCCCTTCATGATTGGCTGCTGTATAAATGTTGTTCTAAGGTGTTAAAATGTGTAAAATTATGTTTGAGTGAAGGGAGGATCGATTTAGAGAAGTTAGAAAAGAATAAGTAACTTAAAAGGATCAAGAATGAGAATTCTAGAACACCTTAATGCACAAATTTGCAAAACTGTTCCAGCATAATTAATTCAAGTGTAAATGGTTCATAATCAGTAGGATATGCATAAAAACCTTTCATAAATGATTAGGTATTAATTACTAAGCTTAAGGTGATGATAAGGACTTAAAATAGGAATTCTAGCACACTTAGACATGGCAAAATGTGATTCTGTCCAGCAAAACTAAATTGAGGAAAAGTAATTTATAACTTAGTAAACATGCCTAGGAATCCCTCATAATTGGTTTAGGGATTGATTATGAAGCCTTAGGCGAAGACGGATCTTAAAAAGGGTCGGAAGATCTAGAGCCCGTAAGTATATGATATTTTTCCGGCCCAAACTACATAATGCTGTTTGGAATTTTAAGTGTGCCTAAAACTTAGTGAGAATTTTAAGTAATGATCCCTTAGGTGTTATAAAAATCCTTAGTGAGGATTAGAATGACCGAAATACAAGTTTAAAACCCGTAAGGGGTCAAAGCATAAGATACTATGAGATAGGTGGATGAGAGAGTATGATTATGATGATGAACCTCGTGCACACTTATGATGATGTGGTTATGTTAAGTTCCTTGAGCATGAAACTTTATGTGCATAATTTGATTTGGTGATATGATGAAATGTTATGTTTGAGATGCATAATGTTTCAAAGCTATGAATGAAATTGAGGAATATGCTCATGTGAACTAGAAAGCTATTGCAATGAGAAAGTTCCATGAAAATGATGCATGTGACTGAAATTATGTGGCATGACTCAAATTTGAGGAAATTCGAGAGTAGTGTTATGCCGCGAATTTCCGTCAAATTTGAGGGACAAAAGAAAGTTTTTGAGAAAAATGAAGTTTAAAGTTATATGCCGAGACGCATTTCTCCTTCTAGGTGAGGAGAAAGTAAACCCGTGGGGGTATGGACCAGCCATACCGAAGCGGACAAAGTCGCTGGTCTTAACTAGTCGATGCGTTTCGAAGGATGAAAGTACATGATGTTTAAGGTGACACACCGAGACGTACTTCTCCTGCTCCGGAGAGAGAAAGTAAAACCGTGAGGGCATAAACATTCAGCCTGCAAAGCGGACAAAGTCGCTGGCTTAACCAGTCGATGCGTTTCGAAGAAGGAAAAAGTCCCATGATGGGTGATCCTTAGGCCCCCTACCCGTACTCGGGAGTCGGGATTATGATGATTATGATTATATTTATGATTCGCTTATCAAGAGGATAAGTAAGAACTAGTGACGACTAGTTAAGGTATGAGCTCATAGCCTAGTTTAAGGGTGCGGTTACTATATTATTGGTGTCACAAGTATGAGAAAAGGAAAGATGTTCAAAGAAAAGTTTCATGCCACTCAAATGTTGTTTGAATTATTGTTTGATTTACCTAAAGTGCTGTCATGCATCCATGAAATATTATGTTGCATACATGCATTAAGAATCATTATAAAAGACATGGACCTTGGATAAATACCTTTGCGAAAATTCCATAATGAACTAATGCATGCTTAACATTTTCATAATAAACCCAAGGTTCCTGGGACGTAACGATGACACTAGGATAGAGGACTTCCTACTGAGATTCTTTAGTAAGAATTCTCACCCCTCTCTCTGTTTCTTCCGTTACGTCTTCAGATATCGATGGCGTCGTTCGTGATTTTCATTGACCCGCCACATGGGAGGTGCACTATGACCCCGAGCATCAATCCTACCACTTCAAGGGTCATTGCGAGGTGCGCGTTTTGCATACGTGGGACGCCCTTTTGCTTTCCCCGTCTCCAGCTATCGCTTCGATCCGACTTCACCCTTTGGCGACGACTTGATCTTTGAGAGGACACGACCCGAGATGAAGACCGGGTGCCCAACCTTCCTCGTCGGAGGCACGCGGATACCCAGTATGTTCCCGTTCTCGATTAGAGGCTGATCCTTCGAGGGTCTTCCCTTCGTTTCCTATGGGTCTCGGAGGAGGTAGCGAGGACATGATCACCCAGCCGAGGCATGCAAGGCGCGTTCGACAGCCCGAGGTGACCACGACGCAGAGGCCACACTGTTCCTCGATCCTATGCCTAGATCCCCTCTTCGTTGGGCTACATCCAGGAGCTTCGTCAGTTCGCGGGCTACATCTCCCCAACGAAATCGGCATCGCCAGGAGGCTTGGAGAGAGGGTAGCGATAGTTAAGTGCTTATCTTTTGGGTTGTTTCATGTATTTGTCATCCTTTGATATCATTGTATTGCAAGCTCTGCCCACTAGTATGGGTAAGACTTTATGCTACTTATGATGTACTAAACTATATTATCTAATGTAATGAGAATGATGTTTATGATGGATGTGTTCTTTAATGCTTATGTTTTGTATGTTTTATTTATTCTTCCGCTTCACGTTATTATGTTACGGCAAAGGCTCGCACTTTGTTTTATATAAATCATTTAAAAAAAAAATTACCGTATTTTCCGCTAAGTATTTTATAAATGAATTTAAAGAGAAGTAATAACTAATAATTAGTCTTGATACGTCCTAGGCGTATTAGGGTTAAATATTAGGGTGTTAGAAACGAATAGAACTTTTACAATCTTCTATAGGCACACTTTGGGCTTCTTTTTAATTTTCCTGTTTATTTATTGAGCTCAATGGTGCTTTTGATAAGGGAAGCTTTTGATATTGTCCTGGAAATCAACATGTTGTTGGAAATTATTACCCTCTAATTTGTTGAACCATTTGTCTCCCAATAATTAATTAGGAAGCAGGCCTATCATATGGCATAGTAGTATGATGTCTCCAATAGCACTAATGGTAATAGAGGTGATTATACTCTTTGGATGATAAAACCAGAAGTAAAGCAACTTCATCAAGATCCTTTTTCATTGATCAATTGCATGTTCCTCTTTCCATTGGCTTTGTGCATAATCATTTTCATTTCACCCATATATATAGATATTTTATCAATTCTAATTGCATTAGCACTTTTGTTTTAAGAGACCACGGTATGGTGTGTTTTAGTCATGCATTCAAGTAAGTTGAATTCACGTTAACATGGAGATATTGGCATAGAAAGTAGAGATCTGATTGAGTCTATTAACCTCAACAAAGAAACAAAAGGGTCTTGAGCAATACTATGAAATTGGTAGGAATTTGTGCATATTTACAATTAGTTTAAATTCATTACTTCGAAAAAAATAATTAGTGATTTCTCTATACAAATAATTAATTTTCTAACATTCTTATTATTATGGAAGAAGATTAACGAAAATAGAATGGTCTTGTAGCAATAGAAGTGAGAATAGCTCAAAACTCAAGTTGCACATCATCTCACAGACACCAACTATTGACAGTCCTCTATCCACACACTTGACTAGCATACCTCTCTTTCAAGATTCCATCCACTGCCTGCCAGGTGGCCTAATGAGGAGTGGCTTCATTGCTTTTCCAAGCTTCAAGGCCAAGACATCCAATGCTAGAAGATGGATCAAATGGCCAAATAAGAGCTTGAGCAGCATGTTTTATGGCATGGATGATCAATTTGGGTTTTGGCCATAGTTTGAGCAACAACATTTCAATTGAATAAAGAAGGGGAGTTATAATTTATAAGTAAAAAAAAAAAACAATGGAATGTAGTTTTTTCATGTGAAATCAAGAAGGTGTCAAATTAATTTACCATACTGAGTTTCTTAAATTATAACCCATGTTATGGAAACTTGATGTATAAAATAGGATATGTCAAGTAGAAATTTTGGCGTTTTGGACAGCTTGGAAATTTTAACATGAAAGAAGACATGGTTGTTCACCTTTTTTTCTCTCTTCTTTCCAAGTTGATTAGTATAACAATTGACTATGACTATTTTCACTCTTAATAATTGTCATTGTATAGACATTGATTGAAAATTGTTTTCCTTGAAGCTTGAAAGAAGTCCTGAATATGATGTAGTTAAAAAAAAAATAGACTTCAATACCATTTATTGTTAAGTATACTTTTAAAAAATAAAAATATGATATAAATAATTGTTTTATTCATAGATATTATGCTTCCTTAAATGATTCATCTACAATTTTGTTCCAAACTGTTTTGAACTCTTTTTTATCTCTCTTTCTCTCTCTTGTGCGCACGCACACACATATATGATTTGATAATAGTTATTCGTTAATAATAATTATCATTGTGAGGTTTAAACATACCTAACCATTTTATAGTTTGGTAGTAATTTATAGCATATCGTTTTAGTGTAAAATGATCGGACTTAATACCATTGCTATATACTTTTGATTTGAATACCTTCTTCTAATTTGTGTGATGTATTCAGAAAATATTCATATGAAATGTTACTAAGTTTGTATATGCACTTCTTATTTATTGTGTTTGTATAGCAGGAATTCTATTTTTTCATCTTTTGGATGTATATATTATTTGAATGCATGTGAAATGTGTTATCTTGAAATGAGAAGTATCACAATATTTCTTAAAGAAACCTTTAATCTAATTAGCCGTGCAGCACGGGTTTCTAACTGAGTTTCTACATATCCCGTTAGGATTTGAATTTGGCAAATTTACTAGAACTATTGTGTTGTCTTTACATTTTCCTATTTTTGTTAGATGCGTTTCTATTTGTTCCATCTAACTTCTTCTTATTAAGTGGTTTGTGTAACACCCTAAAATTATTTAAAAATTAATTTGAGCTTTATTAGTCATAATTTAAAAAATTTGACAGTTTAGCAATGATAAGGATGCCCACGGACGTGCAAAAAAAAAATTGGGCCTGGGTGAATGGTAACCTTGGGCCCTTACACTTAAGAAATAACCAAACCCTAGTCAGAGAACCAAGAAATGCCCAGGAGTGAGAAAAGAGAGGGTTGAGGTTAGAAATAGTAAGAAACAGGGATTTTATATCTAGGATTAAATTTCAGGCAATGTTTAATTACCCTGTATGGTATTTTACCCATTCGGAAATATTGATGTGCAATTCTTACATTGAATGAAACTTGCATGCAAGTTTGCTACCTAACTAGACAAGTGTGTGGCTAGAATGAAGCCACACCATTTCCTTTTTCATTAGCCAATAGGAATCTTACAAAATTTTATCTATTTATATTAAGGAAATAATTTTTGTGGTAGAAAACAATTCCAACACATGATGTAATAAATGACCTAAGATCACAATTTTCTTCCTTTCTTCTATCAAATTTCGGCCAGCCTTCTTTCTCTAGCCATATTCACCTTCTTTTCTTCCAAAAATCTTATGAGCTTGCTCAAAACTCTTCTACAACACTAAGAATCAATGATTTAAGCACAAAACCTCATTTAGCCCTTAAAATCTTCATATCAACCTCCATCAGAACTTACATCACACTTACCATAAAAGAGGAACTAATATATCACAGCCTAATAAAGGGTTTTGGCTGATTTTGGGTTGAAGAATTGGTGGAGAAACACTTAGAAGAATCAAGAACAAGAACAAGAACTTGCAAGAACCAAGTAGGTTTTCTTTTCCTTTTCTTCAAATTTATTCTAATGAGTTTCGATTAAGTTAGATATGAAATTTTTTATTTTGTTGGTTGATAACACATGGATATTGATTTTTTAATTTTGGTGGTATGTTTGAATGATGATAGGAATCACTTTTATCAAAAAGATGTTGAGTGATACTTGTTGGATTTTCGGGTTTCTTGGCGTGTATGATCACGATTTTGGGCGTGATGTAGGCATTTTTGTGAGCTGAAAAAATATATGTTCAAGTTAGCATCTTAGGCTAGTCCCATGAATTTTATTGAGTTATGATTTTGAGTTAAACTGCTTTAAAAAAATCAATAACCGAAATTGTATAGATGCTGCCTGAAATGTTAACGAAAGTATAAATTTGTTTAATTTTATTAGTAAATGATTGATTTATCCTTTAAAATGTTTACAGATGTTGACAACATCTTGAAGCTTAACTGTGATTTTTATTTTGAGTTGATTCAATCATTTGCCAGGGTTAAAAATTATGGGAGTTCGGTTTAAGTTAGTGTAAGTGGTCTCTTACCACCAAATTTGTAAAATTTTTTACCATAGCTAGATAATGATTCTTACTTTGAAATTTTTATGAAGCCTTGTAGACATATTAAAGTATCTCAAGAAATTTTCATAGCCTTTAAATTGATTGTTTAATTTGTGAAATAAATCATACTCTAAGTCTGAATTATGCCAAATGCGTCTTTGTCCTTGGAAATGAATTAAACTCTTGATTTAGAAGTCAATGATCTTTGGTCCAAGTATGATGTACATGAATGCATACTAGTGACATTAAAGATTGGTTTATAAGAAATGAATGAGAATTACTTGTGATAGATTGTATATATGAGCTTTAAGCTTGTGTTGGTAAAAAGAACGTGATAAATTAATGATATATATATATATATATATATATATATATATATATATATATATTGGAAACATTATGACATTCAGAAACTATGCTAACGCATGTAGGAATGTGAGCTTGAGGATGATGTATGTACTAAGTGAAAATGAAGTCCCCTTTAGTCCGAAGGCACGCAAAGGTTCCTTTAGTCTATAAAGGCACTACGGTCCCTTTTAGTCTAAAGAGCATGAAAGGTCTCATGAATGTGTAAAGGGCACAGAGGTCCCCTAAATGTGTAAAGGGCACGGAAGGTCCCATTTGGTCCGAAGGACAGAAAAGGTCCCCTTCCATGTACCGAGGGCACATAAAGTTGAAAATGAATTATTATGATGTTGAGTATGACATATGTATACTGAGTGATTGAGTAATTAAAATAAATCCACTTCGGAAGAATGACTTTTGAATTTTAAAATGAACCTTTGATATATGTTGCATGCTCACAATTTACTAATAAACTGAAGTGGCTGGGACGATAACGATGGCATGAGTTTCCTTATATGTTTTGGATGCGTCTTAGAATTTTAGAATTCTCACCCCTATTTGTTTCCGGATCGTCTGCAAGTTAATTGAGAGCACAGTGAAGCTTAAAGAAAAAACTGAATTGGAATTTCGGTAGCTTAGTAGTGAGACTCGTATCTGTTCTACTTAGATATGTACATGTGTCTGTAAATATAGTAAAGAACATATGTGTACTAAAGCTCATAGAAAAGCTTCCTTTTGTACTTGACTTGTACTAAATAAATACTTTGTTTCCTTGCATATATTTTGATAGAACCACGAGTTAGCTACTATACGATTTAACGATTCTTGCTATAAATAATTACGAAAGATCCATAAATTTTGGAAGTAACAACTCTAAACCGCCATGACTTTAGGATGAGGTTGTGTAACACCCAATATTTAACCCACACGCCAGGACGTATTAAGATTAATTATTAGTTATTACTTTCCTTTGAACATCATTTGTGAAATTACTTAGCGGAAAATACGGTAATTTTTTTTTTAAATGGAATACGTAAACAAAGTGCGAGCCTCGCATACCATATAAAAGAAACGTAAAGCGGAAAAACAAATAAATCATACAATACGAAAGCAATATAAGAACACCTCAAACATAAAAACATCCATCATAATATTAATCATCATAGTTTAGTATAACCACTAAAATATAAATGCATAAAGTCATACCCATTTAAGTGGGTAGAGCTTAGGATAGAAACATAAAATACAAGAAACATAAACTACTAATAAATGAAAAAACCCTCAAAAGATACAGCATACCGACATATGAATGCATAGCAATATATAGGGCAGCAAACCAATAAAACACCTCATCATCAACTAATTCTCATAATAGTGGCATCTCATTTCTAACTTGTGACATCATGGTATGTAAAAATAGTAACCGACCCTGATAGGCTATGAGCTCATACCTTAACTAGTCATCACTAGTTCTTACTTATCTTCTTGATAAGCGAATCATAATCATAAAAATAACAATCCCGACTCCCATATTTCAACCAAATAAATCTCTTATCCTTAGGAGCATACCCATCCTAACTCATTTCATATTTCTCATTCTAATTTCTCATTGTATTCTCATGCATAATGTATCACATTATCGCAACAACATATCTCAAACACGCATATAGCCACATAGATCATGTCATTAGCATATTCTCAACATCACAAGTATACCCACTCGCTCATACTCATATTCTAACACCCTAACTTTCACCTAATACGCTCGAGTTGCATTTGGCTAGTTGTTAGCTGTTACGTCTTCGTTCGAGAACTGACTTGGCTTTTCTTTAAAATACAAGTACTGAAAATACAGCTAAATTTTTCTTTGAATTTAAGATTAAAATGCGAGCCACGCATGCACATAAGGACCAACTTCTAAACAAGAAAACATAACAACCAGGTATACATTACCATAACAATCATAACGTAACTTATAGTAGTATATCATAATCATAACATAACAACGATGTCCTCATAAATATAAGCACATCTAGGGTTATCAATTACACCAAATAACTTTTAACTAATGCAAAACAAGGTATTAGCAAAGCTAGACTAGTCTTCATGCTCCGCGCGCCCTCTGACTGTCTAGGTGACGTGATTCCTGCCAGCGCCTCAACGTAGATCACGAACAATTCACATCAATCCCGTCTAGAGACGACACGGAAGGAAAGACAAAGGGGTGAGAATACTTATACAAGATTCTCAGGTGCTTCCACTCTAACACGAGTGTCATCGTCGTCGCTCCAGCCATTTCGGGTTTCGTTATAAAATAGGTGTTCATGCATAGGTTCAGTTTTAATTTCTCAAAACTTATTATCCGAAGTGGGTTTCTTTTAGCATGAGTCTTGATGGTATGAATGCAACAGATATTTTATGTATGCATGGTAATACTTGCATGACAGGACACGTAGATAACACATATCACTTAATTGAAGCATCAATGAAACATATGCATGTACATCTTTTACTTTTTCATACTTGAACTCCGTGAGTTCCTTTCATAACTTTTCCATTTTTCCACCCTCATCATGGTCACCAAAATCCACCCAACATGCTGGCCCTGCGATTTTATCATGGTCACCAAAACTCCTAATCACCTATCGCCTAGGATGAGCTCATCCTAACTAGCCGTCGATAAATTTGCCTGGGTAAAAGAGGGAATCATATCTTCTTCTTGGATCACCCGTACAACCCTTAACTCGGGAAGTCATAATGGGATCATTTCCACATTATCATATCTTTTATGGATGCAACATGAGCATACAACCTTAGAACCTCATATAACATATCCTTCATGCACATTTCATATTCTCATGCATTTTAAACGTGGCATACCACATCATCACATCATCATGCCACATAACATTTCATACTTAAGATATTAACATAGTCACATCATTAAGAATACGCTCACTCGCCTCATACTCACATCACACTTCCTACCTCATAGTGTCTTATGCTTTGACCCTTACGGTCTTAAACTTATGTTCTAATTATTCTAATACCCATATTACATCTTTATTACACCCAAAAGATCATTACTTATAATCTCACTAAGATTTTAGACTTACTAAAATTCCAAACAACATTATGCATTTTGGGCAGAAAATTATCACATGATTACGGGGTTCTAGAATTCCCGTTTTAAGTTCTTATCATCACCTTAAACTTAGAATTCAACACCTAATCATTTATTAAGGGATTTTGTACATGTTACTAATTATGAATCATTTATCCTTGAATTAATCATGCTAGAGAGATTTGCATTTCTATGCATTAAGGTGTTCTAGAATTCTCATCTCTAATCCCTTTCAAGTTACTTACTCTTTTCTAACTTTTCTAAATCGATTCCTTGCTTCACTCAAACATAGCTTTACACATTTTTTAACACCTTAGAACAGCATTTATACAGTAGCCAAACATAGAGGGTGATAGCTCTGCGCGTCTGCTATCAAAATAGTCTAAGCCCCCTTATTTGTAGTATAAGGTAACTCAGGTCATTCTTCCTTAGGACACACAGGTTATGTTATCAAACCAAAATTGCTAAATACAACAAAGTGGGGGGGGTTTGTGATTTTCAGAATGTAAAAATGAGAAGACGGAATGAAATGCTATTGATCAAAGAATCAATCCCAGACATCACGATTATTGGCAGAATTCATCATGGTTTAAAAGAGTCCAAATCCGATGCTACTCTTAACCCAAATTTACTATATGATCATATAGTTATCATTCAACAACCTTCAAATCACAATCGTAATTTTAAATGAATGTTGAATTACATGCAGTTGGATTAACCTGGATAACTAATCAGTTACTTAGCCTTACTTGATTTCAACAACGAATTCGTCCTATATCTAATCAGATATAATTCAAACATAATCATGTTCAATAACTGAATTCATATTTGAAATTGAAGTTGAGAAAGGAAAGCATACATACGAAAATGGAAAATTACAAAAGAAACTCCGAATTCAAACCAATTATCTATGATGTCAGGATTGAAAAGAGTTTAGCCTTCCATGGATATCTCCATTGAAAGCTTTCTGGTATGAACACCTTAGATACAAATGAAAAATAAGAAGACAAGTAGAGAGAGATGAGAGATTCTGATGTGTGTTCTTTGAATGAACAACTTAGGCTTAAATAGAAAATGAAAAGATAAGATAAAGCTTGAAAAATCTAAAAAGAAGGATTTCCTTCCAATCAAAAGTGTCCCCTCGGATTACATCTTATCCAGATGTTATCTATCAAAATAATTCCAGATTTTCGAAATCTGATCTGGATAAGATAATCCTCTCTGGATAAGCTTTCCATAGACATATTATATGACTCATTTGGACCAGAAATGAGTGAGATATGCCCAATTATGTGAGGAAAGGTCTTGGACCCGCGTCAGCACAAGCTCCGCAACTTTGCAGCCCAATTAGGCCATGAATCGGGCCGAATTTGATGAAGCTTGTGAAACCCAAAATTGTAGATCTCGGTCTTAGCTTTCAGAAGACACCAAAATCACAAAAATCCAATGTCTATAGAGCCCAAAATGATCTGTGCAACATGGAAAGGTCATAGTGAGTGTAAAATCCGAGATTAACCAAGTTTTGACAATTAAATCCAATGAAGCCCAATTATGAAAAACTCAATTAAATCATCAAAATTAAACACATGTAGAAACCAATTAGGCCAAGTATGCAACCATAATAGGTGCCTTAAAATTTCTCTATCAAATTCCCCACACTTAGTCTTTTGCACTCCTGGGCAAAATCCATAAGTTGAATCCTAGGGACCTCAAAATGTATGATTGGGAACAAGGAACAAACACTTTATGCACAAGAATTCAGAACACATATGAATATTTTCTTAACATCTCCAGTGAACAAGAAGACAAATCCAATCAAAAGATGAACCAAGAGTAATAGAATCTCACTAAGAAAACTCTTAAGTGTTTAGGCTTGTATTTACCCTCATAACACATCATGAATGTTAACACTACCATAAGCTTGACAAACCTCTAACATCAACATTTGAAACACATGCACATAAAGATCAAAAGGACTTTTCAGGTTGTAGCGGGGTTAAGGTATGGGAGGATATAAGAAAGGATACTAGCTATCAACCTAAGAGACTAAAAGAGCAATGAAGAATGACTTCACATAAACATGCAAAGTTATCTCAAGAGATACAATGCAACACCAATGAACTCCATTTTGCCTCTCATCAACCAATTTTTTTTCTTTTTCAAACTCACCAACATGCACATCTATAGTATTTACAAATAAACACAACTATTTTTTTTTCAACATTTTTTTTCTTCTTTTTTTTTTATTTTTTTTATTTTTTATTTTTATTATATTTTTTTTTTGAAATAAAAGATACACCTTTACACTTATTTAAGAACTCATTCCAAAGCTCTTTTACTCCCTAAGGTTAGGGTGAATCATTGTTTTTCACTTCATAAGCTTGCAATGAGTTATAAAACAAAGGATAGTTTAAAATAGGCTCAAATAGGTAAACAATAGAATCAGTGCAAGGTAGGCTAATTTGGCAAGTAGCACAAAAACAAAAATGGCCTAAATCATCTCATTACATGCATGTGAATCAAAAGCTTCAACAAGAGTCAAGTCAAGTTCTAGAGTAACCAGCAAACATGAGTGAAAACACACTAGCAAGGAAAAATAGTCATTCATATGTTGAAGGCTCAAAGACTCTCAAGGGATAAATCTAACACAAATGGTCCATCAATTTATCATCAATGCTCACTAAAAATGCCAAGAATCCATCCATATCATGTCATGAAAACTTGAGCACAAAGCCAAAATAAATTTTTATTTTATTTTATAAAGACTTAGAAAGATAAATTCCTAACTCTAAAACACTCCCCCACACTTAAATCACACATTGTCCTCAATGAAATCACAAAACAAAAGATAAAGAAACATGTGTAATTAAAGAGCAAAGGAGGAAGAACTCCCTTATTATGGTGGAAAAATTTGCACTTGAGGGTAAGTGGGCTTATCCAAGGATACCTCCTCAAGTTGCTCCCCTACCAATGTTGGGTTCTCATGAAAATGCTTCAGACGATGACCATTTACCTTGAAACTCTTGTCACTAGATTCACTTTTGATCTCCATGCACCATAAGGAAAAATGTTAGTTATAACAAAAGGGCCATCCCATCTTGAACGAAGCTTCCGGCATGAGCTTAAGACGAGAATTGAACAAAAGCACTTTTTGGCCAAGAGAGAATTCTTTTCTAGAAATCATCTTGTCATGAAATATCTTGGTTTTCTCCTTATAAAACTTAGAATTCTCATAAGCCTCCAAACGAAGCTCCTCAAGTTCCTGACTGAAGTTTTCTTTCCACACCTGCTTTGTCAAAATCCATATTACAACACTTGCCCAATATGCACGATGCTCAATCTCCACTGGAAGGTGGCACGCTTTACCAAAAACAACACGGAAAGGGGACATCCCTATAGGTGTTTTGTAAGCGTCCTGAGCCCAAAGAGCATCCTCAAGCCTACGGCTCCAATCTTTCCTTTCGGTTGCACTACCTTTTGCAAAATTTTCTTGATCTCTCTATTAAAAACCTCAGCCTGCCCATTAGTTTGTGGATGATAGGCAGTGGAAACTCTATGAACAACCCCATACTTCCGAAGCAAAGCTTCTATGGTCCTATTGAGAAATGACTCCCTTGGTCACTGATGATAGCACGAGGCACACCAAACCTGCAAAATATGTTAGACTTGACAAAATCCAACAACACGTGCGTCATTAGTCTTGGTGGCCTTGGCCTCCACCCATTTGGATACATAATCAACAGCAAGCAAGACATATGTAAATCCAAAAGAGTTAGGAAAAGGGCCCATAAAATCAATACCCCATACATCAAAAACCTCACAAAAGAGAATAGGTTGCTTGGGCATTTCCTGTCTACGAGTAATGGCTGTCCAACCTGCACTGCCACAAGTTGTAAAACTCGATGTGCATCCCTAAAATGGTAGGCCAATAGAAACCAGAGTCCAATACTTTCCTACCTCCGCTGTGGTCCAAAGTGCCCTCCAACAGGGGAGGCATGAGAAATGAAGTCCTGACTGGATCTCATGATCTGGTATGCACCTAAATTACCTGGTCACTACAAAATTTCCATAAATATGGATCATCCCACACATAGTATTTGGAATCACTTTTTAATTTAGCAATCTGTGACCTAGATGCATGTTGGGGTAAAACAGATGCAACCAAGAAATTAACTAAATCAGCAAACCAAGGGGAAGGGTTGGTATCATGGGCTAACAAGCTCTCATCAGGAAAATCATCTCTGATAGGCAAAGGGTAAGGATCCTCTACCGCTCAAGTGATCAGCTACCAAATTCTGTGCACCGCTCCTATCTTTGATCTCTATATCAAACTCCTGAAGTAATAACATCCAACGAATCAGCCGTGGCTTTGCATCTGGCTTTTTCAATAAGAACTTCAATGCTGCATGATCTAAAGACAATCACTTTAGATCCAAGTAAATAAGAGCGAAACTTGTCTAATGCAAAAACAATAGCCAAAAGTTCTTTCTCAGTGGTAGTATAGTTAGCTTGAGCTGTGTCAATGTCCGTGAAGCATAGGCTATAACATGAGACATCTTATCAATTCTTTGAGCTAAGACGCTCCAAGTGCAAGATTAGAGGCATCGCACATCAGCTCAAAGGGAAATTCCCAATTAGGTGGTTGGATGATGGGGACTGTAGTGAGTCGCCTCTTCAACTCATCAAATGCCTGCTGACAAGGTAGATCAAAAACAAACTCTACTTCCTTCTGAACAATCTAGAGAGGCAAAGCTATCTTGCTGAAATCCTATAATCTCCTGAAAACCTGCATGGCCAAAAAGAACGCACTTCCCGCACAGATATCGGGGTAAGGTAAAGAAGCAATAACATCTATCTTGGCCCTATCAGTTCAATGCCTCTCCTAGATACTAAATGCCCCAAGACTATCCCTCTGTCACCATAAAATGACATTTCTCAAAATTCAGCACAAGATTAGTCTCAATGCACCTATCCAAGACTCTAGACAAACTATCTAAACATGCATCAAATGAGGACCCGTAACAGTGAAATCATCCATAAACACTTCCATGCAACTCTCTAAAAGATCTAGAAAATACTTATCATGCACCTCTGAAAAGTACCTGGAGCGTTGCACAGACCGAATGGCATCCTCCTGGAGGCAAAAGTGCCGAATGGACAAGTAAAAGTAGTCTTATGCTGGCTCCTGGTGCAATATGGATTTGAAGGTAACCTGAGAATCCATCCAAGAAGCAATAATGAGAATTTCCTGCAAGCCTTTCTAACACCTGATCAATGAATGGAAGAGGGAAATGGTCTTTTCGAGTGGCTTGATTTAGCTTCCTGTAATCTACGCACACTCTCCAACTATTCTGGACTCTAGTTGGAATCAATTCATTATCCTGATTCTTCACAACAGTCATGCCAGTCTTCTTAGGAACCACTTGCAAAGGACTAACCCACTCACTATCTGATATAGGATATATAATCCCGCTCTAGTAACTTGCTGACTTCTTTCTTCACTACCTCCAAAATGGTAGGATTTAGCCGCCTTTGTGCGTCTTACAGTTCGGGCGTCATCCTCTAACAATATCCGATGCATACAAGTGGAAGGACTAATCCCTGAATGTCAGCTAAAGACCAGCCAATAGCTTTCTTGTGATCTCTCAACATCTAGGAACTTATCTTCTTGATCTGTTGGAGATCATTTGCCACAATAACTGGAGTTTATCATTAGCCTCTAGGTAAGCATATTTTAGGTGTGAAGGTAGAGCCTTCAACTCTAAAGTTGGTGGCTGCATAATGGATGGTAGTGGTGGTCCCTTTAAATCCTGCATAAACATTTCTCCAGCATTTAAGAATTAATCTCATCACATTTGAACTCTTCACAATCAGCAAAATCATCAAAATCATCATATTCAAGCTTAAATCTGCATAATCATCAACTAGAAAATCAATGACATCAAGATAGAAAAGAGAATGCTCTTCTGAAGGATGTTTCATTGCATCAAAAATGTTGAACTTCACAACATCATCACCAAACTCCATAGAAAAGTTCCTGCATCCACATCTATCTTGGTCTTTGCCGTTTTCAGAAAGGTCTCCCCAAAATCAATGTGGGTCCATTGCTGGATGTCTCATCCTCCATTTCTAGAATATAGAAATCGCTGGAAAATTAACTCATTCACCTGAACAAGCACATCTTCAAGTACTCCTGGATGTGTAGTGCTCCTGTTGGCTAATTGGATTACCACACCAGTTGGTTTCAAATCTCCAAGCTTCAATGATCTATAAACTGATGTAGGCATGACATTTATGGAGGCACCTAAATCCCATTGCATTCCAAAGTTGGAGTTACCTATGGTGCAAGGGATTGTGAAAGTACCTGGATCTTTGCACTTCTTAGGTATGTTGGGCTGAATTAATGCAAAACATTTCTGCCCATGCTCACCTTTTCATGACCCTTCAGCTTCCTCTTATGAGTGCATAACTCCTTAAGAAACTTTGCATATTTGGGGATCTGCTTTATGGCATCCAAAAGGGGAATGTTGACCTCCACTTTCTTAAAAGTGTCAAACAACTCCTTATCTACTTCAGCCTGATTTCTTTGTTTGAGCTATTCGTTGGGAAAAGGCAATGGAGGTATCAAATTAGAATCTGCAACACTTGACTTTTTCTGAATTTCTATTTTTCTGCTGCATTTTTTTCTGGCTTATTTTTCTGAGTTATTTTTTCTGTTTCATCACTGCTAGCAGATTCATTTTTTTGTTTCTCCAACTCCTTACCACTTCTCAAGGTAATAGCACTCACATTCCCTTTTGGATTGATGACTGATTGAGAAGGAATTTGGCCTGAACCTCTGACTTGCATCTTATTGACTGAAGTTGCCAACTGTCCAATTGTCTGCAGGTCTTGAATTGTAGAATTCACATTCTGCTGAACTGTAGGTTACTAGTCGCCATTTGTTTCACCAAATCCTCCAAAGTAGGATCTAAACTGGTACTTGCATGGGTTGCACCATATTCGCGCATATTCTCCTCTCTAAATGGAGGTGCCTGGTACTTATTGCTTTGACTTGGACCTGGTCCTGTTGAAATCTTTGTTGTTGTGGTACATTTGCTTTAGGACCATATCTCAAATTAGGATGATCTCTCCACCCTGGATTATACCTTTCAGAAAATGGATCATATTTTTGCGTTGTTTAGGTCTGGATGGTTGCTTTGCCTGCCCAATGAACATTCCAGCCACTCAGCTGGGTCTTGCACTCCTTGATCAGCTTCTTGTAATGTAGGACATGCATCAGTATAATGATCTGGTGGCACATATTGCATACTTTTGGGGAAATTTGATTTGCTGCCTTGATTGCTGGTGCTGTCCAAACAGCCTTGTCTAACAAGAGAAGTAAGCTCAGATCTATTTTCCAGCCTCTGATTCTCCGTTAGTCACCTCATTCACTCCCTTAACTGGTGCAAAAGATCTCGAGCCAAATTGCTGTGAGTTGGCTGCCATGTTAGCAATTAGAGTTCTGGCTTCTGCAGTGTCTTGTCCATCAATGCTCCACCACTGCTGCATCAATCATATTTCTATCATTTTGAATCAGTCCTTCATAGAAATATTGGATGAGAAGCTGGTCACTAATCTGGTGGTGAGGACATGTTGCACATAACTTTTTGAATCTCTCAGTACTCATATAATGTCTCCCAAAGGTCCTGATTCCACAAATATCTTTTCTAATGGATGTGTTCTGGATAGGAAAAAACTTCTCTAAGAATAATCTTTTCATTTCATGCCAGGTAGTAAGAGAACCTGGATGAAGGTAATACAACCAATCCTTTGCTTCAGCATTAGAGAAAGGAAATGCTTTCAACTTGATATGCTCTTCTGGCACTCCTTGAGGTCGCATAGTTGAGCACACAACATGAAACTCCTTAAGATGCTTATTAGGATCTTCTCCTGCAAGACCATGAAATTGGGCAGTAAATGAATTAGACCAGACTTAAGCTCAAATGGCACCTCTAACTTAGGATATTGAATACACAAAGGTTGATATGCAACATCAGGTGAGCTAATTCTTTCAAAGTTCTATCCTGATTAGCCATGTTATCAATACTAGTTTCAGATGCACAATCAGATGCACTATCAGTTAAATCAACACTTTGATTACCTGTAGTATTATGAAAAGCTAAATTCCTATTTACTCTATTCAATCTATGAAAAGTTCTATCTATTTCAGGATCATGTGCATATAATTCACCAGGATTAGACCTTGTCATGCACACACAAACAGCATAGATAGAATTCAGGCACACAACTCAAAATAGCCTATATACTGCAAAATAAAATAGAAATTTAAAAATCGTATTAGCTATTTTTTTAAAAAAAATAACACCACAGAATTACTCTAAAATGCTAGGGAATAAGCTCACCAATTTTTTCCATTTTTAAAAATAGTGAAAATAGTAAAAAAAATAAAAAATGGCCTAAACGAAGGAATTTGGGAAAAATAAGCATACCAAGGCAATCACTCTGTTATTTTTTTTTTTGATTTTTATGAATTTTTTTCAGGGTAATATAAGAAAGTCAAAAATTACCTGTATTTCAGGACAGTAAAAAGAAATAGCAGCCTGCAAAACCACTATTAGTGACAAAAGAAGAGAATTATTCAACAGATACTTATATAACAAGATGAGATAACATAATATGTGTATCCCCGAATCGCCAAATTTTGATAGCTCTCGTGTCTGCCATCAAAATAGTCTAAGCCCCTTATTTGTAGTATAAGGTAACTCAGGTCATTCTTCCTTAGGACACACAAGTTATGTTATCAAACTGAAATTGCTAAATACAACAAAGTGGGGGGGTTTGTGATTTTCAGAATGTAAAAATGATAGAAACAGAATGAAATGCTATTGATCAAAGAATCAATCCCAGACATCACGATTATTGGCAGAATTCATCATGGTTTAAAAGAGTCCAAATCCGGATGCTACTTGTTAACCCAAATTTACTATATGATCATATAGTTATCATTCAACAACCTTCAAATCACAATCGTAATTTTAAATGAATGTTGAATTACATGCAGTTTGGATTAACCTGGATAACTAATCAGTTACTTAGCCTTACTTGATTTCAACAACGAATTTGGTCCTATATCTAATCAGATATAATTCAAACATAATCATGTTCAATAACTGAATTCATATTTGAAATTGAAGTTGAGAAAGGAAAGCATACATACGAAAATGGAAAATTACAAAAAGAAACTCCGAATTCAAACCAATTATCTATGATGTCCAGGATTGAAAAGAGTTTAGCCTTCCATGGATATCTCCATTGAAAGCTTTCTGTATGAACACCTTAGATACAAATGAAAAATAAGAAGACAAGTAGAGAGAGATGAGAGATTCTGATGTGTGTTCTTTGAATGAACAACTTAGGCTTAAATAGAAAATGAAAAGATAAGATAAAGCTTAAAAAATCTAAAAAGAAGGATTTCCTTCCAATCAAAAGTGTCCCCTCGGATTACATCTTATCCAGATGTTATCTATCAAAATAATTCCAGATTTTCGAAATCTGATCTGGATAAGATAATCTTCTCTGAATAAGCTTTCCATAGACATATTATATGACTCATTTGGACCAGAAATGAGTGAGATATGCCCAATTATGTGAGGAAAGGTCTTGGACCCGCGTCAGCATAAGCTCCCAAACTTTGCAGCCCAATTAGGCCATGAATCGGGCCGAATTTGATGAAGCTTGTGAAACCCAAAATTGTAGATCTCGGTCTTAGCTTTCAGGAGACACCAAAATCACAAAAATCCAATGTCTATAGAGCCCAAAATGATCTGTGCAACATAGAAAGGTCATAGTGAGTGTAAAATCCAAGATTAACCAAGTTTTGACAATTAAATCCAATGAAGCCCAATTATGAAAAACTCAATTAAATCATCAAAATTAAACACATGTAGAAACCAATTAGGCCAAGTATGTAACCATAATAGGTGCCTTAAAATTTCTCTATCAGAGGGCATAACCGAAATCATAAGCCCATAAAATCACATAATCTCTTAGTTGAAATGCATAGTTGCTAGTTTTCTCTGGGACATTTTAGGAACAAAAAGGTGTTCTGGTAATCGATTACATGTTCCTAGTAATTCATTACCAGGAGCTCAATTCATTCTGGGTTTCAAAACAAGGGAATCGATTACATACAATGGTAATCGATTACTAGGGTTAAATCGTTCCGAAAAATAAAAACATAAGAGTAATCGATTACACTACAAGGTAATCGATTACAAGGTTTCCAGAACAAGCTCACAGAAGAACCATGGTAATCGATTACACTGCCTGGTAATCGATTACCAAAACCAAAAGTCCTTCAACCCTTTGGTAATCGATTACATGGATGGTAATCGATTACCAACCTCCTTGAATTTGAGAAAACATGATTTTTAACACATTCCAAACTATTTAAACACCTTGAGGCCTCATAAAATAGTTTTTCAACATTTTTCTGAAATCATTCATGCATTTTACAAAATCAAACCATTATTGAATCATACTAAAACTCATCCATTTCGTTTTTACTAGAGTTTCCTTTTTAGGAAACTTAGGGCAAGTCTTTGAGCTCTAGAATATTTAGGTGATAACATAATCTTAAACATGCTATGCACTTTATTTTACTCTTCATTAGAAAATAAAGTGAGAGCATAAGATAAATATGAGATGCAACTTCATTATTATCTTTAAGGATTAAGAGATGACTTGAAATATAAACATGAAATGCAAGCTTGGGAATTTAAATATGGTAATGCAAGTTCATTCATTTATTCTTGTGAAATTAGTGATGGCATCAAAATAAACATGAGATGCAAGACATAAATTTAAACATGGATGCAACTTATTTTTATCTTAACTAGAGCTCTTACAAGACTTTAGGGGAACATAAACCTCAACCCATTATGTATCATAAGGCAAGCTTTAGAGTTCTTAGCACCTAAACTTCAAAAGAAGTCTTAAGGTTTGAACTTCATCATCAAGCTTAAGGAAATGGACACAAAGTTCAACACTTGTCTAAACAAAACTACAAGGACTAAGTCATATTCTTTATTTTATTGCTCATGGGCTTCAATCTAGAGTAAAACTCTTAGAACGGCCGACCAACTTTAAGGTTGGCAAGGGTAAGCTTAGAGCTCTTTGAAAACATAGGATTAATTTTCTTTTCAAAACTTTTGTGATCTACTTAACAACTTTAGCAAACTTTATTCAAACAAAGGATAAGGAAACCGAAATCTCATAAAGGAAAAAGAGAAGAAAGCCAGAAAAATAAAACCAAGGAAAAGGAGGAATCACAAGCATGTATGGTCCAAGACCAAGTTGTTTCAAGCTTTAGAGGTTTCTCACAAGACATCAACAAGTCTTTTTCTTGAAACCTCATCATCAAGCTAAAGCTTTCTCTTGAAAAGGCTTCAAGGCCGAAAACAAAAGGAAGAAAGAAAGCTTTAAAAAAAATCCAAGAGAAATCTAGAACTTTTTCTCAAAGAAAGTAAAGAAAACTTGAAGATAAAGCCCCTACCTAAGGAAGCCTTGAAAGAAATGAGAAGAAGCTTGATCTTGAAACAAGATGAGAAGACAACTCCTTCCTTGATGCTTAAAGGAAATTCAGCCAAAGGAAAAAGAAAAGGGAGAAAGGTTTGCTTGGAGTTTTTGAGCTTGGGAATGAAAAGTCTATGTGTTTAATGGAAGGTTTATGGTATTTGTGTGATGGTTCTTTGTGAGCAAGAAGAAGATGAGAAGGATGGTAGAACTCTTGAATCTTTGAGAGAAAAAGAAAGAACTCAAGGTTACTCTTTGAAGCTAAACTTGACAAATGAACAAAATGCAACCAAGTTCATCCAAGCATGGTTTTTATAGAGAAATTACAATCATGTGGCTGATTGGGGAGGGAAATAGATGCCCTTTTGGAGGAGGAAGAGGAGGAAATATCTCTTACAAAGGCATGGGCTTAGGCATGGCAAGCATGGTTGAAGCATGGGCAAGGTATGGCCAAGGCATGGTTCTTTGAGTGAAGCAAAATCAACATGTGACACAAATGGAGAGCATGAATTCAGCCAACATTTCAACCAAGGGGGAGAAAGGATGATTTGCTCATGTAATTGTGGTTTAAGGATGTGTTTAGGTGTTTCTTTGATTAAGCTTTTGATTAAGAGTTGTAAGAAAGTGTTTAGGTAAGGTAATTGGCTAATTAAGGTTGTCAAGACTTGATTAGGAGGGTAATCTCACTAGATTAACAATTTAAAATAATTCTTTTGGTCAAATGAGGTATGGCACAATTCCTTAATTTAAGGAATTGGAGAGAGAAAATACTATTCAAGATTCCATGACTAGGAATCTTGAATTAAATAATGCAATTAGAGTTTATCTAAGCAATCTTAGATTCTAATTAACCTTAATAAATTATTTTGACTCTAGATTAATTATTGAAATAAATTAATCTTTGATTAGAGCCTAATATTGCTTAGGTTTGCTTAATTGCGTCATTAAGCTTACTGTACACTATTCTAGGGGTAAAATGGTAATTTCACACTAAAACTGCCCGGGACCTTCCGTCTAACTAAACATCGAGAACCACTTATAAACATCATTTTAAAATCCTTTGGTAAAGTCGGGAGCTCAAGGACCTTGAAACGATGACAAACAGCCACATGGACGTTTTGGTAATTCGCGCGTGGAACTCAAAAAATGAGATTCTTATGCTCTATTATCACACATAACACATATAATCCCCTATTAACATCAAAACATCCCCTTGAGGATGGCCGGACTGACGATCCTCATTTTCGGGTAAAATGACTTCAGGGGCATTTCATCATTTGTACATGGGAAAAATTGGGGCATTACAACATCACACCTTCTACCTCATGGTGTCTTATGCTTTTGCCCTTAGGGTCTTAAACTTGTGTTCCAATTATCCTAACCTTCATTATGGATCTTTATAACACCTAAGGGATCATTACCTAAAATTTTCTCCAATGCTTATGATTTATGACATAGCCAAACCTCTTAATAATTTTGGGCAGAATTTTGCCTTATGATTACGGAATCCTAGAATCTCCTATCGTTGACCCTTTCTAAGTTTCATCTTCATCTAAGGCTCTATAATTAACTCCTAAACCAATTATGAGGGATTCCTACACATATCCACTATTTATAAACCATTTTCCTTAAGTCCAATTATGAACAGTTACAGTTTGTGCATTCTAGTGTCTAGAATTAATATCTTAAGTCCTTTTTAGTTACTTGTTTTTCCTAACTTCCCTAAATCGTTCTTGCTTCACTCAAACATAATTTTACACATTTTAACACCATAAAACAGAATTATACAGTGGCCAAACATGAAGGGCAAAACCGAAATGTAAAGTCCATAAGATCACATAATCTCATGAATTAAAATGCATACAATTTGCTAGTTTTCTCTTGGAATAATTTTAGGAACTCAAAACTCTTTTAGAAACCAATTTATCTCATTAAAATCATAAAAATATATGCTAGGTCAATAGCTAAATTATTTAGCTCAAGGAATGAATTTAAAACATAAAACTTTGTTCATAAAGTTTCTTGAGTACATTTAAGCTTAGAAAATTCCAAGACTTAGACTTGGCAACTGTGATTAGATGAACTCATCCAAGTCCATCATCATCATCACAAGGCCGAAATGACATCCTTGAAATACCTCCATTTTCTAAAACTTTATGCAAGATACTGGGCAAGTCTTTGAGCTTTAGGATATTTAAGTGATGGCATAAACTTAAACATGATATGCACTCATTTTATTCTTCATTAGAAAGTAAAGTGAGAGCATAAAATAAATATGAGATGTAACCTCATTATTATCTTTAAAATTAAGTGATGACTTGAAATATAAACATGAAATGCAAGCTTAGAATTTAAATATGATAATGCAAGTCTATTTAATTATTCTTGAGAAGTTAGTGATAGCATCAAATTAAACATGTTATGCAAGACATAAACAATAACATGTGTGCAACTCATTTTATCTTAGCTAGAGCTCTTACAAGACTTTAAAGAAACACATAACCTTAACCCAATGTATCTTAACAACATAAAGTGAGCTTTAGAGTTCTTGGCACCAAGACTTCAAAGAAGTCTTTGGTTTTGAACTTCATCATCAAGCTCAAGAAAATAGACACAAAGCTCAACACTTTGTCTAAACAAAATACAAAGAACTAAGTCATATTCTTTATTTTATTGCTCATGGGCTTCAATCTAGAGTAAAACTCTTAGAATGGCCGACCAACTTTAAGGTTGGCAAGGGTAAGCTTAGAGCTCTTAAAATCATAGGATTAATTTTCTTTAACAAAACTTTTGTGATCTACTTAACATTTTTAGCAAACTTTGTTCAAACAAAGGAAGAAGAAACTGAAATCTTTAAGGGAGAAAGGAAAAGGAAAACCGAAACTTAAGCCAAGAGAAAGGAAAGAAATCAAGAACATGTATGGTCCAAGACCAATTTTCCAAGCTTTAGAGGTTTCTCACATGACAACAACAAGTCATTATCTTGAAACCTCATCATCAAGCTAAAGTTCTTTGAGCAAAAGGCTCCAAGGCCGAAAAGATAAGGAGAAAAAGAGTTTGAAACCAAGAGAAATCTAGAACTTTCTCAAAGAAAGCAAGTAAACTTTAGATAAACCCTTACCAAATGAAATCTTTGAAAGAGATGAAAGGAAGCTTTGTTTCTTGATGAAATGAGAAAGAAATCCTCTTGAAACTTGGAGAAAGAATTCGGCCAATGTAAGGGAATTTGAGAGGAAAAGAGAGAATTTTTGCAAGAAGTGTGAACTTAGCAAATGAACCAAAGTGTAACAAGGTTCTTCAAGGCTTGGTATTTATAGAAATTTTCAACATTGAGGCTCCAAAGGAGGAGGAACCGCGCTATTTGGAGAGGAGGAGGGAGGAAATATCTCTTACAAAGGTATGACTTTAAGTATGGGTTAAGCATGGTTGAGTATGGGCATAAGTATGGGCAAGGCATGGCTCTTTGAGTGAGATAAAATTCAACATGTGACACTTTTCTTGGGCCATGCATTGGCAGATTGGGCAGCCAAGGGGGAAGGATTAATTTGTTCATGTAATTGTGTTTTAGTGATGTGTTTAGGTGTTTCTTTGATTAAGGTTTTGGTTAGGAGTTGTAAGAAAGTGTTTAGGTGAGGTAATTGGCTAATTAAGGTTGTCAAGACTTGATTAGGAGGGTAATCTTGCTAGATTAATAATTTAAAATCATTCTTTTGGTCAAATGAGGTATGGCACAATTCCTTAATTTAAGGAATTGGAGAGAAACTACTATTCAAGATTCCATGACTAGGAATCTTGAATTAAAGAATGCAATTAGAGTTTAACTAAGCAATCTTAGGTTCTAATTAACCTTAATAAATTATTTTGACTCTAGATTAATTATCAAAATAAAT
Organism: Dalbergia oliveri; assembly: GCA_030441495.1. Taxonomy (NCBI): domain Eukaryota; kingdom Viridiplantae; phylum Streptophyta; class Magnoliopsida; order Fabales; family Fabaceae; genus Dalbergia; species Dalbergia oliveri. The sequence goes on along the minus strand of JAMLFY010000009.1, from coordinate 34,290,016 downwards.
TAATCTTCGATTAGAGCCTAATATTGCTTAGGTTTGCTTAATTGCGTCATTAGGCTCATGTACATGTTCTAGGGGCAAAATGGTAATTTTACACTAAACCTGGGACTTTCAGGCTCAACTAAACATCAAATACCACTCAAAAACATCATTCCAAACTTTCTGGAAAAGTTCGGCTAAACGGCACCTTTTACCTGTAGAACACGAGGGGTATTTTGGTCATTTTGAGCTAAAAGTTCAGAAAACGAGATTTTCACCTCGAATATCAAACATAACAAATATAATCCCCTTCAAACATTGAGTTGACCCATTCGAGGATGTCGGTCGGCTGTCGAATTCGAGTAAAATGACCTCAGGGGCATTTTGGTCATTTGTCGATGGCAGGAATTGGGGTGTTACAGGTTGTACTTGGGAGGATGTTACATTATGGTATCAGAGTTCATCCTTGTAGGACCTTAAGGAATCGGATGGTTTGCTTTCCTTATAAATGTCATGCATTATAATTTTATATATGTGTATGAATTTGCGATGGGAAAATATGGGTTGTTGCCACACTTAGTTTGGTATTAAGCCTGATTAACTCAATAATTCTTGTTTGGTGTGACGGAATCGATGACTTCAAATCGGTGTACTAGGAACGTATTGAAACGAAGCGGGTATGATGGACACTTTTCATGAGAAATAGGTGCCATAAAGGCTGTGGCAACCAATAGGGTGATGGAGAGGTTGGATTGATATGCTGAAGGAAACCCAGTTGGAACCCTGAAGGAGTAGAAGTGGACATAGAATACCAGAAGTTAGGAGTTCAGGGAGGCAAACCCTCCCTCATTCAGAGGAGCTTTTGATCCAATTAAAGTGGAAGAATGGATCAAAGCTATGGAGAGATTTTTTAGTTTCTTTCTTGTACGGAAACCTAAAAAGTGGCCTTTGCTACTTACATGCTAGAAGTGGATGTAGAATTCTGGTGGGTTGGCACCAAGGGGTTATCGAAGCTTCTCAGGGTTGAAGTTACCTGGGAAGTGTTTAAGGAGGCTTTTTATCATAAGTATTTTCCTACTTCCTGAGGAATGCAAAGAAGTTGGAGTTCATGGCACTCAAGCAAGGGTCCATGAGTGTACAGTGAGTCACGCCAAGTTTGAAGAGCTTTGTAAATTTTCCACTATCTATCAGTGTAATCCCAATGAAGCTTGGAAGTGCGTGAAGTATGAAGGAGGATTACGTGAAGACATTGAAGCTATTGGGACTCTTAGAGATTCGAGATTATGCAACATTGGTAAACAAGTGCCGTCGTGCAGAGGACTCCAATAAGAAGTTAGCAACCACTCAATTCGTTAAAGAAACTTCTAAAAAACTGGCCCTTGAAGACCAAGACTATGAGGATGACCCGCCCTGAAGAAGCCGTTTCAATCAAGACCACATAAGGATAAACAACAATGGTCAACCACGAGCCAAGATTGTGCAAAATATGGAAGAACCATGGGGGTAAACCTTGCTTGGCTGGCAAAACGTATGCTATCGCTTGAAAGTCAGGACACATAATGAGAGAGTGTCCAAATAGAAATTCAAAGCCAACTACAAAGCCACAACAACAGAGTAGGGTCTTCACCATAAGTGCTGAAGGGACGTCACCACCAAAGAATTCGACTAAGGTAGGAACACTTAGGATAACATTTAGGATTTGATTGAATTGTTTGAACTGTGTGGAATTGCTTGTTTGATTTATGAAGATTTTCATTTGTAATCGTTTTCAAATTAATTTTGAAGGCAAAATTCTTTTAAAGGTGGATGGTAATGTAACATCCTAAAAATTATTTAAAAATTAATTTGAGCTTTATTAGTCGTAATTTAAAAATTTTACAGTTTAGCAATAATGAGGATGGCCAACGGACATGCAAAAAAAAAAATTAAGCCTGGATGAATAGTAAGCCTCAGGCCCACGGCCCATTGGGATAACCGAACCCAAGTAGACCAGGAAATGCCTAGGACTGAAAAGAGGGTTGATGATAGAAATAGTTAGAAATGAGGATTTTATATCTAGGATTAAATTTCTGGCAATGTTTGATTACCTGGGTATGGTATTTTACCCATTCGGAAAATATTCGATGTGTAGTTCTTACACCAAATAAAACTTAAGTGCAAGTTGCCTACCTAACTAGACAAGTGTGTGGCTAGAGTGAAGCCACACCATTTCCTTTTTCATTAGCCAATAGGAATCTTACAAAAAATTTTCTATTTATATTAAGGAAATAATTTTTGTGGTAGAAAACAATTCCAACACATGTTATAATAAATGACCTAAGATCACAATTTTCTTCCTTTCTTCTATCAAATTTCGGCCAACCTTCTTCTCTAGTCATATTCACCTTTTTTTTGTCCAAAAATCTCACGAACTTGCTCAAAACTCCATTCTACAACACCAAGAATCAATGATTTAAGCACAAAACCTCATTTAGCCCTTAAAATCTTCATATCAACCTCCATCACAAAACTTATATCACACTTTACCATCAAAGAGGAACTAATATATCACTGCCTAATAAAGGGTTTTGGTTGATTTTGGGTTGAAGAATTGGTGGAGAAACACTTAGAAGAATCAAGAACAAGAACAAGAACTTGCAAGAACCAAGTAGGGTTTTCTTTGCCCTTTTTCTTCAAATTTATTCTGATGAGTTTTGATTGAGTTAGGTCTTTTTTTATTGTATTGGTTGATAACACATGGATATTGATGTGTTAATTTTGGTGGTATGTTGGAATGATGATAGGAATCACTTTTATCAAAAAGATGTTGAGTGATACTTGTTGGATTTTTGGGTTTCTTTGAAGTGTATGATTACTGGGCATGATGTAGGCATTTTTGTGAGCTGAAAAAAATATATGTTCAAGCTAATATCTTGAGCTAGTCCCATGAATTTTATTAGGTTCTGATTTTGAGTTAAACTGCTTTAAAAAAATCAATAACCGAAATTGTATAAATGCTACCTGAAATGTTGGAACAGAAGCTATAAATTTGTCTAATTTTATTAACATAGCAAATGATTCATTTATCTTTTGAAATTTTTACAGAGTGTTGACAACATCTTGAAGCTTAACTATGATTTTTATTTTGAGTTGATTCAATCATTTGCTAGGGTTAAAAATTATGGGAGTTTGGTTTAAGTTGAGTGTAAGTGGTCTCTGACCACCAAATTTGTAAACTTTTTTACCATACCTAGAGAATGATTCTTACTTTGAAAATTTTATGGAGCCTTGTGGACATATTGAAGTATCTTAGTGAATTTTCATAGCCTTTAAATTGATTGTTTAGTTTGTGAAATAAATCATGCTCCATAAGTCTAATTCTGCCAAATGTTGTCTTTACTGGAAATGAATTAAACTCTTGATTTAGAAGTCAAATGATCTTTGGTCCAAGTATGATGTACATGAATGCATGCTAGTGACATTAAAGATTGGTTCATGTGAAATGAATGAGAATTACTTGTGATAGATTGTATATATAGCTTTAAGCTTGCGTTGGTAAAAAGAAACGTGATAAATGAATGATATATATATATATTGGAAACATTATGACATTCAGAAACTATGCTAACTTGTACGCCCCAATTTTTATTATAATTTTTACTGTCATTAGGAATTACCGAATTACGTAGGTAAATATTATATAAAATTTGAGACCAAACAATCCTTAATAAAGGAATATAACGTTAGAAGAAAAGTTAGGAGCAATTCGTGCAAGTATTGCAAACCCCAATTTTTGTACGTGTAAAATGACCAAAATGCCCCTGAGGTTATTTTACTTAGAAAATGAGGATCGTGGGCCCCACCCGTCCTCAAGGGGATGTTTTGATGATAATAAGGGATTGTTTGTGTTATGTGTGTTAATAGAGGAGAAGATCCTAATTTTGAGTTTCGACGCGAAATGACAAAACGCCCAAGCTGTTTTAACTTGATTTGCGTGCCGACTTAGCCGAACCTCACTAAAATGTTTTAAAAGGTGTTTTTAAGCTATGATTAACCATTGGTTAAGTTCGAATGGCCAGAATTTTTAAGTAAAATGACCATTTTGCCCGTCTTTGTGCAAGTTTTGCAAATTTTGAGATTTTGATTTGTCTAACGAAACCTAAGCAATATTAGGCTCAAATTAAAGCTTATTAAATTCTAATTACTAATCTAGAGTCAAAATTATTTATTTAGATTGATTAGAACCTAAAATTGCTTAAAACACCCAAATTGCTTAGTAATTCACTTAAACCCTTACCGTAAATTCTCTAAATTGCATGAATACCTTGCCTACACCTAAAAAATACATGGAACACACAAAATCCTCTTCCACAAGGCTGTAATGCACGAAATTATTGAGTAATAAGTCAGAAAATTATTACACAAAAATCCAAAGAATGAAAACAAAGAATCATGAAAACATGGAAACATGATTCCATGTTTTAAGCCACCAAACAAAATGATTTTTCTTCCTTATTTTTTTCTCTAATTTTTGGTCAGATTTCTTTCCTTCCTTTGTCCATTTATGAGCTGCAAAATCTCTATAAATAGGCATGCTTGAAGATAGTTTAGATGCTTAGTTCATAACTTACACAAATTCTAGTTTTAGGAGCACCAAAAGCTCTCATTTCCTCCTCCTCTTGGCTGAATTCTTCTTCAAGTTTTCAAAATATTTTCTTTCATTTCACTCAAGGAAACCAAGTTCTCTTCCTTTCCTTCAAATCAGATTAGGTAGGGAGTTGTTTTTAAGTTTATTTCTATGCTTTGCTAAGTGTTGTTCTTGGTTCAAAATGATGATTTCATGGATTTTCTCTAGTTTTTCCATTTGGTTTTCTTCTTCCTTTTCTTTGAACAATTCAGCCATATGGCCTAGGTGGGACTAAGATGATGGCTTGATGATGAGGACCTTGAAGGTGGGTTGTGAATCCATCACAAGTTAGGCCTCTAAAGCTTGAAAGTTCCACTTGATGCAAAACTTTAAAGAATAATGTTTTTATGATGTTTTTATGATCTTGAGTTTAGAATTTGAAAGATGTATTTTTCACTTTGTCTTGCTAAGATATATATATTGAATTTATATTCTATAAAGTCTTGAAGGAGCTCTAGTAAAGAAATCAAATGAACTTGCATCCATGTTTAAGTTTATGCCTTGCATAACCATGTTTACTTTCTATGTCATCACTAAATTCTCAAGAATGAATAAATGAACTTGCATATTCATGTTTAAATTTCCAAGCTTGCATTTCATGTTTAAATTTCAAGTTGTCACTTAATCTCTAAAGATAATAAAGAAGTTGCATCTCATGTTTATTTTATGCTCTCACTTTATTTTATAATGGCTAAAAGAATCAATGCATGGCATGTTTATTTTATGTCATCACCTAAAAATCCTAGAGCTCAAAGACTTGCTTATGAATCATAAGCAAAGAAATGAGATAATTGGAGTTAAAGAATTTATTCTTTAAGAAGTCTTGAGAATTGGAGCTTAAAAAAAATGTAATTCTCATTCTCCTCAGGTCCTATGCGGACTCCGCGTTTCTGCTGCTTAAGATTCTCTTCTCCCTTACCTGGTCCTATGCTACCGCCTCCAGTTTCTTGCATCATGTTTATATTACAAGTTCTTGCATCATGTTTAATTTTCAAGTTATCACCTTAAATCTTAAAGATAAAGAAATGGAATTGCATATCATGTTTATAATTCCAAGCTATCACCTTATAAAGATAAGATTAAAATAAGGTTGCATAGCATGGTAATAATTCAAAGATGTCACCTAAATCTCTAAAGCTCAAGACTTGCTCCTTTTATCTTAAGTGAAATATTTAATTATGAACATTCTTTCAAGTTATAAATCGGTCCCATGGTTAATTTAGGCCTAAAGTCCTATGACTTCTTTCAAGTTTAACAAAAGGAATTAGTTAAAAGAGTTTTAAAACTTTGTAAGAATTTTATGGGAAGCTAGTAATTTATGTGTACTTAAAATATGATTTGATGCTTATTAAGAATTTGGTGTCATTGATTGATTCCTGGTTTGTATGTTATAGTTGTTGCAAACAATGAAAACTTATGCATGAAATAAAGACATATTCTCTTTCCTGGAGGAAAGTGTATTACTGTAAGAGTGCAATTTGGAAAGATTCTGGCTAAGGAAAGATTTGGTATTTAAGCGTGTCCATTGTGACCCACCTCTCTTTCCTGGAATCTCCAGATGCATGATTAAAGTTGGTATATATTATTTTCGGCATAAGACTATAAATGAGAAAATGTTATGATGATTATGAATGAAGAATTGTATTATGATATAACATGCAAAGACTTAAAGGTGACTCAAAATATATGAGAAATGATCCTTTGGACCCATCAAACTATAGGCGGTGAAAAGGTGATTCTTGCCCCTAGTTTGTTCTCTCAAAAGGGTAGAGACGAAATTTTTACTTATCAAAAGGGATAAGTATATGCTGGTGACGACGCAAGGTATGAGCTCATAACCTAGATTACTCCCAAAAGGGTGGAGTATAGGGTGGCCCAGGAAAATGATGATGAAAGTAACTTTAAGTCACCTAAGAAACTAAGTAAATGCATTATGTGAATATGATGTTCTGCTATGCATAGTATTTATGAGATGATGATGAGAAATATGATATTCTGCTATGCATAGTATTATGAAATGATGATGAGGAATATGATGTGATTTTATGCATAACTATGTTATTATATATGAAAGGAAAAGTTCATTATAAACATGACATGCTAAGTTTATGATGCATTATAAGACGCATGATTAAAACCGACGAACCTCGGTAAAGTATATTTTCGAACTTAATAAATCAATCTTAGCATGCTCACTATTTCATAATAACCCGAGGTTCCTGGGGACGATGATGATGACACAATGCATCATGAGGTGAGTACCCTACTGAGATTTTTATAAGTTTCTCACTCCCTCTATTTTTCTTTCCATCTCGTCTTTAGAAATAGAAGGAAGCGTTCGTGAATCACATTGAGGCTATAAGGTAGTTGAACTTGAATCCTGAGTTTCACTCGTATATTTCAGATATCTATCCCTATCCCTGGAGTGTTATTACTAGGTGCCATTAATGGATGTCCTTCCATCCATATATTATTTATGTTTTATTAGATTGCCTACACTTAGTCTTATTCTGTTGGTAGGCAAAATATCTATATGATATGTAATTATGGATGCTGTATGATGGAGCCAATATATTATGATGTGATGTTTGTAAATTCCTATGTGTCTTTTAAATTTTGCTAAATCATTCACGTTAAGCGGCTCACATTTTCAATTATGTTTAAAAAAAAAAATGGCTCGTAATTTCACTAAGTATTTTCAAAGCATGATTAAGGAACTGAAGCAAAGAGTAAAGTCTAGTAATTAATCAGTACCTAGGTGTATTGGGTTAATTATTAGGGTGTTACACTAACGCATGTAGTAATGTGAGCTTGAGGATGATGTATGTACTAAGTGAAGAATGAAGTCCCCTTTAGTCCGAAAAGGGCACGCAAAGGTCCCCTTTAGTCTGAAAAGGGCACGAAAAGGTCTCCTTTAGTCTGAAAAGGCATAGGAGAGGTCCCTTTGGTCTGAAACAAAGGTCTCCTTTGATGTACGAGGGCACATAAAGTTGAAAATGAATTATTATGATGTTGAGTAGTATGACATATGTATATTGAGTGATTGAGTAATTAAAATAAATCCACTTCGGAAGAATGACTTTTGAACTTTAAAATGAATCTTTGATATATGTTGCATGCTCACAATTTTACTAATAAACCGAAGTGGCTTGGGACGAGAACGATGGCATGAGTTTCCTTATATGTTTTGGGGATGCCCTATTGAGAATTTTAGAATTCTCACCCTATATGTTTGTTTCCGTGTCGTCTCCAGGTTAATTCCAGGAGACAATAAAGCCTAAAAGAAAGACTAAATTGGAATTTCGGAGCTTTATAGTGGAGAACTTGATCTATTATACTAAGATATGTACATGTGTGAAATATAGTAAAGAGCATATGTGTACTAAAGCTCATAGAAGACCTTCCTTTTGTACTTGACTTGTACTAAATAAATACTTTGTTTCCTTGCTATATATTTTGATAGAACCACGAGTTAGCTACTATACAATCGTCGATTCTTGCTATAAATAATTAAGAAAGATCCGTAAATTTTGGAAGTAACAACTCGAGTACGACACCATGACTTTAGGATGAGGTTGTACTGGGAGGATGTTACAGTTTGAGCTTTTGTTATTATATAAAAAAGAACTAATATTAAATATCGAAAGTGGAATCAGTCAAATGATGCTTTAGGGTCTTGAAAATGCTCAAAAACCTTATACACATCAATTAAGTCCAATTCATAATGAATTTTGATGGTGCTAACATGGTGTCAACATGGCTGGATACTTTGCAATTGTAGTACTCAAACTCCTTTGAGCACTTAACCTTTACTTAGGTAATTTTAGACCAAATTAAAATATAAAATTTTTAAAGACATGTGGCATCTATTTATTTTTCACTTGACTCAATCAAAATCATGCTAATTATGAATTTTAATAGCCATATTCAGGACATAAGTAATGGCATTATGGGAAAACTAATCAGCATAGATGATTTAGGAAGAATAAATGAGAAGTGATTTACATTATAATTTTAACAATAATTTGTTCCCTTTTGTGCTACTTATGTAACTAGACAAATATTTTCTTAGATTCTCATTTTCCCATTTGTCAAAGTCTTTTGTTTGAAATTAATTATTTCTTTTTGGTAATGCATTGATGTATTGTAACTATTGTAGGCTTTAGCATAAGAATCTTAAGGCCTTCCATAGAAGTGGCCAAGCATATAAGGAACTAGGTCGTCTACTAAAGGTTAGTTTATTAATAGTGAATTAATATTTCAAGGGTAAATTACACTTTCTAATTTGGATTTGTGAAAATGCAAATCACACACCTTATTTTAATTGACATTTACACCCCTCTGCTTTGTCAAATTTTAAGTATTTATATTAGTTCATTTTCATTCAGGAACACTGTTAATAAACTTAACAGAATGTCATTTTTGTGATATTAATTGTTTTTAATTAATAAAATTATAAAAAATACATGCAACCACCTGTTAAGTTTAGGGTATTTTTATAATTTTATTAATTAAAAATAGTTAATATCACAAAAATGCCATTCTACTTAAGCGTATTATAGATGTTCTATGAATGAGGAGTGAAACTGTAATATAAATACTTAAAATTTGACAAGTAGAGGGGGTGTAAATGTTAAGTAACAATAGAGAAAAGTGTATTTGCATTTTCACAAACCTCAGGGGAAGGAATGTAATTTACCAATATTTTAATGTTTATACTTAGTTGTCTTCATATAATTTAGTGCTAGCCTTTAAGGATGTTATCTGATTTGTGTATGGTAGACGAAGTGTCCAAGATGATGATACAATTGCATAGCTTTTAGGTGTTATATCACTTTGTTCCATATACCAACATGGTTGCACCTATCTTAAGAACCTAACTATTTAGTCAACAATATTCCTCACATTTGATTAGATAATACTTTTTATATATTCATGAGCTTACATTAGGATGAATTTGAACTGTTGTTTAATATCATCAAATGTTTATCTCATGGATGTCAAGGAGATGTTGAAAAAGGAAGGTGGTGGACATCTACTTGGAAGTATGTTTCAAGGCTTCCTTTTTGGCTTCAATGTCTATGTCATTATTAAAACTTATATATTGTTTTACAGTGAAGTGTTTAATAAATTGGTTTGAGTACTAGACCAAATTATAATACAATTGATATTTATGTTAAAAGACTGAAATATTAAAGGCTAATATAAGGTAACTTTTGCTTGTTATGCCATTTGTATTGAGGTATTTTTATTAAATGCATTATAAAATAAATTGTGTTACATCAAAGTAACAAAATACTTTACATTAGATAAGGTTTTCTAGAAGTCCAACTTCATGACCCATTTTCTATTCACATAGTTTAAATTTGTTTATTAAACATTTTTACTAACATTTTCTTGTTAAGAAAGAAGCGTAAAAATTTATTCATTATTCATTTTAAGACTAGAAATAAAAGTTATGTAAAAGTAATAAATTATTTCAAAATATGTGAAATAGTCATGCAAAGGCATATATAAAAAGTACATCTTCAAATTTTAATATAATAGACACAAAAGATAACAATTTTTATTTTTAAAAAAACCCGTGCTATCAACTTGTATATTAGTCATTAACCATCGCGGAAAAAAAAAAAAAAAGGCCGTGTAAGTGGCGTGGTACCGTACCACACTGACGCGTCGGACGCAACAAATAAGGCCATATAAAATAAATAAAAATAAAATAAAATAAAGAGAAATTACACTAGAACAGAGGAGAGAAATAGAAATAGGTGAAAGAAACGAGGCAACAGCAGCACCGAAGGAACAGAGGGGTCTTGTCGGCTTCAGCCAAACACGACCTTATCAGCGATCAAATTTCGATCGATTAGTGGTATTCTTCCCCTTTTCCTTTCCGAAACCCTAGCCTGCCTAGTTAACCTCTCCCTTCAATCTCAACTTGGTACACTCCTTATTCACCATTCTTCGATTCTGATTTCCATTTTTGTCTCTCTGTTGGCTGGATCCACTCTCTCTCTCTCTCTCTCACACACACACACACGCAAGCTCTTGTTTCTTTTCCTTTATTCACTCAGTGCTGGCTCGTGTAACTGTGTTTTCTTCTCCAGAACAACAAGCACAATTGAACCTCTTCGACATATGGCTTCAAATCAGATTCAGACATCTGCTACAAACCAAGCAGGTTTGACTATATCCTATCCTTTCACAGTTTTCATCACTAATCCTATATTGCGGCAGCCTTTTACTACAACTAAAAGTTACCTTCAAGCCTCGCTCCGTATCTCCCGAATGCTTTATTTATATCCTTACTATCTTACTCATAATTGTTACTCGCTTTACAACTATAGTGGTGTTGGATTCCGAATGCCTTTCTGTATAACTGGTATGAAAGATTCTGACCAAATATAAAAGTACATACCACCAGTACCAGTTGCCACTTTGCGCTAGAGCTAGAATTAGAATTATAATGACATCATTCAATAAAAAATAAACTTTTCAAGTTAGCAGCTCTGCAAAATGTTTTTTTTTTTTGTGGGGAAATATCTACTATCTAGAAGCATGCAAACCATTTATGTGGTTGAGTGTATTTCTCATGCAGTATAGTTTCTTTTCCTTTTTGTTCTTTATTTATTCTTGTCATCCTTGGTCTATAAGATTCATATGCTGTTTTGTTTTATAGGTGCAACCAATGATGCTTTATACAAGGAACTGTGGCATGCCTGTGCTGGACCCCTTGTCACTCTTCCTCGTGAAGGGGAAAGGGTTTACTACTTTCTACAAGGTCATATGGAACAGGTACAAGTTGCATGGCCATGGGTTCTTCTTTTCTAGATCAATTATTGTTAGATACTTGTGTCTTCTGAATCTTGCTTCAGTAGGAGTTTTGGACGCTGTAGCTTAATTTTCTTTCCTTAGTCCTTTAAGATCTTATTAATGTTGGCTGGGGCTGAAGTACGTTTATACACAAGGGAGCAGCGAGTTGGTTACTGATATTATAACTGCATAAAATGTGTCTGTCTGCATTTCTTTTTGCTTTCTTTACGTTTTGTGGTCTGTTGAACTTTTTATGCTAGTGCTTTTAGTTATTACATTGTCTTCCATTGATTTCTTTAATGATGGTATTTCAAAGCATAATAATCTTGATCCATAATTCCTGATAATTTTTTTGTTGATTACATGGGTTTTGTTGTATTTTGAAGTTTTGTTTTTGTTTTTTTCTCACCTTTGACTTTCTACTTTATAGCTCGAGGCATCTATGAATCAAGGATTAGAGCAGCAAATGCCTTCCTTTAATCTGCCATCTAAAATATTATGTAAAGTGGTCAATGTTCATCGTCAGGTGAGTTATGATTTTTCTCCACAATCTTAGTGGATACTTCTTTTGTTAATCACTTATTTGGAAATGGGTCTTATACTGTGATCAATGATTAATTGTTAAATTCATCTTGGTTGTGTAGGCTGAACCTGAAACTGATGAAGTATATGCACAGATAACTTTGTTTCCTGAAGCAGATGTAAGTGCTCTCTTCTTCTTTGTTTGACATGCTCTTCATATTTGTGCTCTCTTCTTCTTTGTTTGACATGCTCTTCATATTTAAATCTTTTCTGTTCTTCTGATTTATATCTCAAATCCTTTTCCTGTTGTAATGTATCTAGCCATTTGGTTTCTCTTTTTTCTCTCATTTTGTGTTTGTCCTATTTTTCCCTCTTTTGTTGGTTTAGCAAGGTGAAGTGGCAAGCCCTAATGATCCTCTCCCCGAGCCACCGAGGTGTACAGTCCATTCATTTTGCAAGACACTTACTGCTTCTGATACCAGCACTCATGGGGGTTTCTCTGTCTTCAAGACATGCCGACGATTGTCTGCCACCACTGGTTAGCATCTTTCCTCTTTTCAAAAGCCATTAGAGGCACTTGATCATGCTCATGTTTAGTTGTCCTTTTCATAATTCCCATGTTTTGTTCAGGATATGTCTCAGCAGCCACCATGGCAAGAGTTGGTTGCAACTGACTTGCATGGGAATGAATGGCATTTTCGACATATTTTCGAGGTTAGTAGCTTGGCTATTCTTTTCATTTTTCCTTTCTTTGAAGTTTGAGCCTTGTTTTTCCATGTGAACTTGTTGAAGAGTTTGATAATTTTATTTCTCTGATGTGTTTGCTTAATAAAATAATTATTAAAAAAAAAAGCTTGTACAGAGTTGTACTTGGAGTCTTGGAAAGTGATTAATTTCTTTTTTATTATATCAATATTTGATGCAAGACATAGATGTGTACCTCTTTCATGTTGCAAGCTAACCTTTAGCTTCTTAACTTCTGCAAATTTTATATAACCTAAGTTTTAATAATGAGTTTACTGTTTATGTAGCCATTTGAACTTTTCACCACATGACCTGTTAAATTTTGAATTGAGTGGATTATACTCATCCTTAGCTTCTGCTTCTAAGGGTTCTCTTAAATCAATCCTGACATGATGAGAACACATATAAATTTGTGGGTTCCCATGGACACTCAGTTATCATTATGTTGAACTGTACTATCTGAGCTTTTGATGTTCACACTGTGGGTAAGTTCCTGATTGCACAGAGTAATTTGCAGGGCAACCAAGGCGCCACCTACTGACCACTGGGTGGAGTGTCTTTGTCAGTTCCAAAAAGTTGGTGGCTGGTGATGCATTTATATTCTTAAGGCAAGTTGTTTAATAGCAGAAGCACTATTCCACCTCTAGTGACAAGACAAAATACTTTGCAGTTTTCGTTACTTGATTTTTTTTTTTAATGTGTTTTAGTGATTGTGGTTGGTTTTTGTTTCATGCAATATTTTAGGGATGAAAATGGAGAGCTGCGAGTTGGGTAAGGAGGCTCATGAGACAGCAAAGCAATATGCCATCTTCAGTTATATCTAGCCACAGCATGCATTCTCGTGTTCTGGCCACTGCATCTCATGCCATTGCCACTGGAACGCTGTTCTCCGTATTTTACAAGCCCAGGTCTTGTATTTAACATGATGAAGTTGTTAGTTGGTCTCATATGTAATGTTTTAGACATTGATGTTGGTGTTGTCAATTTGTCATATTTTGCTGGGATTAATGATACCTTTTTCAAAAAAAATTGTACGCATGCCTTCCTGCTTGCTTTAGGGGAAATAATATGATAGGGATGATATTTGAGCCCTCTTTTATTACTTTAATGAGTAGATGCTGTGCTGATTGTCAAAGTTTATCTCAGAACAAGTAGGTCAGAGTTTATTGTGAGTGTCAACAAATATCTCGAAGCTTTAAGTCATAAACTTTCTGTTGGGATGAGATTCAAAATGAGATTTGAGGGTGATGAAGTTCCTGAAAGGAGGTGCATGACCTGGTTGCTTTATAGTTGATATTTTAATCTTAGCACTTTGTGCAATATGATAAACTTTCCCACATCATGAATACAGGTTCAGCGGACAATTGTGGGTGTTGGAGATAATAAATCACCAGTCTGGGCTGATTCTGAGTGGCGATCATTAAAGGTTTGTATGCACTGTTTTAGTTAACTTCCTGTGCTTAATTTTGTAGTTTGTACCCAGTAGAACTTGAAATTTTTAAAAATTTGAGAATGTCCTCTTTAATTTTAGTAAAACCAACCAAAAAGTAGAGGTTCTTCTTGCATCTCTTTCTATTGGTGAAGAAAGGTCAATATTGATGCTTTGTTGGTGCAATGGTCTAGGAAATGATATTTCCTTAGATGGTTGGAAATTCAGTAATGGATGCATCAACTGGCCTACAACAGTCTAGGATTTGAAAACCGCATAGCAGCTTTTGGTTCAGAAATCTTATTATCTATGATTATAATGTTACGCAGGTTCAATGGGATGAACCATCATCAATTTTGCGTCCTGATAGGGTTTCTCCATGGGAATTGGAGCCACTTGTGTCTACTGCTCCTGCAAACTCCCAGCCAACCCAAAGAAACAAGATCACGGCCTCCCATTCTGCCGTCAACAATGCCTGATTCTTCTCTGCAAGGTATCTTGATCTTACACAACTTCTTCATTCCAATTTTGTTATTCATTCTGCTTTTCTGCATTCTTTTTCTCTGTGCATTAGGTGTATGGAAATCACCAGTTGAATCTCCGTCTTTCACCTATCGTGATCCTCAACATGGCCGAGATCTCTATCCATCACCCAAACTCAATTCTACTGCATCTAACTTTCTAGGTTTTGGTGGGAATAACTCTGCTTCCAACAAGTCAATATATTGGTCTAATAGGATGGAAAACACTACAGAATCATTTTCACCTATAGCACTTAAAGAATCCGCAGAAAAGAGACAAGGCACTGGAAATGGCTGTAGGCTCTTTGGGATTCAGTTACTTGACAATTCTAATGCAGAAGAAAGTCTGCCAACTGTCACTTTGTCAGGAAGGGTTGGTGATGATAGGTCTGTTCCATCTTTGGATGGCGAGTCTGATCAGCATTCTGAACCGTCAAATGTTAATCGATCTGATATTCCTTCTGCAAGCTGTGATGCTGAAAAATCATGCCTGCGCTCCCCAGGAGTCACAAAGCAGGCAAATAAGAAGCTGCACAAAGGTAGCATAACTTGTATTTAATGTTGGCATAATATGCTCTGCAGTCCTCCCTATTTACAATCCTGCAACATCCTTGGCATATTTTTTCTATGCACTAATTTAGTTGACTGTATGTCAACTATTTGTACTATATCTTCATTTTACAGAATTATATTTTATATATATATATATATATTTATTTTTTAGCTTCTGATGATATTTTCATAATAAATATCTGCATTGTCAACAGCATCTTACACACAGTAAACATAGCTTAAGAATGGAAAGGAAGTTCTTAAATATTATTGCCACACTGATACGCAATACAACTTACAATGTTATTACATGCTTCAAAATGTGGTCACACGGTTCAGCTGAAAAATAAAAAATCTTTCAACTTTTCCTTTGAAATAGTATCCACAAATAATTATTAGCTGAATATTTTCTTCGTTACTGGTCATAAAAGCTATAGGAATTAGTACTAAGGGTTATGAGCCTTCTGCTTTCTGGATGATTCCAATTAAATTTGGGTCATCTTGTTGCTCTTCGACTTGTAAAAGGGGTTTAGCTTCCTCTATTTAGAGGGTTGCCTGCCTGCATAGAGTAATGGCATAATTGATGATACAATCTTAGTATCGTTCAGGTTCAGATGCAAGGTATGGCTGTTGGAAGGGCTGTGGATTTAACACGGTTTGATGGATATGGGGATCTGCTTAGGAAATTGGAAGAGATGTTTGACATCAAGGGTGAGCTCTGTGGATCCACAAAAAAATGGCAGGTTGTCTACACTGATAATGAAGATGATATGATGATGGTTGGAGATGATCCATGGCTGTAAGATCATTTGATGCTAGCTTTTTACTTGGACACCTTATTAGTGTTGCATATTATTTTGCTATTTATATGTGTGTCTTTAATTCTTGCTTGTCATTCTGCTGCAGTGAGTTCTGTAGTGTTGTGAGGAAAATTTTCATCTACACAGTAGAGGAGGTGAAGAAGCTTTCACCCAAAATCGGGCTTCCAATTAACGAAGAAGTTAAACCAAGCAAACTGGATTCTGAAGCAGTAGTTAATCCTGAGGATCAGTCATCTATTGTGGGGCCTGGTTGCTAATACTCCCAGGTCTTGCAATACTGTAGTTGTTATATACAATAAACATTGGTATGAAAGTAGGAAGTAAACAATGAGAGAAATGAGCATGAACTTGACAAGCACTTGATGGCGTATAGGAGCTACTTTGCATTCTGTATCTGCTGGAGCAGCATGAGAGCATCAATGCAGAAGACTGGTTTGATATCTTGCTGTTTGATCTGCCTTGAAAGATAGGCTTCGGGTATTTTGGGTTTTCTATTTCTTCTAGGCTTGGTTTTCGCCTAGAGTCTCATAGTCCTTGCATGTTCAGTTTTGATTGAGCTGCGAGCATGAAGAAATGTATGTCTTTGGTCTACTTATGCTTTTGTTTTTCTGGTTCTTTAGTAATTCACTCGATGTGATGCATCTCATTTCTGTATATAACTTTCTATAATCTTTGAATACTATTTAATGTATGTATATCGAGCCAAAAAATTTTATTCCCCGTAGCTGCAGCTCTCCACTGTCTAATCTGGAGTTTTTTTCATTAATAATTTCATATGCGGGGCAGTTTCATTTGATTAGTATGATATCTCACAATGCTTTGGCAATCTTTAGGTTCGATGACTGATGACGAATGATGGCCGGAGGTGGGTTCCCGTGCGTATGAAGATATTAGCTTTATGGGAGTGGCAATAGCCACTAGGTTTTTTTTTTGGTCAAACACTAGATGTATGTGACTTTAGATTTTGGAGGAGTAGGAGAGGGAAGAAGGGGTTTGTAGAATAAAATTTGAAAATTTTGCTCTATTAATCACTCGTTTCTTTTAAAATTCAAACTCATAAAAATACCCTAATTGTTAATGATTGTTGAATTATTACTCTATAAATACTTTGTTTTTGTTTGTTAATTAAAATAATTATTTAATATTAAATACTTATTATAAGTTGATTTGAAATGTTCAAAATAATTTATTTTAATCTTTATTATCAATTTGCATTCCTATATACTTAATACAATTTTATGGTTTTAAATATTGAATTACCTTTTCAAATTTTTACCAATATAATAATTAACATATAATTTAGTAGTGAAAATAAAGACAAAATTGATATATTATAAAATATTACAATTACACATATACTAGGTGTAAGTTTTGATATACTTGCACATTTTAATAACTTTGTAGAAGTATAAAATTTTATCAATCAATCGTTAAATTCAAAGTTCTTACCTATAGATTAAATGCATTTTGAAATGATTTAATATTTTATCATGTTTTATTTTGATGGATAGTAATTTTTCAAAAATATTAGTATAATATCAATTATTAGAATAATGTCTATTTATTATTTTATTTTTAAAAAATTGATGTTTGATCGTTAATATAATATCACATAATTCAATAGTTTAATAAATTGGATTCAATTTCTATAAAGAGTTATTTAAGGGTGCAAGTGTATAAAATTTACAAATTGGCAATCTACAAATTAACACAAGTGTAAGCTAGACAATGATGCATCAACAATTTAAATAGAGTAATACAATCTTTATAAATAGACTAAGAATGATGCATTCCAATTTATTTTCTTTTCTACTTGTTTACTCTTGATATCCCATAATGCTAGAAACCTTATTTCATCAAATTGGCAATCTACAATTTAAGCCTTGAAGACATCTCCTATTTGTATTTCACGATATTTGGCTTTAGAATGACGTCAATCATATTCAACATATATTCCCAATTTTTTTTGGGTTCCATTTTATAATACCTCTAACAATATCTTTGAACAAATAACACAAACTTAGGGTCAGACTCGCCTTTTGTGTTGTCCTGAAGGGCCCATATGCAAAATTCAGCATTTTGTGCAAATCAGGCCTTTCTGAGACCGTCAACCGCTTTAGCGATCCTGGACCACGCTATAGTGGTGATGTGTGTGTACATGTATATGCCCAACCCCCCAAATGCTAACAGTGCAAAATGACGTGTTTTGTTTAATAACATCCAGCCTATAAATACCCCTCCCTATACATGTTTTTGCCACAAAATGCAACCCTAGCTCTAAGCTCTTTTCCACCTCTCACTCTCATCCTCACTCAATCTTACCCCCCAAGCTTCAAAATAAGAGATTATTGATGGTTTATGACCTCTTTCGCTCCTCCTTTCCATGTTCTTGAGTTTGGATGTTGTAGTTTCTCATTGTTGTCAAGTTTAGATACTCCTCCAATGTTCAAAGAGTTGATTTAGAGTTGTTTTAGAGTTATCATAGATTATTCATGGGTTTTGTTGCTTCCATGGCAGACATTAGTGCCACCACGCTCCATTGACTCTCTAGTGTTGACACCATTATTTCCTTCCCTCCAAGTGAGTGGGTTCAATTTTGTGATATTTATTTTGGTCATTATAGATATTTTCTTAGCTCTATGGCATAAATACATGATTTTAGAGACTTTTCAAGACTAGTATGAATGATAGAGGATTTTGTCAAGATTATTAATTATATCAAGTTTTGAACTTTTGTGTTTGTCAATTTATCATGAAAATATGTTAGAAAACCCATTGGACCATCCTTGTTATTAAATTGATTTTGTGAATAGCTTTATTATGAATATGAATAGTTAGAGATGACATGATTACTCCAATAGTTTCAAGGATTATATACGTTGAAAAGATTTTGCTTATAAATTCAGAAGTTAGACTTAGACTATGGAATTTAGAGAAATACTTAGTTTCGTGACTTAAGGTTAGACGATAGACTGAGAGCGGTAGTTAGTTAACGGTGTGAGAGATTATTAACCTTAGTACCAAGTTGTTCTATAGGGGATAATCTCAACCTAGAGTATTTACAGAATGAAATCTAGTTAGGTGTCCAAAATGGGATCTTATGAGATACCCTCAGATTAGAGTCTTCGAGTAATATTATTATACTACAAGAAACACACACACAGACATACACATATATATCCATAGATTTCTGTTTTTTATATTAGATTATTGTTATTCATGATTTACAAATATTATTGGTTTTGAGATTTTTATGTATATAAATATGAAATGGTTTTACGGATATTGCATTCTTATTAATATGTCTATATATCCTTGTTGGTTGTCCCATGTGGGGGTTGTGAGTGAGAATTTACTCACTGACTTTTAGATTAAACGCATCTTCTTCCTTTCTTCCCATCCAAGTACGGTCATGTTCCGAATCTACCTGAGCCTCTTCCTCAACGAGCACTAGTGTTCAGCTTAGTGAGCATCACTCAATAGTGAAGTATCTTTTTGAGTTTCAGATACTATGCTCCGTGCACAAGGTCCCGAACCATGTATGCTTTTGTTTTTTGTACCATGATTGGATTTGGAAATTATAATTATGACTCATAGTTTTAATGGTTTTATACAAAGCAACTCTAATTATATTGCATATTATGATTACAGATTCACAAGTTAGTTTATGAAATAATGTATACATGTTTACTATATATTTTGAAAATGCATGAGGATTTACATTTGAAAGTGGATTTATGTTTAAAGTTACGCATATAGTATGACTCAATGTGCAACGAAATTGCGAGGGGACGGTGAAAAAGATATATTAAAACGGAGTTGCTACCAAATTTTATTTAATTGGGAAAAAGTGGAAAACCCATTTTATTTTAAAAGAAATAGTCTTTGAAACCAAATTCAAGTTTGGGAGTTGATTATGCATAGGGAAGGGCAAAACATTTATTTTTGCAGCATCTTATACATCTACATTGCTATAGTTACCTTAATTGATTGTGCCAATTAATAATAACCTTTTGAAATATTTAGTTTACCATTTTTTATTACAAAAGAAAAAATAACAAAAAGAAAACAAACATCTTTCTTTAAAATGAATTTTTGAAAACATCAAATCACATTCAATGTTCGGAAACTATTGACTTTACAAGCCGTCAAGCTAATTAATATCTTTATTGAAAACAAAATATTCAACAATCCGATGGTTAGCTCAAATTAAATATAATAAAAATAAAATCTATCCTATAAATAATAAGTATTTAGAAATAAGATAAAAAGTTATGAAAATTTAATTTTGGCTTGATAAGTTTAATTCCTACATATCCATCTTTGATATAATAGAGAACTCAAAATCACATAGTTTTGTAGAAAATAAATGTGTGTTGACTAGTTTTATTGTAAAAAAAGTTTTAGAGTATCAACCTATCACAATTTATATATTCTCCAGATAACGAATTAACAAGCAATCACGGCTACATTAACCTTAAAAAAATTGAACAATTTAACTTTTTTTTCATGTGGAAAATGAAAAGAACCAAGCACTCCAAGAATTCATTTCAAACCCAAACTTTGTTAAACAAATATAATAAAGAGAAAAGACATGTAGTAAAAATAACGTCACCCAAATGCTCGCCTTTTTGGTTTGACAATACTGGCCTTTTCAACAAAACAACGTGACTTGACTATGTTTTTGAAAGCTATAAAGAACAAAACAAAACCAAATAATATGACAAGCCCAATGATCCAAAAGATGTACAAATCAGAAAAATAAAAATAAAACAAAAAAAGCAACCAAAGAGTAATTTCAACGCACATGAAAGAAAGGGAACTCCAGCATTTAGACCAAAACAAAATATATTTCGTTAATAATAATAATAATAATAATAAAGAAAAGAGGAAAGGCATAAATTAAACAAAGTTGTAACATCAATACATATCGGGAACATAGGTTTAAAAAAAAGGAAGAGCTCACTAAAGGGCGAGCCTGAACGGCGGCATGAGCGATGGTGGCCTGGCAGGTTCATGTGGCCGAGAGAGGTGGTGCGACCATGAGAAGGCAGATGGCCGGAGGTGGAGCGGCTTTGAGCGATGATGAGGAAGAAGGCCGCGGCAGTTGTGGCCGTGGCGGATAAGGTGGTAGACGGCGGCTTCAGGTCGCCCGTCGCCTGGTGGTGGCGCGTCGGACGACGTGATCCATGGACGGCGAGACGGAGGTGCGACGGAGCTTCGAATCTGAGGTTGAAGGCACCTCGTTCACGCCGCGACGGAAGGAGACCCGCTGTGGCCCTTGCACTTCTATGCCTTGTGGAAGAAGGAACGGCCGCGGACTACCATTCACACGCAAGGCATCGACGCCGGCAAGAGGTGGAGTGCTCCGCGTGGGTGCGGTGAGGGCAATGATACCATGGCAGGGTAGGTGGAACTCAGGGCGCGGTGATCGTGGTTCAGATTAGACGGTACTGGTTTGTGGTGATTGGCTGGTTTATGAAGGTAGAAATACTGATATTTATTCTTCCCTTTTCTTTCTCTCTCTTTTGTTTTTTTCACTACTTTTTGTGTGTTTGTTGCTGAATAGGATTATTGATGGAGGTTTGTATTATTTTTGTTTTCTGGTCTGAGCTCGTTTAAAAGAGAATGTAGTTTGTGTCTGTTGATTAAAATGCCATGGGTGTAGGATTCATGAAAGTTTGAGTTTGAAATGGGAGGTTCAAAAAGGAACTGCATTGTTTTTTGTTTGAGTTTCAAAGGAATGTGTGAATGGTCTGTGTGTTGTGTGGTTGAGATTTTGATCATTTGGCTTTGGGTTTCGTGGAGGTTGAAAGTGGAAATCCATTGTTGTGGTTTTGGGGCGTTGGTTTGGCTTTAGGCCGATAAACAAAAAGATTTTGGGTTGGTTTTTTCATATGGATGTGTTGGAAAAGAAGTGCGTTCCAAGTGGTGATCCCCCTTGCTACTTCTGTTGTTCTCCGTTTGTGAATACCCCCCTCTTATTTTCAGTTTTCCCTGTCCTGATACTACCTCCTAGAATGTGGATTTGATTCCATTGATATTTCCCATCATTTTCCATTTTTGGATGTTGCTTAAATTACTTCCTGTCAAGATTGATTTCCTTTGCTTGATATTTCTTGCTTAGCTAATATGGAGGAGTAATGATATTTGAACACCAAGACATGCTTAACCTACATGTAAAGGTATAAAAAAGAAGAAAAAGACAAAAATAGTGATATTAATATAAAAATGTCACTTCTTCCTCGCTCTCTCAGTTCCACTTCAGTTCCACTCTCTTTCTTTCTCGGCTCACACGGAAGAAGATTAACAATAATAAACATACATATGTTTTAATTTTTCTGCAACAATCTTGTTTATAAGGTATGTGTGTATCTTATTTTCACTTCTTACCTCTCTTTTGATGTGTTATGTTTGTGTTCATGAGTTCCTTATTTATTTACACGATTTGAGCTAAGTATGATTGTTGAACAAAGAATGAATGATTTATTATTTAATAAACCTCTAGAATGACTTTAAAACTTGTAAAGTAATGTTAAAAGGAGTTTATAAGCTTGTTATAATTGGTTTACAAGTTTTCAGAAATAGTTTACAAGTTTTTTGCACTATGTTTACAAGTTTTAAGGACGGGTTTACAAGTCTTGTAAATAATTTGTAAAACTTAGCATATCTTAAAACCTGTAAATTAAATGTAAAAAACTTGTAAGCCAAGGGAATTAATCTTGCAAATCCTTGCTTAAGACTTGTAAAGTGATTCTTGCACAAACTTGTAAACTTGTAAATCATGTTTCTTGCACAAAGTAGTTTTTCAAAGTTCTGAAGTAGTTGTAAATAGTTGAAATCTGAGGCTAAATGTTGTAAACATGATCTATATATACAACGGAGTGGGAAGGGTTTTGCCATTGATTTACAAGTTTTTTACCCTTAGTTACAAGTTTTTTGTACTATGTTTACAAGTTTTAAGCACAAGTTTACAAGTCTTGTAAACCAAGTATAAATAACTTGTAAACAACGGCCAAAACTTGTAAACCTGTACTTAATATTTACAAACCAAGTACAATAAGTTTTGTAAACCAAGTTCTTTTTGCACAAAATAGTGCTACAAAGCTCTGAAGTGGTTGTAAATATTTGAAAATCTTGATTCTAAATATTGTGAAAATAGTTTACAAGATATTAGGAAAAAAAATTTCCATTGATTTTTGTTATTGGTTAACAAGTTTTATGTGCTTAGTTTACAAGTTTTTTGCATTATGTTTACAAGTTTTAAACACAAGTTTACAATAAACTTTCAGCTATAGTTTATAAGTTTTTTGAACTTAGTTTATAAGTTTTAAGCACTTCAAGTTTTCTATTCTTTGTTTAACATTTTCAGTACAAGTTTACAAGTTTTCAGTATGGGTATACAAGTTTTGACACTTGGTTTACAGTTTTAGAACGGGTTTAATGTTGTTTACACTTAGTTTTCAAGTTCTTAACATGGGTTCAGGTTTTGTCCACTAGTTTACAAGTTTTTCCTCGTGTTTACAAATTATATTTTGGTTTAACATGGGTTTGACGTAGATTACTTTGATTTTGGTTACTTGAAATTGGTTCCTGCATTAAATTACTAATATTATTTGATGTAGATGATACATGAACTCATTTGTATCCATTTTTTGTACTAGATACATTAACCAAATGGCGCATTCAAAAGCAAAGAATAAAAAACAAATGGAAAAGAAGACAGAGCCCAAGAAGGGCAGAGATGCGAACATGATAGGATTGTTGTGGACAAAGACATAAGTAGTGCCAATGATTTATTTCAAAAGAATACATTAGTTGGTGATAATGATAAATCAATAGCTAAGAGTGTAGTGTGAAGTTATAAATAATGATAATGGAAAGACTAGATTTTTCATTGGTTGTAATAAACTTGAAATGTATGAACAAATTAGTTAGTTTTTTATGCACGATTTTCCTCTGTGAGCATGCAAGTAACATGCAATTGAGCTGTCTATCAACCTCTTTCTTGAATTTATGAATTTATTAGACCTAAAACTCTTGTTACTTGAGTAATTTTTGTAGAATAATTTTATTTCTTCTTCTGAATTAAATATCATCTCAATAACAGATCAAAGAGGTCACAATCCCCATCATCATTATCAATTGAACCTCAACATCAAAATTTGCATCAACAGTCATTGCATCCTTCATACTTTACATATGGAGTGTGATATAAAATCTACAAACAAAAATTCAAATAAATTATAATAAAGTTGTGATACAAAACCTACATATATAATATTTGTCACTAGGTTTTCAAGTTTTAAAACCGATTTTCAAGAATTTAAAATCAATTTACAAGTATCTTGCACCATGTATCAACTTTTTTACCACCAATTTCGTAATATTTAGAATTAGATTCCACATATTTATAATCATTTAGAACTTTGTAGCACCATTTTGTGGAAAAAAAAACTTGGTTTACAAGCTTAATGCACTTGGTTTGTAAGTCTTAATCACAAGTTTACAAGTTTTTTAACCACCTTCATACAAGTTTTTTACACTCGGTTTACAAGTTTTAAGCAATACCTAGTTTTACAGTTTTTTAAACTTGTTTACAAAACTTGTAAATCTATGCTTAAAACTTATAAACATAATGCAAAAAACTTGTGACTAACACATAAAACTTGTTAACCAATGACAAAAATCAATGGAATTTTCTTTTCTTATATCTTGTAAACCATTTTCACAATATTTAGAATCAAATTTCAAGTATTTACAACCACTTCAAAACTTTGTAGGATCACTTTGTGCAAAATTACTTAGTTTACAAAGTTTATTGCACTTGATTTATAAATTTTAACAGGTTTATAAGTTTTGTGCCGCTTGTTTTAAGCAATATTTAGTTTTACAAGTTTTTACACTTAGTTTACGTGACTTATAAACTTGTGCTTAAAACTTGTAAACAGTGCAAAAAACTCCAACTAAGGCAAAAAACTTATAAACCAATGACAAAACTCCTTTCCAATTACATTGTGTTATAGATCATGTTTGCATCATTTAGTCTTAGATTCAAACTATTTACAACCACTTCAGAACTTTGAGGAACCACTTTGTGCAAGAAACTTGGTTTACAAGTTTGTGCAAGAACCACTTTATAAGTCTTAAACAAGGGTTTATAAGTTTAATTCCTTGGTTTATAATCTTTTTACACTTGGTTTATAGGTTTTGACATACTTAGTTTTACAAATTATTTGCACTTCATTTACAAGACTTGTAAACTCATCCTTAAAACTTGTAAACATAGTGCAAAAAACTTGTAAACCATTTTTAAAACATGTAAACCAATTACAACAACCTTGTAAACCATTTTTAGCATTACTTTATGGGTTTTAGAGTCATTTTATAGGTTTATTAAACAATAAATCATTCATTCTTTTTTTAACGATCATATTTAACTCACCCCAAATAAATAAGAAACTCATGAACACAAACATTCAGACACATTGAAAGAGAGACAATAAAGAAAATGAGGAACCCACATACCTTATAAATAATGTTGTTGTAGAAAAATTGAAACGATGTATGTTTATTGTTGTTAATCTTCTTCTATGCAAGCTAAGAGAGAAAGATAGCGGAACTGAAAGAAAGTGAGAGATAAAAATCGAGAGAAGTGACATTTTATATTGAAACCATTGTTTGTTTTTTCTTTCTTCCTTTTTATATGGTGTAATCGTAGGTATAACATGTTTTAGTGTTCACATATCATTATTGACGAGGAGGAGCTCCAAGGGTGTAGAAAAAGCAACCTTTAGCGCAACATTGTTCCCAGTGTACAATGCTGTCAATTTAAGATGTCAAATATCCTTTTTTTTCATATTATATATATATATTAGTTTATTTTGTTTTTTCGGTTTTTTCTCTAGTATGAATTCAAAGTGAACAAACCAACTAAAAGGAGACTCTAGTTATTAAGGGCTTCAAAAAATAGAAAAGAATGCATTAAGAAATAAAATGAACAAGAAGATTAATGACCAGAATAAAGTTTTGAGTTAACACAAAATGGGTCATGATCAAGAAAGAAATGGGCTACTTTTTATTTTTGTAGATTTACTTTTTTTAAAATATTTCAAAGCATAAGAGATAACTTTTTTCTTTAGCTCAAAAGAAAAATGTAAAATATAGGCTAAAAGAGATAATGAGCATTATTCCCAAACTTTAAAAATATGCCAATTTTTGAGGTTTTTTGTTTTATGGCCAGACAAAATTGGGCGTTCACACTTAGTGACTATCGGCTTCGTAGGAATGAGATTCTTCATGTGCCGGTTGATAAAGGCATTTATGCCACTTATCTTCCTGCCAAACTTTAGCTTTTTGCATGAGTTTTACTAAATTATTAATGTAATTGATTATAATTTTGATTTATTCCTCATTGTATAATTTTGGAAGAATTATTGACTTTTGCATTGATTTTGGAATAATTTGTAATTATACCTTGTTGCGTTTGACTTATCTCTTTGAGTATGGTTTTATGCATAAGAGTTTTGAATCAAGTACAAAATGTCAAGAACAAGGCTGAGAACTCTTTGGAAGGAGTTTGGAGCAAAAAGGAAGACAAATTGTGGAAGTTCACCATTCTGGTGAGTCCTATAGCGCTAAAACAATCATGAAAAATTTTACTAAGCCCTTCTAAGAGCGTTGTAGCACTCTTTGAGCGCTTTAACTTTGGTGCGATAGGGGATTGCAGTTCACTTATCTATTTTTGGGCCTCATTTTGGCCTATTTTTAGAGAGTAGTATATATAGGAATGTCACGAACTTTTACCTGAAGCTTTTGACTCACTTTAGGTTGTCAATTTTAGTTGCTATTATTCTCTCTCTACATCTCTCTCTCTTCTTCTCTCTCTTCTTTCTTTTAGGGATTCCATTGATGAAGGTGTCTTATCTTGGAGATTGTGGCAATGATTGTTGCTATTATTTTTAGGTTGTTTTTTTATCTTAATTGTTGTAATTGTCAGAGATGGAGGAATAGATTTCTTTACTAGTGTAAGGATTTCTAGATGGATTAGGATGATGTTTGAGACCCCTTTTTGATATTAAATGCATTGATTTTCTTAATGTTCTGTAGTTTCTATTCCTTTAATTATTGTGGTGATTGCTATAATCTTTATTGGGATAACTAAATTGACGATATCGTTTAGGGAAACCCTTAGGCATAAATTGATAGATCTATTGGTTTACATTTAAGGGAGAACATTATAATTAACTTTTAGATTGGTAGTTAGGCTATAGCAATTGGTTCATTAAATCAACGTGATTTTTAAATAAATTGAGATATCGTTTATTAGTTATTTGCATTGATTAAATTCTAGAGGTCGATCGATCAATAGTAGAATTGCAGTAATTTATTACTAATAGCCACCAATGGGTTTAATATTTGGTTAATGAAAATTAATTTTCATTCCTAGGAATACTTTACACTAGTGCTTTCTTCACTGTTGTTATTATCCCGTTGCTATTATTTTTTAATTTTAATTGCTATAATTTCATTCTTCAAGACCTCCAAATTCCCAACTAAGTATTGAAGTCTCCTTGAGAGACGACCTAGGTTGTGCCCTTTACTCATTTTTTATGCAACTTAGCATTAAAATAAATTTCTAATTGAGGAGGTAGGCGACAACCTTCGTTCACTGGTCACGTTGTGCCCTTTACTAAGTATTGAAGTCTTATTGAGAGACAACCAGGTTGTGTCATTTCCTACATTTTATGCAACTTATCATTAAAATAAATTTCTAATTTGAGGAGGTAGGCGACAACCTCCGTTCACTAGTCACGTTCCAAATCGGTCGTGACACATTTTTGTAAGATAAAATGGGGCAATTGAGACATATATTGCACATTAAAATTCATAAATGGGAAACATTTACCGGCTGATCAAAAAGATAATTGTAGGGGAGGAATTGATGACAACTTGTTAGCATTGTATAAATAGGCACTGCAACATATAAAATACATGTTATCGACTAGAAGTTAGGAGATTTGTTTTCATTACAACAATCTAGCAATCAACAGAAGTTCTTTTATAAGATAATTATCCTAGTCCACTCTTTATGTATATGAATATGGGCAATATAATATTTAACATTTATAACATTGATCTACAAGTATTAAAGCTTGAGAAGTAAATTCACCAGCATTATTAGGAGGATGGTTTTGATTGGATTATATGGAAATTATGCATTTGATCAAATAACTTGCTCAAGTAATCTCATAAGTGCAATTGCGAGATGATAATAAGCACACATATGACTATATCACATATGCATATATTAAAATCATAAAACATTTGAAATTTCCACATAGTGGATGAACCGATCCAGATATTCCTTCTAGAAATTGAAGATATTCAGATCCAATCTTTAGTTGTGATGACCTTATAATTACTTTACTTTAGAACACGAAACACATGAAAACCCATTAAATTGAATAATCTTTTGGCTTTTCAATAAATGCCCATATGAGTTTTCAATAAATTCTTTACATCATTATTGTTGTCATGAAATCACTTGTCTCAAAAGTTTAAGTTATTGGATTGAGGTGAATGAATGATTTTATATCTAATATGTCATTTCATGCGAATGCATCTTTTAGGCTTAAAGCGTAGACAGTGGACAAACTCACCTTGTGCTGAAATTTAATTATTTTTATTTACAAAAATGGGGTCAATAAGGATCAAACTCTAAGTCAAAGAGGCTCCAATACTATATGTTATGAAATCACTTGTCCTAAAAGTTTAAGCTGTTAGGTTAAGGTATATGAATGATTTTATATCTAATAATTGCTTAAGGATGTCCCAATTGATCATGCCAAAAGTTAAAATCACTTGGGTTAGCAAACTTCTAGATTACAATATCATGTAATTCAATTGTAATATAGACTAAAAGAAAATGCAAGTAATTTTTTCTTACTACAATCTTCATACTTGAAGCATAAGTTGTGATATAAAGGTATTTCTTATTTCTCTAAGACATGGTCTCAATATGATATTCATTTTAGTGAATATCTTCAAAACTCAATAATAGAGCATCATTTGTATATTTCTTCAGTAAACAAAATAGTGGGCATTAAAAAGCTTTCAATTATCTTGGTACTACCAAGAATAACATTAACATGTATAATGAATTGTGTTCATCAAAGGAACACAATGGAAGCTCTTACGTGGCCTTCACTTTTATTCATATTACTAATAATGATATTAATATTTTTCTCCCATGAATAGATGAGTAAATATATCATAACATGTCATGAAAGAGTTAACATATTATGTAATTAAAAAAATTAAATTTGTCATATATAATCACTTCACAAAATAAATCATTAACAATCATGATATTATTAATATGGTAGTGACATAAACACGCGTTACAATTGTCATGAAAATATCAGTATAATATATGTTAATATTTTGTGATATTTTAATTACAAGAATAAATAAGATTATTTTGTGGCATATTGTTGTCTTGTGATATATAATTGAAACAAGGAAAATGCTATACAACAAGAAACCTTGCTAGAATTTTGTATCCAGAATAATGTATTATAATTGTTAGTCAATAGATGAATTAATGGATCATACAATTATATTTTCTCTAACAATTACTATAATTTTTATCAAAGACTCTGTATATATTTTTCTTGATGTGTAACATTACTCTTAAAACAAATGATATATTAAATCTCATCAATATCATATTAGAAAAAAATATAATTATTAATTATGAAATATGGAGAAAATAGAAAATTAAAATTATTTTTCTTTAATAGTGAGTACAATTAAATACTAACATTTTTTTAATGAATTATTCAAAATAAAGTATTACAAAATCATAGTCTCGCTATTTATAAAAGAAAAAGAAAAAGAAAACTAATGCAACTAATAAATATTTTCATCATTAAATCAAATAACTAATATTTTTATCAGGAGCTTTAGAAAAAGAAATTAGAAACATCAAAGTGACTCATATTAGCGACATGATTGCATAATATATCTTTAGAAACAAACAATTACAATGTTTTGTCCGACGACTCATATTGTTATTATATAGAAAAATAACATTGAAATAAATGCTTAAAATAAAGCCATTGCATTACGCAAATCAACGTTGCATTTCAAACAAAAAGGTACTGGAATTTCTACTCAATGGCTCCAAGGTATTATTAATGAGAAAGAACGGTTAAGAAGCATATAGTATATTTGGATTTCATCCACAAAAAGAGAATGGTCACACAATCAACTAGTTGCTCAAGAAGGGTCGTTCAACAAAAAGCTAGTCACAAGAATAAATAAAACCTAAAATTGGTATTTTTGGATTTATCTATCAAAAACTAAATAAAACCTAAATGCTTTTGGATTTACTTATGAATGCTTTATTCTGTTTGGTTTAGATTTTAGTAAAATTACTTTTGAAATAATTGATTGTGAATGAATTGATTTTGAAAAAAATTGATTTTAAAAGAATTTATTTATGTTTGGGAAAGATAGTAAAAATATGGATTTAGAAGAATTGGTGTAAGATGAAAAAGTAAAAATTAATATTTTTTATTTCTATTTAAATCAATTCTTATAAGAGTGAGACACTTTTATAAAAAATAAAAATATAAAACAAACAATTTCACTTTTTCTCAACCCAAGTTTTTCTAAGGAAAATTGAAAAAGTGCCATAACCAAACATGCTGAAAGCGAGTTGCGTTGATAAGGTCTTGTAAAAACTAATAAAGGGGTGACTAAATAGTGAAGAAGAAAGTGAGAATAATGTTATTAATAGTTTTAAAGTTCCATGTGTATAGTCAAGGTGAGAAATACATGCATTAAAAAAAAAAAAGTGAGAAACAAGTTCAAATCAAATAATATTTCACGAAAGAAAAAAGCTTTTTCTTTACATCATTCAGACGGAAAGAAAATGAGAGATTTGAGTAAAACAGGGAAATAAAAATAACTGGAGAACGGTCTTCTTGTGGAAAGTGGGCTGTACAAGTCCAACCATGTAACGTAAACTTTGGTCTCATGGTGGGTAGGCAACGGTCAAATATTTGAAAGTGAGAATCTACGAGGCGCTCCTCCTCCTGTTAACGGACCATCCCTCCAGACAGTGCTTCTCTTCTTTTCAAAGATGTTGGAATTACATTGCATTGCATATTTAACATTCATTCAGATTTGATTAGTATAGATAGGGAAGCAACAGCCGAGCCACATTGCCTTGAGTTGTCTATAATTTGGAGGGAGGTGAGCTTCATGAAAAGCGTCATCAAGGCCGTAAAGAATCTCAAGTTGTGGTCCAAAAGAGATCAAGGAAGAAGAGGAGGCACGAGCATGAGGCCTGTTATTACCCTCCTCCTCCTCCTCCTCCTCCACCTCTCTATCACTATCAGTGTCACCGTTGCTGCTCTTGCTCCTCCTCCGCCCAGCCATCAGCCCCACCCTTACCTGCTGCTGCTGCATCTTCATGGCTTGAAGCTGATCACAACTACGGCACATTCTTGGCGCCCCCGGAACTGGAAGAGGCCTATAATTATGCTGCTAATGCAAGTCAATCACAACCACAAGAGGTAGCTATGCCTAAGGACCCTGTCAGTACCAGCACCAGCTCAACCCCATCCTATCACCAATACTCAGTTTCAGTTTCAGAACCTGTTTATGGCATTCCAGTGCCACTAATTCAAACAACTACAAGAGCGAGATCTTCTGGTCAATTCGGGTGTGTTATTAGCTTTGGTGCTTATTTGTTTCGATGCCTATGTCCATGTTTTTCACATTAGACAAGTAGTTTGAATTCGCAACTCATACATGCTCGCTCCTCTGTCCCGCTCGTTATTTTGTCTTCTTGTTGAAAATATATAATATCATATATATACATACCCAAACAGTTACAACTTCCTTTTAAGTGCTTGGTGATAAAAGTTAAGTTGGAAACACAGACTTGTACGTTCATGAAGATGAAGGACGTAATATATTTAGTGTCTCGTCCTCCACTTTGGGAGTCTAATTCTATTTATGGTTCATGAATACTTTGATAGGATAGGAGAACGAACATATTCAGGTGGGTTTTCATTCCTTGTTGGCTAGATCTTTGAAAGTTTGTCTGCTTAATCTGAGCAAACCAGATCATATGTCAACTGGTTTATTTTGATTGGCTTGTGCAAATTGTGATTATCTTGAAATTTGAGGTTGTAGAGGAACTTTTTTGTTTAGATTACTTTTATTTCAACTTATGCGTACCGCTTGAGTTTTTGCATTCTTGTTTGTATATATGAATTCTGAGTTTGTATGAATTTATTTCATCTGCATACATCTTCTGTGAGGAAAAATAGAAATGAATTAATCTGCAGCACAGTGTTGTACACATTGTCAATTACTAGTCTATCAATGACCCCAACAGATTGACTAACAATAACTTCTCGTAATAGACATGTTCAGTTTAGAAGGTTTCTCAGTTTAGGACTCATAGCCTTGATCATTTGAATGAGCTAGAAGGTTTCTCAAAAGAATAAGAGTTTTGGCTATAAGTATGATAAAAAAGAATAAGGATTGAAAACAAGTGTTAATTGATCTTTGTGATTTATTTTTCTGTGTCATAAAATACATTAAATGATGGGTATTTATAGACAAAATTCATATAGACCATTGAGGATTAATCCCAAAAGATGTGTCTTTTTAAAACACACCCATTTGCATATTTCTAGCTCTAGTAATCGATTACATGAATTGATAATAGATTACACAATTCAAACTTTAAACAATCAAGTGGTGGTAATTGTTACATAACATGGTAATCGATTACAGGCATTCCAGAATTTGAAAAGCTAAATATTATACATAGTTTAAGTCATTCTTTCACATTAAAAACACTTTTAACATCTTTCAAACATTTCCTTCAAATTAACTCATGTTTTCACAAATCAAATCAAAATTTTCACTAAAAACAAATAAATTCTTTCAAATCAAATTTTTTTTAGAATCAAACTCATTCTATCTTTTTGGCAAAAGGAACTTGGTTAAAAGAAACTTTAATTAACTTAACAAGGATCAAATAATCTTATTAAATAAAAAACCTTTTAATAAAATAATCTAAGTTTTAATTAATCTAACTATTGAACTTTTGACTTGTTCGTTTTAAGAAACTCCATGCTTATCATTTGCTTACTCCATGTTATTGTGCTTCCATCTTTTTGTCATTTGTTTTTTAACATAATCAAAACTTACAACATAAATATTCACAAATCCCAAACCTAGTTTGTTTGCTGT
The DNA here is from genome assembly GCA_030441495.1 of Dalbergia oliveri. NCBI lineage: Eukaryota > Viridiplantae > Streptophyta > Magnoliopsida > Fabales > Fabaceae > Dalbergia > Dalbergia oliveri. Next base: position 34,256,692 of record JAMLFY010000009.1, on the reverse strand, counting down.
TGTCGTTACTATTGCTCACTTTAGAGTTCAAGATTGAAAAGGGGAAGTCGATACTATGAAGACTGAAGAGGGGAAGCCAACGCCCATGCGAACAGGGACCAACAAGACCAATGCGAATAACGGTGAGCAGAAGCGCAAATAACAACAAGCAGAGGCGTAAACAGTGGCATGAACAAAGAGGGACAAATAAGGGAGTGAATTGGAGGCATGAGGATGACAAACGAAAGGGCGAACGATGGTGGCAACCTGCGACATGAATAGTAGTGACAACGTGAATTGTAGTTGAAGGGTGATGAAGGGTTTGAAGTTTCTTTGATGAAGGGAAAGCTGAATCACATTGGGTTGAGAAATGCACACAAGACTAGCCGAAGTGAGTTTTGCAGGAATGCATTAAAATGGCATTGTTTTGATGGTATATATGACGTCCATTTGTTTTTTCTGGCCTCCATGAATAAACTTGCAAAATCGGCCTTAAATTCATGATTTTGATCGAGTCCAACCACATTTACTCAATCCTACCTTAGTTTACCTAAAAAACGAGTTTGAATGCGAGTTAACTTGATTTTGTGGTGCGAACTTGTAAACTCGCGAGTTTACAAGTAGACACGTATTTTGATAACCATGCTGGTTTGGTTTAATGCCTAGAAGGTATACCATGTAAGCGATTTACTTGTTGCAAAGATTGATGCAGAGTTATTAAAGAGATAAGAAGTATTACATATTCTCTTCATTGATCTGGATAAGGTGCTAAAGGAAGTCCTATGGAAAGCCTGAGGAAGGGAGTTCAGATAGCTTATATCCAAACAATCCAAAATATGTATGATGGTGCCACAACTAACGTGAAAACTCAAGATAGACTAACAGATTATTTACATATATGTATCAGCTATACCAAGGGTAAACCTTGAGTCCATATCTTTTCACAATGGTCTTGGATGTACTTATTAAACATATTCAAGACCCAATGCCTTGGTGTATGTTGTATGCAGATGATATAGTCCTGGTAGAAGAATCAAGAGAATAAATAAATAAAAAGTTGGAGTTGTAGAGGGTAGCTCTAGAGGTATGTGAGTTTCGTATAAGTAGAAGTAAAACATGATATATAGAGTGCAAGTTTGGCAAGAAATACACATATTCTAACTTTGAAGTGAAACTTTGATATCATACCACATGTCACAAAATTTAAATATTTGGGTTCTATTATTCAAAGTGATTGAGAGATAGAGGGCGACATGAACCATAGGATTCAAGCAAGATAGTCAAAGTAAAGAGGTGTTTTTGGTTTTATTTGCAATCAAAGGTGCCACCAAAGCATAAGAGTAAATTCTACCGTACAGCGATACAACCAGCTTTGTTATGAAGTGATTAAATGTTGGGCAGTAAAGATCAACATGAAAATAAGCTACATGTGGTGGATATGAGGATATTGTGATGGGTGAGTAATCACACAAGATATGATAGAATAAGGAATGAATGCACATTAGATAGAAAATTGAGATGATGCTTATCATAAAGAAGATAGTATGATCACATCTCAAGTGGTTTGGGCATGTTTGGAGGAGATTGATAGAGGCTCTAGTAAGTAGAGTAGATCAAATACAGAATAGTACCATAAATAGAGGTAGATGGAACTGAGAAAAACTATAGCGGTAATGATCAAAATGAATTTAAAGGTCAATAGTGTAATACCCCTTTTAAATAAAAGGGTTAGAAATTTTTAATCAAGAAGGGTGCCAAGTTACCCTTATCTGTCATTCTGGGTCCTAAATTCGCTAAATCTGGGTCATACCGTGCTTAGAGGGCTATATGATAGAGCCATTTTCTTGGACTAAAAGTCCGGTAATTGTTCTAAGAGGAAAAATGAGTTAAAGAGTGAATTTTTAATTAATTTTATGAAATCTTTAAACCTTTTGTTTTTAGCCCAAAAGTTTATAAATTTTTGAAATTCCCGAATTTGAACTAAAACCCAAAAATTAGATTTTGATTTATTGGGATTTTAATTTTTCTAATATTTTATTTGAATCCAAAGGGGGTTATTCCCTTATTTATATTTCTGGACTATTCTAGAGAGTGTTGCAACGCTCATAAGCATTGCATAGTCTGCGGAATTATAAATACCCCCTTTCCGTGATCTAGCATTCCAAAATGCTTCTCTTCCCCCTCGTGAAAACCTCGATTCCCATCCCATTTTCACCATCAAAACTCCATTTTCTTCCATTTCTTTCAAGTTTAACTTAGAATTTTCAATCCTTCAAGCTTAAAGATAGTGGTGTCAATTTCGCTCCCTAGAAGTCTGTTAGTGTGGTTTTTGCATATTCCACCCTCAGGTAAGTGAGTTCACATCTGTAACTTCTATGTTGTTCATTATAGTTATTTTCATGAAAAATATGATTTACTGCTTAATTTTAGAGAAATGCTATAAGGATTGAAGTTTCCTGTTGGTTAGTATGTTTTAGAATTCCTGTTTAGAGCATGAAATTGGTTTTGATAGAACTCATGGGACCATATTTGTTGAAATTGTTCTATGTAAAACTGTTAATAATTGCAACTGCTTGAGATACATGGTTGTTAACTGACTTTATGTAGAACTGATAATGTATGTAACTATTAAAGACTTTTAATGATTGTTTTAATGGATTCTCTGAAACTGGTTTACGTATATTATATAGTTTTATGACCAGATATGAGATTTAGGGAAAAAGATTAAAACTATGGTTTAGATCCTATTATTTCAAGCATGAAATTGAGTTTTCTAGTTATAAAAAGCTTGATAATTGAAAGATGTTCTTGATAATTAACCAAATGTTTTAGAGCTTGAATCTTCATGAGATTGAGAATAGTTGACGTTATATACTCTCTGAGGTATGAAACCGCAAATGTCTACAAAGGGTGATCCCTTGGACATGATTCCATAGCCAGGTTATGCTAAGGTTAGACTTTAGAATCAAGTGGATTCAAAGTTCTCAAAGTACCATGAGTTTCTGTTAATGAGAAATAATTTAGAAATTCAAACATAAAAAGGATTTTACACGAATCTTCGTGTGAACTGGAACGTGGGCGGATACATATTCTGTGGACTTGAAATCATCAAGTGTGATTTCATAGTCACAGTTATGCTAAGGTCAATAAGAGTTATGAGATTCAAAACTCTCAACAGGAATTATAAGCCCACAAGGGGCAATCCATTCAAAGAATAAATAAGCCCACGAGGGGCAACCTATAGAGAATAAATGAGCCCACGAGGGGCATGGTTCATGAGGAACCATTAAGTCTCAGTTAGGGGTTATTGTTCACGAGGAGAGCACCCGTTTTCCGTTATTATTTATTGTTATGATGTTTTAGACTAGACATTCCTTGTTTCTCTAGGAGCAATGCTATTATGAGTGTATATGACATCAGGTATGAAAGTAAATTAAGGAAATAGTTCTGAGCTTGTAAAGTAATGATTTGAATATAGATATATAAAATGTACGTCTACTTGATTATGTATGATTTTTGGATGTTCTTAATGTTATTATGATTTCCTGCATTGTTTCTTGGATATTCCATGGAAGGGAGTTTCAAGTGAGGACTCACTCACTAAGTTTTGGTATCAAAACTCACCCCTCTCATTTTTCTTATTTTTCAGAAAGAACCATTGCTGCAACTTCTACTCAGCCACAATAAGAGTTCAGATGGAAAACTTCACTTGAGGTGAGGCATGTATTCTGTGTTGTTTAGAATGCTAGGTACAAGTGCAGCATGATCTGAACTAAGGTATAGGATGTTTGCATCCAGCATATTATGATTAAACTTTAAAGCATATTTCAATGATATTTCAATGACATGAACAATTTTGTGATTTTGAACTGAAAGGACATTATGAATTTTCAGATATGATTACTTTGATTATAGAGAATAGGTGATTTGTATGTAGAAAAAGACAAATTTTCTATTTTTTTTTCATGAATTTTAAGAACGAGCATGCATATAAGGCGTCAAGGGCCAGGCCAAGCTGACATGAGAATGAGATCTCTCACGTGCCGATCATACCCAGAATTGGTCGTGGCAAATAGATTTAACGTGAATATAACATATGATAAAATTCTATGATGTCGTTTGATCCATATAGTCAATAGGAGTTACATCTTTAGCTCATTAATACAAAACCAGGAAATTAATGAGTTATTGAACACAGAGGTGAAGCCCCAATAAAATATCTTGACACACATGGATTACTACCATACTAAAACTTTCATGAATTCATGAGATGATACTTACAACATCCAAGATAGTCATCAAGAACAAACAAGAATAGAATACCAGTGTCCCTATAAAGGAGCAACCATTAATTGAGTTATAAGCAGCAGAGCAAAATTCAAAACTTTATACTACACTTAGAAATTTCCTTGCAAGTGAAATAAACTATTTTTACACACCTAGGGTTAGGAGGCCAAGCGCTTGGCAGGGGCTTGCAGCCTTGCTTGTGTTAGGCCTGGGCCTGGCTTGTTAAAAATTAAGACCAAGCTTAGGCCTATTTAGAAGCTTGTTTATTTTAATAGGCCAGGCCTAGGCTTGTTAAAAAGCTTCCTGGCTGTGAGCTGGCCTAAGCCCGCTAAAGCTTCACACATGTATATATATTATTCAACTTTTAAAAATTTTATTGTGAGAATCAAACCCATCCCTTTCCAATGGCAAGGCTAAGCTCTAAACCATTGAGCCATGTTAGTCTTTTACTATATTAGTTGAATTGTTATAATTTATTGTATGCACATATTATTTGAATTTCAATTAAAAACCAAACGAAACCCAGCCATCTTACACGGACTTGTAATGCTTCTTAAATAGGCTTGAGAAAGTCAATAAAAAACCAAAAGAAACCCAACCATAGTGCCATCAATCATCACCCTCATCCCCTCACACCGCACCACCACCTCCAACTAGCGCCACAAATAGATCCTTGTTGCGGACTCCACCTTGGCTCGTCATTGGACTCGCCTCAAGCTCATTGCCGGACTAGACTGCCATGAAAAGCTCTTCCGCCTGTGTTTACCTTACCTTGTCACCGCCGTCCGCCTTAGCTCGTCGTTGCCATCCACCAGTCTCACCTCATCACCGCCCTCTGCTTCACCTCGTCGACACTGCCTTCCGCTTCGCCCCTGGATTTCGTGCCTTGACTTCTCCTTCCTCTATGCATGGAGGTGTTCCATGTCCTTAAATATCTGTATTTCTTGATTCATTCTAATATTTTTTTTTTGAATATATTTTTTATTGTGTTAAGTTTAATTGTTGTTGTTTTTAGATGATTAAATCAAGATTTTTTTTTGGCTGTAATATGTGGTGTTGATTTTGTTAGGATTTTGATTGAGATTTGTTATGTTTTGGTTATGATTTATGATATTGATTTTAATCATATTTGTTTGAGATTGAGTTGCGATATCTTTTTGACTTTAGCAGCAATTTTTTCATTGTTTTTGGAAAAATGTAGGCTTGCCAACAGGCTTTATGCGCAGGCTTGTAAATAAGGCTTAGGCTTGAAAATAGCCTATAACAAACAGGGCTCGGGCCCAATATTTGTGATAGGCCAGCAGTTAAGAGCCAAGCCTGCCTCCCACCAACACACCTAATATTTTCGCACGTTTCATTATACCTTTTTTGGGCTCACTTTCCAAAACAGTCAGAATTTGCTCTTTTCAAAAATGTTGGACAAAGAAATTGGAAGACAAGGACAAAATATGATAAATACATAACTGTCTGTCAAGTTTGATGTAGATACCTCTATAGTTCTATGATAAGAAAATAATAAAAAAATTAAGCTAATATAATTCATGGTAAATTTTAATGAGAAAGATCCTGTCAAAATTTCAAATGTAATACTTTTCTGTTCTCTATATACAAAGCATTACTAACCTTGAAGTTAACAACTTCTCCAAACTTCAGGAACTCTGCATGAACATCCTTATAAAATTCTTCAAAGCAGCGCTCAGCCTCCTCATCCGTATACTGGAAAAAATGGTAATCAAGTAAAACAATAATTTTAGGTATTAAAATGTAATAAATATACTAATAGAATATTATGCAGTTGATGCAAGCACTAAAAATAATATTATATAAGCTAGTACCTAAAAAGTCTTTAAGAATTTTGATAAAACTAAAATATGTTCAATTATTTTTACATGTAAAAGATGAAATATAATAAACCGCGTATGTAACCCAGAAGAAAATTGCAAAGAAAAATACATTCCAAGTTCAGCTCTTAGTTGTGCATAAGGATTGATAAATAAGCTACAGATTTTGGCTTTTGGCATATGGGAACCAGTGTAGGCTTTGACGGCCATCCAGGGCTGTGAAACTAGTTAAGTAATAATAAATACTTCTTTATTCTTTATTAATAGTCATTCTGTAAAACTGTGTCATTTTAATATATTAAAAAGCCACTATATTTAGCTATAATTGGTTCAGATACATTGATTTGTTAATGTATAAAAAAAAAATAGTTTTGGAGAATGACTATCAATAAGAAATGAATGAAGTATTTGATAATGCAATTAAACATTGACTAATTAATACTCAACAATTATTAGGATGGTTCGTAATGATTTCTTACTAAAATAATTTGTAAAACGCATAACTTGAATAATTTTTCTTGTTCCAGTAGCGTAAGTTTAACAATTTAAAAAAATTTAAGAAATAGATATTGACCTATTGTTTTTTGATGAGTTGTTATCTGTCTCAAGTTAAATCTATTAAATCTACAAAATCAAAATAGATTTATGTGGAGCTATTGCTTATTGTATAAGTGACCATCGACAATAAATAACACTTTTATAAAGATACATGAGATGATGTCAGCGATAAATTTAGTATTTTTATCAGTAACTATTTTATTTCATAGGAGTAGATTAGTATAACCGTTATTGAATCATTATTTGGTACTCCAGTAATGAGTGGTTAATGAAAATATTTTTTGAGGTATATGAAGTTTAAAAAACAGCAAATGATTACTATTTTACAATTTGCAATAAGAGTAATAATATTTTAACATAAAAAGTGAATACCTATAATATCAATTTTAAAATCATTAAATGTTATAGATATTAAGAATGAATGAGGTTAATCATTATAGTAATAATAATAAAGTAAATGTTCAATAATACTCATTATTTTGAGTATTAAAATAATATTTTGATATATTTATATATTTTCATTCAATGAAATGGCACAAGCCCGAACGTCTAGTTTTTTATGAGATTAATATTATTTTAATATCTAAAAAGTCAATATCTCATTTTACATTTATTTTACTATTATCAAATGAACTTATTGGGTTGAATAAGTAAGATCACAAGATCTATCAATTAATAATAAAGTGAAGGTTATAAGAGATATACATTTTTACGTCAAAATATGATTTTCCATTTTATAAGATTGGTCTAATTAATGAGTAGTTTCTATCCAAAATAAGGTGACAGAGGGTCGGCTCAAGTGAAATTGAAGTGGCACGAGCAGTAACGCATCGCAAGTTGAAGCTGGGGAAAGCGAGGACAAGGGAGGGTTGAGCAAAGTGACAAGTACTACTACTAATGTGCGTATGTGTAAAAATAAAAAATAATTATTATTTTAATTCTTAAAATGAATATCTAATTAATATATTTACTATATTATTTTTAATATGATAGATAAATAAAAAAATTAAAATTATGATTATATTTAATAATAATAAAATAAATATTTTAATTTGGTATTATTTTTTAGTGTTAAAATATATTATTAAAAAATGTAATAATGATAGACCATTGCATTCCAAGGTAACCGTGTCCGTCTCTGTCCGTGTCCGTGCGCGAGTTAATGTAATAATCATAATCATAAATAATCACAGGGGCCAGAGAGAGAGAGCGCTTTACTTTCCCATACCAAAAACAGCAAGCAAGGAAGAGCGTGGAAGATCAGAGGACATCACAATTCACAAGGAAGGGGACAGACAAGACAACATCAACATCAACATCAACATGGTCATCGATCGCGAGCAGGCTGGCAGCAGACTACGATATCCCGTCAAATCCTGAAGTCTTCCATTCCAATCATATCCACGGACGCCCTGCCAACTTACGATCCATTGATCGATCTATCTATCTGTCTGTAGATCCAACTTCTCCGATCGATCATCCTATTCCGTCCTTTCTTCCTCCCCTCCTCAAAGCAAAGATCACACCTTCATGGGATGGCCCCACCTCACCTCCATCTCCCCGCTGTTGAATGTTGATCCGCCACTTTCACTTTTAAGTGAATGTATTCTTTCTAAATTTTTAATCGTCCTCGGTGCGGTGTTATTGGTGTATATATATATAGTTATTATAGTTAAATAGCTTCAGAGGAGAGAGAGGGGATAAAGATAGATTTGTTTGGAGCAAACAAAACAAGCCAGCCAGCCAGCCATGCCGAGGATTCGAGGAGAGGGGAGGGATGAGACAATTGCAGAGAAAGAAAAGGAGAAGGAGAAAGATCAGAAGCACACGGGTTTGCTTCGATTGGCGCAATTATAACATTTTTGGTGGTTTTTGCTGCGGGGGTGGTGATAGGGCTAACCACTAGTTTTCACATCAATAGGCATTTCATTTCACAAGCAGACCAATACGCCTTCATAAACCATGCGTCAACCCAATTGCCACATCAGATTCAGACCAATGCTCCTCAGCCACAGCAGCAACCCAATGTTAGCCTTACACAAACGCCTCCACCTTCTGATTCTGAGGAGGTCCATGCCATTGCCAGCTGCATGGATATGGACACCTTTCTGCACCCCCAACCTCACCCATTCCATGTCCGATGATGAGCTCTTCTGGAGGGCTTCCTTAGTCCCCAAGAAGCAGGGCTTCCCTTAGAGAACACCCAAAGTGGCTTTCATGTTCTTGACCAGGGACCATTGCCCATGCTGCCCCTCTGGGAGAGGTTCTTTCACGGCCATTTCCATCTCTTCAACGTATACATCCATGCTCCTCCTGGATATCTCCTCAATGTCTCCGATTCTTCACCTTTTTACAGGCGCCAGATCCCAAGTCAGGTATCATCATACTAAATTCTGTCTTCCTCTGTCTCCTCTCATTACACTCAATCTATAGAGATTTTCTCGTGGTCATGTCTATTCTTTTTTATTGTTTCTGCTCTCTCAAGTTTGGTTTTCAGTTCCGGCCACAGAATTTGTCAAGTTTGGCAAAGTCACTGTGTCAGATGAGGGAGGGTCTCGTTTCGAAAAATGTCAACAGTTAATACATTTCAACTCAGTTAATATTTAGAAAATTTTTCCTGGTGCAAGAGTCCACACATAAAAATAATCAATGGCCTTGGATGATCATGGATCGTTTGGCTTATATACTTACCAGCTCCACCTTTGTAGATTATATTGCTGGGGACGTCACATGCTTGGCTGGAGTTCATTCATCGATACCTCCCCCATTCTTGTTGAACAAAGTCCTGGGTATCATAGGTCACCCTCCTAGCACGCTCTTCCTAGGGATTACATTTCACGCTTACATGCCTGATGTCTTGTAAGTTGTAACTATGTTGTCCTGGTGGAGATCGTCAAACAGAGAGCTGTCACCTGCGATCTATAAAACTCATGGGCAGAATTTGTTAGGTCTTAAAAGCTACTATAGATGTCCATGCTTAGCAATGTATCTGGACACTTCCCAAGTAGGTCATGTAATCAGATGTGTGAGAACCTGAACCTGACTTCCTGTTTCCTAGTATATGGAACTCACTGTTTAGAGAAGATAACAGCTGCAGCCAGCAGAGGATAAGAAACATGAATTGCAATAATGAATTGCTGCAGAAGGGAAGGAGAATAAGGTGAATTGATGGATTTTTATCTGAAAAAAATGAGTTTATGGCTTCCAGTTCATGTTTCTGTCATGAGGTTATGAGATGTAGAAGTAGTCTGTGAATTTTGAGCAATTTGTGGAGGGGAAACTATAAGCTGATCATATTTTCCTTCAGAACGGTAATGGAAAGAGATGATTGCCTAAGATTTGTATAATGACTGGTATCACCATGCCAAATTTTCGTTTTTTAGATTGACGTGGTGATGTGCATATGTTCAGTGATGTAGATGGAGTAGACAGACACAAGTTCAAAGAAGTCTAAACCTCCTTGTGAATATTATTTCTTATTGTTAATTCTATCTCGACAGCGAGTGTGTGTTTTACATCTATGAAAAACAGAGAATTCCCTTCCCTGGTATTCCTATTTATAAGCAATCTAGCATAGCATTGTTCTTTTGTCAACTCAAACTGTGGCTAAATAATTGAAAATTCTGAAAGATTCTTATGAGTAGTAGTTGTGTATCACTTTCAGGATGTTTCATGGGGAACAGTAACCCTGGCCGATGCGGAGAGGCGCCTTTTAGCCAATGCACTACTGGACCATTCAAATGAGCGGTTTGTTCTTCTTTCAGAGAGTTGCATCCCAGTGTACAGCTTCCCAGCTGTTTACGAATATCTCAGTCATTCAAGCCACAGCTTTGTTGAGTCATACGATGACCCTTCCCGTTATGGGCGTGGTCGCTACAGCCGCAATATGCTCCCTGATATTCAGCTTAAACACTGGCGGAAAGGGTCTCAGTGGTTTGAACTCAACCGTGCTGTGGCTGTTTACATAGTCTCTGACACCCAATACTATTCCCTCTTCCGTAAATACTGCAAACCTGCTTGCTACCCAGATGAACATTACATCCCAACCTTCTTGAATATGTTCCATGGCTCACTTAATTCCAACAGAACGGTGACGTGGGTTGACTGGTCAATGGGGGGCCTCATCCTGCAACCTACAGGAGAGCCAATATAACTGTGGCCTTTCTTCAATCTATAAGGAACAACGGAACCCTTTGTCCATATAATTCAGACATGACCTCCGTCTGTTACCTCTTTGCCCGTAAGTTTGATCCCAGTGCACTCGAGCCCTTGCTTGGCCTTTCCTCCCAAATCATGAATTTCTGATTGTTTTTCTCTTTTTAATTATATTATAATATTATTATATGAGCCATGAAATATTATTTATTTAACTTATTTTATTGGTTTCTAGATTTCGGTAGGGAATTTAGCAACTTCAGTGCTAAATCATTTTGCATTCGTTTAGCTGTACAGGTATATATTGTTAGACAATTTTGTGCTATCTGCCAGGGAATACTATATTGTTGCAGAAACTATGTCATTCCTTCGAAGAAGGAATTCATCAATATACAAGTTCATCTCTATCACCGAGTCTCAATCCTTGCTTTCATGTTGGCAGAAGATACAAACCTTTTTGCAAATATTTTACCTCCAGTACAGGCAGCTTACCGAAATATGCAACATTCAAATATATTAACACAACATGTAAAGCTAAACCATGGCAAGCATTTCATTTAACAATTATATATATATGGCATTTTATTTATAATTTTTTGTAGAGAAATTTTATATAAATTTTCCTAATGAAAAATCCGTGTAATAAGCAAATTTTATTATATACATTCTTATTTGAAAAAACAAAAATCTGCGCAATCAATAAGCATAAAATTAAAGGCTGGAGTAATTTACGAATTACTTTTCATTTAGTCGTTAATCTAGACTACTTGAGCAGCGCTTTGTTTCCGGGACTTGATCATCAACACAATCTAGCCTTAGTGGCACAAGTATTTTAGCAACTGTCTTCATTAATAGTAGAGTGTAAGCATTCTGAAATCTTAGTAAGCCTGTTTCCTGTCAATATTGAGGGACTTTCGAGTAGTGCCTGGTTCATCAGTTTCTGGTCTGAACCTGCTTGTCCCATCTGGTTCCGAAACACTGCTTTAGAGAAATACCATACATCGCTACTGCTTGGAAGATCAGCTAGACTTAGCAAGGATCGCAAACATGATATAACACCCAATAACCAGATCAAAATCAGAAAGACTCAAAACAAAAAGGTGGCAATGCTGATACTCAGCGACCCAGCACAAGGTTTCTTACTAGGTAAAGAAACCACTTATAATTTGCATCTTAAGCCTCCAGTAGCCAAAAGACAAGCTCCTTTGAAAAATATAAGCTGAGAGTTTCATTGTGAACCGCTTCAAAAGAAAACAGGAGATGCTTTTTGAGGTGGTGAAAATCGGTTGACTTCTATACTGAATGTTTCAAGTCTTCAGCTAGCAAACTACTTCTCTGAGGTATCTCCAATTGGGGTTGACGTGGGACCTTCCAAATTGGAGCTATCAAGTACACAGTCTTAATCATGCAAACGTCTACCTTGATTTTCTCCTATCTAGTCAAGTTCACATTTTAAAAAAAAAAACCGCTACTGGGTTTTACCCAATTGCTAAAGTCTGCATCAGTCCTTATCTAACTAGGAGTCTAGGAATCAAGTTATAATCTGAGGACTTCAACTACAAATCAGTGACCAAATAGGTCACAAACTGAGGAGGACCATTTCAGAATCCGCCTACGTTAACACTGGCAACACATTGCATATATGCACACACAATGAAGGTGAAAAAAAAGAAAAGGCAACCGACATAACAATTCATCTTTGAACCAGATACTAGAAACACTTGGATTCAGAAGTCAGCACATTAACCATTTGGCCCTCCATAACCAGACTGTGATTAGTGTCACAGAAACATTAAAAGTAATATGCAGTGCATCATATAAATATAGGCTCTACCTTACATTTCTTTCAGATGAAATGCCGAAGAATATCAATGGCAGTACAAAATATAAATATCTATGCCAGATATTAAATTAAAGGTTGAATTACAAGAATAAATTAAAACATGTCCAAATAGTAAGACATGCATTACATGATATGGACTAACATATCAAAACCGATTCCTGTATCGTCATCTATAAACTCATAACTCCCTAGTGATTCTGAACACCATAAATCAGCATCATAAGACACTTAAAAGACATAGCAATGACAAATCATCTCTTATTTCAATTGAAAAGAAACCAGATTCACTAAGAATTGACTTGAACTCCTAAAATCAAGCAGCTACCTGTTCAGGGACTTCTGATTGCTGTTGATGTGATTCCTCAAAGCGAGAAGGGGTTCCTGATGATGGATGATTAGATCCTGTTGTCTGAGAGTACTGTCCTGGGCCTACAGAGTATTGGGGTGACATTTGAGTTGGTGCTCCATATGATGTGGGAGCCGACCCGGACATCTGAGGAGTTGGTCCTGATAGTGGATGATATTGTCCAGCCTTAGGGGAATCAATCCTGAAGGTGGATAACGTTGTCCTGTCCTTTGATGAGGCCCAGGTGGTGTTCCATAAGTTTGTAGACCTGCCATTTGAGGGGCAGGTCCAGGTGGTGTATAGTGCTGTGATGTCGTTTGAGGGGCCACCCCAAAGGTAGGCTGATGAGATCTTGTCATATGAGGAGGATGTTCAGATGGAGAGTGGAAATGCTGTCCTGAAATATGAGGTGAAGCTCCAGCAGCTGGCATATGAGTCCCAGCTACTAGAGGAGGTGCTCCCCATGAAGATTGATGCATTCCGGTCGATTGCGAAGGCTGTGGTGGGCGCTGCTGCTGCTGTTGTGCTGCCATTTGAGCTGGAGGCCCAGTAGGCGGGCTATGTGCTCCTGCCATTTGTGGTGGAGGCCCAGAAGGCGGGCTCCTGCCATTTGAGGAGGGGATCTTGGTGGTGGTGGTGGTGGACGGTATGGGGGTCTTGGTGCTGATGGACGAGGACTGTATGCAAATCTGTTCATGTTCAGGAGTCTCTCAATCTCCTCACCCCTCCCAGCTTTCTTAAAAAGCTCCATCACGAATTCCCGCAGGGCAGAAGTGACCCCAACACCATACCTCATAACCTCATCCAGCAGCTCGAGGCTTTTATCCAACAAACCTTCACCACATAGTCCCTTGATCACAACCTCATAGCAAGTGGGGTCTGGCTTGGGATCTTTTTCTCCCATTTTACTCAAAATTTGTACACAATCAATAGCCTTGCCATTCTTGATCAGTTCATCAAAGACCCTGTTACCGAAGTTAGCGACCACCCATAGGCCAGCATCCACCATTCTGTGGAATACCCTCAGGGCATCATCAATCCTCTCCATCCTCAAGTAGGCATCAATCAAAGTCCTATGAGTTGGGACGTCGGGGCTTAGAGATTTTGAGCACAGCTCTTCAAATAGTGTTTCAGCCTCGGACAGCATCCCATTCTCACAAAACCTAGCAATGATATTATTGTAGCCGGCAACGTCCATGGCAAAAGGCTTTGAATTGGGCTTTGTCCCGGCCTTCTTAAAGTGGCAAGCGCCTCCGTGAACTTGCCAAGATTAAAGCACTCATTGACCATTATACTGAAGGAATCGGAGTTCACGGCTTGAAAATTGGGAGGGGTGTGATTGTCCAGCATCTGATCAAACAAAGCCCAAGCCTCGGAGGTCTTGCCATGCTTGAGCAGGACCTCCAAAAGGACATTGCAGGTTGCGGGGGTCATCTTGAACTGGCGGTCCAGCAGGGACTTGTATGACTCCATGGCCTCCTTGTCTCTGCCCTGCTTGAAGAACCACTCCATGTAGGTGGCGTTGACAACCCCGTCGTACACCAGGCACCGCTCCTTGAGCTCGTCGAAGAGCTCGTTGGCCTTGTCCAGATTCCCGAGGGCGAGGAAGCCGGAGATGAGGTTATTGTAGACCAGCGAGTCGGCGCCGTGGCCCTTGGTGAGCATCTCGCGGAGGAGGTCCAGGGCCTCGGGGATGCGGCCGGCGTCGATGAGGCCCTTGGTGAGGTGGCGGTAGGTGACGGGAAGGCCGAAAGGGGCGCTGGCGATGATGTGGCGGTACACGTCGAGGGCAACATCGACGCGGCCCTCGTCGCAGTGGGTGTTGATGAGGTTGTTGTAGGAGACGATGTTGGGGACAATGTTGGACTGGTTGAAGAAGAAGTGGAAGAGGGCGATGGCCTCCTTGTACCTCTTACCGCGGTACATGGCGGCCACGATGGCGTTGCAGGTGAACACGGTGGGGCGGGTCACCGAGAACACCGAGTGGCGGGCCACGGCGGAGGCGGCGTCGAGGTCGCCGGCGCGGATGGAGGGACTGGACTCGGTTGTGGAGGCTGAGGCGAGGGCCCACCAGGGCGCTGGTGGAGTCCGGAAGGCGGGGGGCGTTGGGGTCGCGGTAGGAGCCCTGGTGGGGAGGAGGCCGAATCGCGTTCAGGGGAGGCTCGATGCGTAGCCGGCGCTTTCGGCGGCGGCGCTCTGCGGCGGCCTCTTCGGCGGAGGAGAAGGCGAAGGAGCGAGTCTGAGTGCGAGTGAGAGCAGTGGTATAAGTGAAAGGGTTGGAATGATAAGCATCTCGGAGGGTTGCGGAACGGCGGAAGGAGCAGAAGGAGTCGGTAGATCGACATCGTCGTCGTTGTTGCTGTTGAATTGGGATTGGGATGGCTAGTGAGCAGTGAGAGAGAGGGAAAGAGAGGGAATCACAGGGTGGGTGAGAGAGAGACACGAACGAACACACACACTGACCGATGCAAGCCAAACCCTCTTAAACCCACAACTCAGCTCAGCCCTACCTAGTCACTGCTCGTGATTTGGGGGTTGTTTGGAAAATATTAGTTAAATGTTCCAATTATAATACAAAAATTCTTTCTTTTTTAACTAATTAGAGTATCAATTTTGTCCTGTAACACCCTAATATTTACCCAGACACGAGGACGTATTAAGATTAATTATTAGTCATTACTTCCTTTAAAACCTCTTTTAGAAATAACTTAGCGAAAATACAGGTAAATTTTTTTTTTTTGAAATGAGGCGTGTAAAACAAATGTGAGTTATCGTGTACAACATAAACGAAGCGTAAAGCGGAAGAATAAATAAATCACATCAAAACAAAAGCATTAAAGGACACCTCAATCATGAAGACAAACATCATAATATTAAATCTTATAGTTTAGTACAACAACGGAAATATAATATAAAGTCTTACCCATACAACAGAGCTTGTAGGAAATATAAATTATAAGAAAACATAGAAAGCTAATACATGGACCCAACCCGTCAAAAGATACTACAAGCTATAAACAACCCTCCTCTCTATGAGCCTACAGACGACGCACTCCTCGGACGGAGATGTAGCCCTTGAACTCCGAGCTCCTCGGATGTGGCCCAACGAAGAGGGGGTGTGGGCATGCGAATCGCGGAGCGACCTGGCCACCTCGGTGAGAGCGCCTCTCGGGCTGACGTGCACGCCTCATAGGCCTCGGCTAGAAACCGTGTCTCGTTGCCCCTCTGCACGCCAAAGGCACCGAAGGGCGGAATCCTCCGAATAAGGATCGGCCGGTGATCCTTAAACAGGTCCTCCCGCAACGACGTATGAGGGGCACGTACTCCGGATAGTCACACACATCTGAAGATGATGGTCGGGCACGGTGGTTCTGCTCATCACGGGGTCGCGTCCTCTCAAAAATCAGATCATCTCCATAGGGAAAGGTCGGGGTGAAGCGGAAGCTGGAGACTGGAAAAGCAAATAGGCGTCCCATGTATGCAAAAATGCGCGCGCAGCGACCTTCAAAATGGTAGGGCTGATGGTCCTGTAAAATGCACCTCCCATACCGGGTGTCAATAAAGATCACGAACAACACCATTGCGGTCTAGAGACGTAACGGAAAGAAACAAAGAAAGGGGATGAGAATCTTACTAAAGAATCTCAATAGGAAACCTCCTATCCTAATGTCATCGTTTACGTTCCAGAAACCTTGGGTTTATTATAAAAAAGGTTACACATGCAAAAGTTCATTATGAGGTTTTCATAAAAGATAATTATCCAAGGTCCGTGTTTTGTTTTTTTTTAATGAATCTTTAATGCATGTATGCATCATAGTAGAACATGTATGCATGACAATACTTAGCATTAATAAAACATATCATCAACAATTAAAATCACACATAAGTGGCATGTAGCTTTCCATGATCAACCTTTCGCTCTCATGAGCATGATATTTCTCGTCTTTCCTCATTTCTCAACTTGTGACATCATGATTTTCAAAACAATAGTAACCGACCTGATAATAGACTATGAGCTCATACCTTAACTAGTCGTCACTAGTTCTTACTTATCCTCTTGATAAGCGAATCATAATCATAATCATAATAATAACAACCCTGACTGAGAGTCGGCAGGGACCTAAGGAAT
This sequence comes from Dalbergia oliveri, assembly GCA_030441495.1. Lineage (NCBI taxonomy): Eukaryota > Viridiplantae > Streptophyta > Magnoliopsida > Fabales > Fabaceae > Dalbergia > Dalbergia oliveri. Next base: position 34,239,554 of record JAMLFY010000009.1, on the reverse strand, counting down.
CACCCATCATGGGACTTTCTTCCTTCTCTAAATGCATCAACTGGTTAAGACCATGACTTTGTTCGCTTTGGCAGGCTAATGTCGATACCCTCACGGTTTTACCTTCTCCTCCGTAAGAGGAGAAGTACGTCTCACTGCGAAATGCATCATCTAGTTAAGACCAGTGACATTGTCGCTTCGGTATGATCCCCACGATCATACCCTCCACGGTTTCCTTTCTCTTCATGGAGAGAAGAAATGCGTCTGGCATGTCACATATAAAATCTTTCTTTTCAAAACTTTCTCAAGTCCCTCAAATTTGAGAAATTTGGAGGCATAACAACTACGCTCCGAATTTCCTCAAATTTGAGTCATGCCACATAACTTAATCACACATATCATTCTCATGGAACTTTCTCAATTAATAAACTTTCTAGTTCACATGAGCATATTCTTCTAACTCATTCATATTTCGAAACCTCATGTATCTCAAAACATGGCACAATACTTCATCACATCAACATGCCAATTATACACATAAAGTTTCATGCTCAAGATGTTAGCATAATCACATTATTAAGAATATGCTCACTCATCCTCATGCTCACATCACATCTCCTATCTTATGGTATCTTATGCTCTGGCCTTACGAGTCTTAAACTTATGTTCTAATTATCCTAACCTAACATTCATTATGGATTTTTATAACATCTAAGGGATCATTACCTATAATTCTCACTAAGATTCAGGCTTACTAAAAGTTCCAAACAACATTATGTATTTTGGGTAGAAAATTTACCTCATGATTACGGGTTCTAGAATTTCCGTTTTAGACCCTTTTTAAGATCCGTCTTTATCTATGGCTTTATTATTAACTCCTAAACCAATTATGAGGGATTTCCTACACATGTTCACTAATTATAAACCACTTTCCTTAGTTTTAAACATGCTGGAAACAGAATGCATATTTTATGCATTTAGGTGTTCTAGAATTCTCATTTTTAATCCTTTCAAGTTACTTATTCTTTTCAACTTCCCTAATTCGATCCTTGCTTCACTCAAACATAATTTTACACATTTTAACACCATAAAACAGTAATTATACAGTGGCCAACCATTAGGGCAGAACCGAAATCATAAGCTTCATAGATTCACATAATCACTTGATTTAAATGCATATAAGTTGCTAGTTTCTCTTGGAATCATTTTAGAAGCTCAAAACTCTTTTAGAAACCAATTAATCTTATTGAAATCATATAAATATATGCTAGGTCAGTAGCTAAATTATTTGGCTCATGGAAAGGATTTAAAACATAAAACTTTGTTCATAAATTTCCTTGAGTACATCTAAGCTTAGAAAAATTCCAAGACTTAGACTATGGACACTTATGATTAGAGGAACTCATCCAAGTCCATCATCATCACCACAAGGCTGGAATGACATTCCTTAAATGCCTCCATTTTCTAAAACTTTATGCAAGATACCTGGGCAAGTCTTTGAGCTCTAGGATTATTTAGGTGATGACATAAACTTAAACATGATATGCACTTATTTTACTCTTCATTATAAAATAAAGTGAGTGCACAAAATAAACATGAGATGCAACCTCATTATTATCTTTAAGTTTAAGTGATGACTTGAAATATAAATATGAGATGCAAGCTTGGAATTTAAACATGATTATGCAAGTCCATTTAATTATTCTTGAGAGTTTAGTGATGGCATCAAAGTAAACATGCTATGCAAGACATAAACATAAACATGAGTGTACTTCCATTTTATCTTACTAGAGCTCTTACAAGACTTTAAAGGAACTTCACAACCTTAACCCAATATGCATCTTAACAACATAAAGTGAGCCTTAGAGTTCTTTGCACCAAGACTTCAAAGAACCCTTTGGCTTTGAACTTCATCATCAAGCTCAAGAAAATAGACACAAAGCTCAACACTTTGTCTAAACAAAATACAAAGAACTAAGTCATATTCTTTATTTTATTGCTCATGGGCTTCAATCTAGAGTAAAACTCTAGAATGGCCGACCAACTTTAAGGTTGGCAAGGGTAAGCTTAGAGCTCTTTGGAAACATGTTATTAATTTTCTTAACAAAACTTTTATGATCTACTTAACATTTTTAGCAAACTTTGTTCAAGTAAAGACAAAGAAAACTGAAATCTTTCAAAGGAAAAAGGGAAAGGAAGCCGAAGCCATTCAAGAAAGAAAGGAAAAGAAACTGAAAATGAGATCAAGAAAAGAAAGAAAACACAAGCATGTATGGTCCAAGACCAAGTTGTTTCAAGCTTGGAGGTTTTTCACATGACAATAACAAGTCATTATCTTGAAACCTCATCATCAAGCTAAAGTTCTTTGAGCAACAAGGCTCCAAGGCCGAAAAGATAAAGAGGAGAAAAAGAGTTTGAAACCAAGAGAAAACTAGAACTTTTCTTGAAGAAAACAAGCAAAAACTTTAAAACAAAACCCCTACCTAAGGAAGTCTTTGAAGAAATGAAAAAAAGTTTGAGTTCTTGAAGAGTTGAGAAGACAAAATCTCCTTTTAGATGTGGGTATGTGTTTTGGCCAAAGAGGATGCTCAAGGAAGATGATTTTTCCTTGAGTTTCTAAGCTTGGGAATGGAGAGAGATGGTTTAAGGTGAGGGAGTGGTGGTTTATGATTGTTTGTGGTGGTGGAAAGGTTCTTTGAGGGAAGGAAATAGAAGAGCAAGATGAAGAGAAATTGAGAGCAAAAGGAAGAAAATACAAGAAAGCTTGAACTTGGCAAAGCTTCTAAAGTGTAACCAAGTTCTTCCAAGCTTGGTATTTATAGAAAATTTTGCACAATGGTGGCTGCCAAGGGAGAGAAGGCCGACGGCCTCTTGGCCATTTGGGGAGGAAAATATCTCTTGATTGGTATGGGTAAAGGCATGGGCAAAGCATGGTGAGATATGGTTTGAGGTATGGCCTAGACATGGCTCTTGAGTGAAATAAAATTTAACATGTGACACTTTTCCTAGGGCCATGCATTCGGCCAGATTGGGGCCAAGGGGAGGATTAATTTGCTCATGTAATTGTGTTTTAGTGATGTGTTTAGGTGTTTCTTTTATTAATGTTTTGGTTAGGAGTTGTAAGAAAGTGTTTAGGTGAGGTAATGACCTAATTAAGATTGTCAAGACTTGATTAGTAGGGTAATCTTGCTAGATTAACAATTTAAAATCATTCTTTTGGTCAAATGAGGTATGACACAATTCCTTAATTTAAGGAATTGAGAGAGAAAATACTATTCAAGATTCCATGACTAGGAATCTTGAATTAAAGAAATGCAATTAGAGTTTAACTAAGCAATCTTAGGTTCTAATTAACCTTAATAAATTATTTTGACTCTAGATTAATTATCGAAATAAATTAATTTTCAATTAGAGCCTAATATTGCTTAGGTTTGCTTAATTGCGTCAGGAGGCTCACTATACTATTTTAGGGGCAAAATAGTAATTTTGTACTAAAATTACCCTTGACCTATCCCTCCTAAACATCAACTATTACTCATAAACATCATTCCAAACTTCTTGGAAAAGTTCCGGGTTCAAACGACACTTTTTACCCATGTAGAACAGAGGGGTATTTTGGTCAATTTCAAAGTTTAGAAACGAGATTTTCATCTCAATATATAACATAACAACTATAATCCCTTCAACATTGAGTTGACCCATTCGAGACTTTGTCGCTCCTCGAATTCTGGAACACCTTAGGCATTTTGGTCATTTGCCTAAAAAATAAAGGCATTATATTTTCAATATAATTAAATTTAGATATTGAATTAAACACTACCTTTGGTTTAAAGTCCAGAGCTCTGTAACCAAAAAAAAGGTGTAGAGCTCTATTATTTGAACATTCAGGTCAATCATAAAAGTATAATTTTTTCACAAAAAATTAGGAAAAAATGCAATTAATCCCTGAATTAATATATGCAATGGATTATTTGCATATTAAGCATATAATATTTCTAGCAGCGAAAAAAGCATATAATATTTCTCTCTTAGCAAGGTGAAAATCAAATCTGTTAAGAAGGTTATCTTACATTACATATCTCTAATTTCATTTATGTATTTATTTATTTATTTTGAGATGTCTAATTTCATTAATTTAACAACTCATGAGCTCAACTTACACATTTGAGGAACTCTACTAATGTACATGTTTGAGAAGGATGTGAAGTTTGTGCAATCTGTATTTTTTACTATTGATGATTAAAAAGCAACATTTCGGTTCCTGCCATGGGCTATGACCATTTTTATATTAGGGCAAATTACCTCAACTCTCTTGAGGTTTATTAGTATAACACTTTATCTTCTTTAATTTTTTAGTCGACACTTATCTCCCCTATTTTAAATAAATTTTCAAAGCTCCTAATTTACCCTTCCCTTACCTCCATAGTCCATTACCATTCAGCAAGCACTCCCCTTTCTCATCCCCACAAACTCAACCGCCTTCTTTTTCTTTTATACTATAATCCTAAGGGATTAACACGTTCCTTTTGTATTATCGTACAATTCCTTTGAATCTATTTCACTTAATTGACTTGGAAACTGAGAGAAGAGGTGTAGTTGACGGTGTCATTTTCATCTCCTACAAGAGGAAGGAGGACGCCATTTTCATCTTCGGCAAGACAAGATGTAGAGGATGCCATTCTCATCCAAAAGAAAAGAAGCTGCAGGGACGTTTAGGGGTTTTCTAATTTCTAGGATGGATTTTGCTGGAAATGGGTGGGAGCATTTCACATGCTCCTTTTCAAGGTTTTCCTGGACTTTTGCCTTCTATTATTATGACTCAATTATCGCTCAAATGGGTTCTCAAATTCCACTCTTTTCCTTTCTTTTCTTTTCTACGTACTTCTTTCATCGAGGAATGCGACTACTTTCACCAAATATGCACTGAGCCATTGAGACATTGAATTAAAAGAAGGGTAGAAAGAATGGTGGAGATCTTAGGGGGTAGACAGAGAGAAAGGTGGAATGGAATTGAATTAGAACTGGAACAAATAGTTAATTAAAACAGTAATTTTATATATATGTTAAATTTTTTAAAAAATTAGAATTTAGGGACAAGGGAGGTTAGTGTAATGTCTTTATATAAAATAAGGGAGCTAAATGCCAACTTAAAAACTAAAGGGGTAAAATATTATATTAATATACCTTAAAGGAGGTAAATATAATTAGCCCTTTATCATGTGATTAAAAACAATAGCATTTTACTTGAAAAACAAGAGGCATTTCTATCCTACTAGTCAGAACTCAGAATACAATGTTTTCTAATGATCCCTTTGTTTTTCACAGGACAATTTTTTTCATGTCCTTAAGCTCTAACTCTGTTCCAATTAATATAGGTCAGCCGCAATTCACGAGAAACAACAACATACATTCACTAAATTTGTTCAATACGAGAATAAGATGTACAGTTGCCTGAAGCCGATATAGTTCAAATAGTCCAAAGAATGATATTTTAGGTTATTTACATCAGCATTCCCACCGGGAAAAAATCTATGACCTCCCTATGTACACCATAAGTTAAGGGAATGATTGACCACCAAACGAAGTTAGAATACATCCTTCAATATTCGCAAACGGGCAATGCTCCTGTAAACTTTCTGAGATCCCACCCGATATATCAAATCAAAGGCTCCATCTAAGACAGGAAACAAATTTTGTGTGTTTTTTTATTTTTGGCCAAAATCCGATGCAAAGTAACTGGTCTCAATTTGACATACTGACTATGAACAACTGAACATGGACACTATCTGGATATTGATCAACCAAAGCCTCACAAAGTAGCCTAACGGCTTGTCTGGTTAGCCTGTGGTTCATATGGATCAATCCAACATATGTCCTTCTTTGCTGCATCTTTCCATCTTTTCTCAAAAACCTGCATTTCAATATATGATCGCATCCTAACCTGCACGTAATAGATTGCTTTGTATCAAAAGGGCAGCAATTGAGTTAAAGGTGTAGAAATCCTGGTTATCCTCACATAAACCTACTTACTTTAGCTCTAGCACTATCTCTATGGGAGTCTGATGGCACCTGCAACCCAAAGGACAAATAAGTTACCTAGTCAGTTAAAGGGCTACAACACTTACCTGCTCATGCACACAATGTGAGCTTTGCAGTTCAAAAAGTTAATAAGTCATCAACTTGAACAAAGAGAAGTGATTACCATTAGCACAACATAACATTAACGAAGAGAACTTTATTGAAAAATGTGTTTGAACTTAAGTAGTAGTCCATTTGATATACTGCATATGGCATTTAAACAAAGGTTTAAAAAACTATGCAATTGTTATCCTTAAGTAAACCACTTGCCTCATTACCATTTGAGCCACCAAGTGTAGGCAGACCCAAATGAACTATGTACTCAGAATCAACCACACCAACATTTTTCATTCGATGACCCTGAAATGTTGTTGAGATGCGAATAACAACCATACCAGAAGGATTTAGTATGTAGACCAAAAAATAAAAAAAAGGATTAAGTATAAATGAAAATGCTGTTGTTGGCTGTTTCAGCAAGTTACCAGCGCACAATAACCAAGCTGCCTATCCAAGCCCCAGGCATGGATCAAATCATTCTGTAGACAGAGACAAATCAGACAATTCATAAACATGACTATAAAAGATGAAACCGCGCAGATATGCAACATTGAACAAGCCTTACTTAACAAAATAGCAGTAGCTCAACAACCACAAATGAAAATAAATTGCATCAAACCCTATGGTTGAAGATACTAGTAATCCATGAACAATATAAGTATCATTCTCAGTAGCTGTGCAATCCTTTTCCTACCAGTTGTGCTGAGAATACAATCAAATGTAAGCTTATGGGCACAAATCGGGTCCACTCATTGCCAGAGGATTTGGCAAAGAGGAAATGTTCACACAATTTCAAAAGTAGTTTTATTTAATTTGATCCACCATAGACAAAAGATTCTTCTATAAGTACATAATTTTAACACCCTTACCCAAGTTATTTGATAAGGTATAAACTATAAACCCAGATGATAAAACCCTAATAAATTGGAAAATCAAAACCCAAAAAAAAAAAAACACCTTGATATCATGTCATTCAGTGTTCTGAATAGAGATAGTTTATCATAATTTTCACATGGTTCAGTTCCTAGTTGAAATGCGCTTTCTTATACGTACCTGGATTAAATGCCATACACATTGCCAAGATTTTTTAGAGAACACTGGTGCCATCATTTCCACCCAACTGCAAAAGAGTTTCTTTCCATATTAAATTACAAATCCTATGTAACAGCAAAACTGATCCAGGTGAGTTAATAAAAATGAAGAGAGAACAACATAGGATCCAGAGTGTGAAACTGTTTACCCTATGCAAGGAGGAGCAGTGCTATAGTCATCACACCTTCCATTACCTTTTAACTTATAATACCTTCTGTATAAAGATAATACCAGAAGCAATATTAGCAACTGCTTCAAAGAAAAATAACTATATTATTAAGAACAACCACATATGTGAAGTTTGAACATCATTCTTGGTAATGGTGCAGCATGTAGGCAAGGAAACATGCAGGTGTGCAATAGAAAAGCTCATTGCAGGGGGCAAAAGACAACTATGGTCCATATGACACAACAGGGCATATTTTCGTCTTGTAACTTTTTTCACAGTAGCATACTTTACAGAGATGCTGTATCTGTTGTGTAAGTGTGCACATATATTTTGAAACATAATCAGCAGAATCACAAGGAACAATGTAATATTCTAGTTCATCAATAGAGTATCGTGTTAGTTATATTGTAATAACAGTGCAGATCCACAAAACAACACTGTTGCAACTTGCAAGAGGTGGGGAAAATAAGGCTAACCTGTGCACTTTTGATCCTGCTTTACGAGCCGTCAGTGGATGATGTACTTCAGATTTAACAGGATCCAGTGCAGGCTGTGATATCTCTAGCCCCTCTTCTTTAACAATAGATAAATACCTAGCGGATAATCAACAAGCCAATATATGTAAGGGATAAAATTAAAGCATTAAAGAAAAAAGAATTTACCACTTTTATCTAATATGATAAACTGAAAACTCTAAATTTTGGTATCATCCTACTCTCCTTTCAAAGATGATTGCAAGTGAAATATACATCAGCAAAGAAAAAAATAAATACCAACCAGAAAAGGACATTAATAAACTATATATGCAAGGTCTCATCAACGTGCAGGAAACCAATTGGTTTAACAAAGAAATTTGATTTCTTCAACAATAACACATGCAACCTTTAAAACAATAATTGTAAAAAAAAAAAAGAAACCAGCACCAGTTTACATGTTACATGAAGAGAAGTGAAATAAATAACAAGAGCAGGGACAGTGTGGTGTGAGTGTAATTTCAGGAAAAAGGTTAAATTTTACAAGACATGCAAAAGTGGCATACCTTTTTGGGTCAAAATTCTCGACAAGAAGGTCCTCATCCCAGAGAAATATATAATTGTATTCAGAAACTATGTCTGGATGCAGAAACCGCTTTGCAAACCACCTATGCCATCATGTAGCATTATTTTGTTCTATATTAAATGTGCATTTAATCTTCATCCTTCAAAGTAGCTGACTACAGTTTGGGAAGACAAATTAATTATACCATTTTGTTTGATTGATAGCAGACACATGTATGGCACGATTACTCCAAGCTAAATTCTTCCATCCATCCACAAAACCATCATAGTGAAAAAGCATCACAATAAAATCACTTGAAGGGAACTGCCATCAGCAACGTGAGTCAGCAAATATAATATGAGCTTCATATCAAAGTCAAATTGTATAAGTAAAGCAATTATCACCTTCTCAACAATTTTATTGACAATTTCTTTCTGCTTAACTCCTACAGCAATAGCCAATAAGTTCAATGGATGCTTTGAACTTACCTGAAGCAAAAAGAATCACAAAGCAAGCATTAACAAGAATTGAACAAAAAAAAAAACGTAAGTACAATTGATAAAGTATATGCCAATTGTTTACCTAGATAGTTAGCAAGATTTTAACTCTTTTCATAATTAATATATATAGCCTCTAAGCTATCTTTCCTCAAGTATTATGTTCCTTTGATTTCATGCTGCTACTTATGCTCTCACAAAATGGTTCAAGTTCAACCAACAGGATAGAAGAAGATACTTTTTGTTAGAAATAAGGAAATATCTAGTAATATTTCCATTACATCTTAGAACATTTCATATCATATCTTAGATTGATTTAGGTTGATTTTATCATTATGTTTAGATTTTATCTTTGGCTTATAGATAGGATTGCCTTTAGTGTATTATATACCAACACATAATATCAATATATTTTCATATTACCCTAAATCTCTATCCTCTCTTTTCCTTCTTCCACTATCTAAAACCCTCAATTTCAACATGGTATCAGAGAGGTACCATCCACCATGACCTGTGTCCATTGTTCCACTGAGGGATCCCACTAATTTGGAACTCACTTGTACTTTGTCCCATCATTGCTCTGCTGTCAAGCTCTTCAGTTCGTTTTAGGATTGATAGGGTTCTTGCTTTCTAGAAATTTTCAACATGGCATCAGACCACCATTGTTTTTGCTCCAAGCCACTTTTCCACCGACTTTTCCAGTTTCTCCTTGCTGTGTCAACCCCTCCGCGCTAGTGTCTTGACCTTCTCTCTGTTGTGTCATCCATTCCAGGAGCCAAAACCACCGCCGCCGCCTTTCTCCACCCCCAGCGAGTTTCCAGGAATCTTCAGGCCTCGACCCTACCCCCAATATCACCTCTCACGCGTGGCCAACCCATGGTGGTCCAGTCCAATTTGATGTTTGACGGGCCACCGCCGCTTTTTGAGGTCCCGTTCACCCGCCTCGCTTTCATCGCGTACGGGGCGCATCCGGCGACCAAACCGGCCGCCTCCACCACCGCCATCCTCACCTCCTTTCTAGATCTACCCACCATTTCGCCTCCGTGAACTTTTCAGAAGTCGTATTTTAAAATAACGCTTCTCTCTGTTCTTTATGACCCATGGCTGTGAGTAATGAATATTTGGTTGTGCTTCCTACCATCCTCCCATTGTGAATCATACCAATGGTGATATTTGTCTTCACTAGTCATGCCGATGATATGCTCTTTTGGCTTCCTTTGATCTCCAATCTTTCAACTATTCAAGGCTTCCATATGTTGTTCTTGTGATCTATTGTTGCATGTACAGGAAATATCTCCTGCCTTTATTGCATCTCTTCCAGGATTAGAACTATGTGTGCCTCTTCTTTTCCTAGTCATGCAATTATCCAACAGGTTGTTTAAGCGATGTTCATACCAACTATCTTCTTGTGCTATCTTTTTCAACGTATCCAACATCCCTGAGTTGCTGCTAGTCTTCAATGGAGATCCTTTGATATTTTAAAGGCTTAATTGCAACAAGCATAAAGCTTAGTAAGCTTTAGCTTAAGGGGAGTGTTAGAAATAAGGAAATATCTAGTAATATCTCCATTACATCTCAGAATATTTCATATCATATCTTAGATTGATTAGGTTGATTTTATCATTATGTTTAGATTTTATCTTTGGCTAATAAATAGGATTGCCTCAATGTATTACATATCAACACATAATATCAGTATATTTACATATTACCCTAAATCTCTGTCCTCTCTTTCCTTCCTCCACTACCTAAAACCCTCAATTTCAACACTTTCAGAGCACTAACAAGTAACAAAGCATTCTAACTAATGTAGCAAGTTATTGTTATTCTCCACTCTGATCTACATCATCTGCCAATTTATAGCATCCAATTTGCAAAACAAATAAAAATATATAATATTCACATTATACAAGTAATAATTTCTTTCACTGAAGTCATCATTGTGAGCACCCCCCACTCTCCCAAAACTAGGAACATACAGTGAATTTTTTTTTATAGAAGGAACAAACATTGAAAATACATAAATGAAAATAAAGTAGGGATTACAGCTAAAAGCAACAGATTCTTGAAGACAAACAAGAGCCAACAAGTTAGTGAACATGAAATCATATGAATGTCCAGCTTTTGCTGTCCTTTACTCTGTGTAACATAAGATTGAAAACTTATGAAGATATTTAACAATCATATTGTTAATTTTTCTACCTTCTTAGTGTATACTGATAGAAGTTTCTATATAAAGTTAAAATACTAATTCTACACATCAGTTTCCCTGTTCAAGATCAAACTCCAATCAAACAAATGTGGGCTGGATTATACAGTTGATCAGCAACATTTATTATTTGAAGCTTAAGACTAAAATTACAATAGTCTTAACTGAATTTCTACACAATAGATTAATAACAAGAAGTTAGCACAGATTTCACATACATTATTTTTACCGGAGTCCCATAAGGGCCGCATTTCCAAGTTAGATGTTTTAGCAACAATGCCTTCAGGCAATGCCTCACTTTCAGAAGGCCAGCATTGTCTCTAAGGAAATGGAAACATGGAGAGAATTAGAGGTAGCTCAAGTAGTCACATGTCCCATAATAAGGATTTCTTTCCCCAAAAAGACAAACCTTGCATGCATGGGGTTTTGTTCCGGGCATGCTGTAAATTAGTCCCCATCGTGCTAATCTCTGCATATGTAATCCCCAAAAGTGTTTCCGACAATTTGTTTTTTCAAAAAAAGAAATACAGAAAAATATAAGATTAATGAAAATTCAACAGACAATTAAGATAAAGCCCTTAAATAAAATTAAGAACCATCGGTTCATGCAAAAAAGATAGGCAACTGAAAGCAAACAACTGGTTATGTGATTGTGTGTTTGTTCTGTAGGGTAATAGTGGTGCTTTTTCTCCCGCCCCTAATCCACAATCTGGGCCATGCTGAGCATCAGCGTTCTCATGGTGTAAATACAGTCATTGTTGTCCTTTGCAAACCTTGGAATCTTGGATTGGATTCTGTGTAAATTTGGATCAAAGGGACCGTGTGTCTATGTCCAACTTATGGAAGCATGGCCCTTATATTGTTATCATGGTCAAAATTTTCCCATAATAGACTTTTGCATGATCTTACATTTCTTTTTTGGCTATCGCTCTCAAGATTTATCTTATTCCACAGTTTAAGCATATCCTTAGTGAGCTTATGTAGATGATAATGAAAATCATGCTAATTGGAAAGGAAGTTTTCATCACTATTAAATTTAGCTTGATTAAAGTGAATATGGTTTTCCATATTTTTGTTATGTTATTTTTACCATTGAAATCACTCCATGTCCCTCTCTGCAATACTGATGTTGCTTTTATACTTTTTTTGCTAAACAAGTAATTATCCAACTACCAACACCACAGCGAAATGGCCTATGACATTATCTGGTGATTCAAAGTTTAAACTTGGGGATAGAAATTCATACTTGTTTGTATTCCTTTGCAGTGAATGCATTGCCAATGAAATAAGAACCACAAATCAACGAAACCACAATGAGGAAACTCCAAAGGAACATCCTATTCTTCGGGTCTGACAAGACAAAGCCCTGTCAATGACAACAATTATAATGACATGAGAAATTATTACAGTCCAATGAAAAAAAAAATAGGTTCTTAGAATTATCTGATTATTAAGTCATATCTACTCAAGTTATAACTCACCCAACAAAGCAAAGCAATCATAAAATTTAGAGAAATAGGCAAAAACTATAACAATAATAATAATAAAATAAAAAGATAAAAAGTATTGCTGAAATATAAAAACAAAAGCAAATAAAAGGACAATTCTCAACAGGTCCAATATAATATTATTTTGATAAACCCAAGTGTAAAGGATGCCATAGGCAATTGGGCATCGAAAACACAATACCCCAAACCGTAATTTTATCTCCGAAAATGGATGAAGCTGAAAATCTGTAGCTAATTCCCTCAAAACAAGTATTGACTAAGTCGAGGAACTTACAGGGAACTACCAACTGCCAGTCAAACAATACATACAGAAATGAGAATAACTTGTGGGAGGGAGGAACGTCACATTACATTTCTAAGAAGATAAGATGAGAAAAGTGCGAATATGATTTCCTTTTTTCAATGGTAATCATAAAGCACCAACTTTGGGGGTCGTAATAAGTAATAACCATCAATAAACACATAAATTAAACATTAGAATCATTAGAAGGCCGCTACTTCTAAACCTCTAAAATTTGAAGGAAAAGAAAAAGAAAACAATAAACAGAGTAAAGTGTTATTGGCTTAAAGATCAATTGATTTCGATCAGACAAGAACAGAGAATTTAGAACGACGCCGAAAAAGAAAAAAGAGAAAAAGAGAGTTGAAGTTGAATAATCAATCAAACATGTTTTCGCAGTGAATGAATCCCACCACCCAAACCAAACACAAAGCAAAGGCATATACAACTCAAAGATAAACCCAACAAATTATTTACTTTGTGATCCAACGTTTAAGTTCAATAGTTCAAACCCACCATTTGAAAAATTAATAATAATAAATAACAACAGAGAGGTGGTGTATCATGTATGCTACTGGTGGGTGGCTCGATTGAACGGGAACAGCGATGAATAAGAGTCCAACTATCCGAACTTAGAAGAGTCTAGAGAGAGAGAGAGGGCAAAGAGTAAGAGGGAGGGAGCTTACCGGTAGAGAATCGAAAGGCTTCATTTTAGCTTGAGAGTGAAGAAGCGAAAGCAGAAAGACAAGTAGTACATAAGAATAAGAATGATACAAATTGAAAAAAAGATAACTTTTGGTTCTTTCTAATTTTCAGAATCACCGGAAAGGGAAGGAAAGAAAGGAATAAATAGTAGTAGAAGAGAAAGAAAGGGAGGCGAGGAACAGAATATCATCACATCACATCATGAATCAAAGGAAGAAAGGATGCAGACTCAGACCAGAATCGAATCAACCATGCCAGCCTGGAAAGATGGTCTCACCGAACGACGTCGTACTCCACTACACAAACAACTCTTCACCTTAGTTCTAGGAAACGGTCGAGTTATTTAATTATTATTAATTAAGGGAAAAAATGCTAGTTGTCCTTAAAATTAAATATCGATGTATGATTGAATATGATCGAATATCATAGTATATGATTGAATATCATAGTATAAAATTAAATTCGTCTTGAATTCATTTCCCTACTATTATATTTTTTATTTCCAAAATTGTACATTAGCAAAAGCAATAACTAATCTATTCATGTACTATAAATTCATTTAAGTTAGAGACGTATCCTTTAAACCTACCCCTTTTACAATGATTGATTGTGCGTTTTTAGATTTAAAATATTAATTATAAAAGCTAAATTTTATATATAACTGAAAAAGCTAAAAAACTAATTTTTTAAAAAATTTTGATTATTTTTTAAAAATTATCCAAATATACGAAAAGTGATTTTTTTGGTGAAAAAAGTTATTATTAGCCAAAATAATCACAAACAAACACATCCTAAACCCTCAATAATAATAAAAAAAGAGGAGACTCTTACCACCTCTCACGAGCCCATGATTTCCCTACTAATATTATGATAACATTGTTCAATAAGTTCTTGTATTTTAATAACTTTGAACAATTATTGTTATGCTAATAAATTGTGCCATGTCAATCATAATAATTGATATTACTTTTATTTCAATTATTATTGGTAAATAATGTAACGCCTCAATTTTTACTGTAATATTTACGTCATTAGAAATTACCAAATTACCGTAGGTAAATATTATATAAAATTTGAGATCAAAAAATTCTCAATAAAGGAATATAATGTTAGAAGAAAAGTTAGGAGCAATTCGTACAAGCATTGCAAACCCCAATTTTCTGTATGTGTAAAATGACCAAAATGCCCCGAGGTTATTTACTCAGAAAAGGATCGTGGGCCCCACCCGTCCTCAAGGGGATGTTTTGAGGATAATAAAGGATTGTTTGTGTTATGTGTGTTAATAGAGAGAAGAATCTCAATTTTGAGTTGACGCGCGAAATGACCAAAACGCCCCGCCCGTTTTAACTCCGATTTGTGTGCCGACTTAGTTCGAACCTCACTAAAATATTTTAAAAGGTGTTTTTAAGTTATGAATGACCTTTGGTTAAGTCCGATGGTCCCTGGATTTGGGTTAAATTACCGTTTTTGCCCGTCGTTGTAGTTTGCAAATTTTGAGATTTTCGATTTGTCTAACGAAACCTAAACAATATTAGGCTCAAATTAAAGCTTATTAAATTCTAATTACTAATCTAGAGTCAAAATTATTTATTTAGATTGATTAGAACCTAAAATTGCTTAAAACACCCAAATTGCTTAGTAATTCACTTAAACCCTTAACCGTAAATTCTCTAAATTGCATGAATACCTTGCCTACACCTAAAAAATACATGGAACACACAAAATCCTCTTCCACAAGGCTGTAATGCACGAAATTATTGAGTAATAAGTCAGAAAATTATTACACAAAAATCCAAAGAATGAAAACAAAGAATCATGAAAACATGGAAACATGATTCCATGTTTTAAGCCACCAAACAAAATGATTTTTCTTCCTTATTTTTTTTCCTTTAATTTTTGGTCAGATTTCTTTCCTTCTTTTGTCCATTTATGAGCTGCAAAATCTCTATAAATAGGCATGCTTGAAGATAGTTTAGATGCTTAGTTCATAACTTACACAAATTCTAGTTTTAGGAGCACCAAAAGCTCTCATTTCCTCCTCCTCTTGGCTGAATTCTTTCTTCAAGTTTTCAAGAATATTTTGCTTCATTTCACTCAAGGAAACCAAGTTCTCTTCCTTTCTTTCAAATCAAATTAGGTAGGGAGGTGTTTCTAAGTTCATTTTATGCTAAGACAAGTTATGTTTCTAGCTCAAAAATGATGTTTTCATGAGCTTTCTTTTAAGTTTTCATTTTCAGTTTCTTCTTCCTTTCTTTTTAAAGTATTTCAGCCATATGGCCTAGCTTATGATGAGACCATGGTTTGATGATGAGATTCTTGAGTGTTGGTTGCAAAACTTTCACAAGTTAGATCTCTAAAACTTGAAGGTTTCACTAGTTTCCAAAGCTTCTAAAATTTTAGTTTCTCTTTCCTTATTTTCCTTTCATGGTTTCGGCCAAATGGCCTAGGAAGGAATGAAATGATGGCTTGATGATGAGGACCTTGAATATGGGTTGTAAATCCATCACAAGTTAGGCCTCTAAAGCTTGAACATTCCATTTAATGAAAAACTTTAAAGAATAATGTTTTTATCTTGAGGTTTGAATATGAAATATGTATATATTTTTTTATATATATTTTGTCTTGCTAAGATACATATATTGGGTTGAAATCATAATTCTCTTAAAGTCTTGAAGGAGCTCTAGTAAAGAGATCAAGTGAACTTGCATCCATGTTTAAGTTTATGCCTTGCACAGCCATATTTATTTTATGTCATAACTAAATTCTCAAGAATAAATAAATGAACTTGCATATCTCATGTTTAAATTTCAAGCTTGCATTTCATGTTTAAATTTCAAGTTGTCACTTAATCTCTAAAGATAATAAAGAAGTTGCATCTCATGTTTATTTTATGCTCTCATTTTATTTTATAATGGCTAAAAGAATCAATGCATGACATGTTTATTTTATGTCATCACCTAAAAATCCTAGAGCTCAAAGACTTGCCTATGAATCATAAGCGAAGAAATGTGATAATTGGAGTTAAAGAATTTATTCTTTAAGAAGTATTGAGAATTGGAGCTTATAATATATATATATATATATATATATATATATATATATATATATATATATATATATAATTCTCTTCTCCTCACCGGTCCTGCGGACTACCGCCGCTCGCTTGCTTAAGATTCTCTTCTCCCTCTACCGGTCCTGCGGATTACCGCCTTCCAACTTCTTGCATCATGTTTATATTACAAGTTCTTGCATCATGTTTAATTTTCAAGTCATCACCTTATATCTTAAAGATAAAGAAATGGAATTGCATATCATGTTTATAATTCCAAGCTATCACCTTATAAAGATAAGATTAAAATAAGGTTGCATAGCATGGTAATAATTCTAAGATGTCACCTAAATCTCTAAAGCTCAAGACTTGCTCCTTTTATCTTAAGTGAAAGATTTAACTATGAACATTCTTTCAAGTTATAAATCGGTCCCATGATTAAGTTAGGCTTCTTTCAAGTTTAACAAAAAGAATTAGTTCTAAAAGAGTTTTAAAACTTTGTGAGAATTTTATGGGAAGCTAGTAATTTTATGTGTACTTAAAATGTGATTTGATGCTTATTAAGAATTTGGTGTCATTGATTGATTCCCTGGTTTGTATGTTATAGTTGCTGTTGCAAACAATGAAAACTTATGCATGAAATAAAGACATATTCTGTTCCTGGAAGAAAGTGTATTACTGTAAGAGTGCAATTTGGAAAGATTCTGGCTAAGGAAAGATTTGGTATTTAAGCGTGTCCATTGTGA
Organism: Dalbergia oliveri; assembly: GCA_030441495.1. Taxonomy (NCBI): domain Eukaryota; kingdom Viridiplantae; phylum Streptophyta; class Magnoliopsida; order Fabales; family Fabaceae; genus Dalbergia; species Dalbergia oliveri. Next base: position 34,222,147 of record JAMLFY010000009.1, on the reverse strand, counting down.
CCCACCTCTCTTTCCTGGAATCTCCCAGATGCATGATTATAGTTGATATATATTATTCCAGAATAAGACTATAAATAAGAAAATGTTAAAATTATTATGAATTGCGATTTGTAACATGCAAAGACTTATTGGTGACTTAAAATTTATAAGAAAATGATCCTCTGGACCCATCAAACTATAGGTGGTGAAAAGGTGATTCTAGCCCCCTAACCCTCTCTCAAAAGGGTAGAGTCAGGACTTTAACTTATCAAAAAGGATAAGTATATGCTAGTGACGACTAGTAAGGTATGAGCTCATAACCTAGATTACTCCCAAAAGGGTGGAGTATAGGGTGGCCCAAGGAAAATAATGAGGATGATAAGATTTTAAAGTCACCTAAGGTACTAAAGAAATAAATTATGTGCACCATGTCCATGTGTAGCTATTATGATGATATTCTTCTGCATAACATACATGAGTTGATGATGAGAAATATGATGTTCTTCTATGCATGTTATATTAATGATGATGATGAGGAATATGATGTAATGATAAAAGAAAAGTTCATTATAAATATGACATGTTAAGATTATGATGCATTATAAGACGCATAATTAAAATTGGTCGAATCTTTTAAAAGTATTTTCTGAACTTAAAATTTAATCTTCGTATGTTCACTATTTTATAATAACCCGAGATTCCTGGAGACTTTGATGATGACACCGTAGAAGGAGTTACCCTACTGAGAATTCTTTAGTAAGATTCTCACTCCCTTTCTTTATTTCCGTCATTGTCTTCAGAATCAGATGGCGACATTTGTCCTGTCGTTGACACCCCTACTTGGGAATTCCACTATGATCCGTGCATCATTCGTATCACTTTGAAGGAAGGTGCTCGGTTCGTGTTTTTATTTACGTAGGTCGTCCATTTGCACATCCTGTCCCTAGTTATCGTTTTTCTCCTACTTATCCCTATGGCGATGAAATGGTTTTCGAACATGTACGTCCACTTGATGAAAGAATGTTACGTTCTTATTCCGCCTCATCCCTGTCCATGGTTTTCCAGAGTATAATCCACGAACGAGATATTCTGAAACTGATCCTTCAGAGGACCCTCCTACTCATGCTTATTCTGAGCTCCTCCTACTTTCCCACGTGTAAGAGAGGGTAGTGAGGAAACGGTTTCAGCCGAGGTTAGCAAGAAGACCGTCCATGCGACCCCAGCCGGTGCATCTCGTGTGCCCCCTTCCGAGGAAGCTCTCAGTGATCGGGTTTCTTCCCCGTTTCCAAGACAGTGGCCCTAGAGAGTTTTTAAGTAGTCTTAAGAGTGTTATGCATCCAGTTTAGAGTAGCCTTCCTCAGCTTTTAAGGTTATCTAGTTTAGGGGCATGATTTCCTTATAAATAGTTTCCTATGGTGTGAATATGTAAGATATGATGTATGAACTTAACTCACCTTTGAGTGAGGTTATTGTATATATGTTGTGATGTGCATTATGGATGTTATGTGATGGAGCCAATATGATATATTTAGATTCTTAAATGTCTTATTTTACTACCGCTTAATCGTTTATGCTATGCGCGACTCATGATTTCAATTATGTTAAAAAAAAAAAGGACTCGTAATTTCACTAAGTATTTTCAAAATATGATGAAAGAACCAAAGCAAAGAGTAAAGTCTAGTCATTAATCAAATTCAACCTAGGTGTATTTGGTTAATTACTAGAGTGTTACAAATAACTTCTCCCGTGTCAATCATAATAATTATTATTATCTTTTAAAATTTATATGCTAACAATGTTAAATTATTTGATGAATTTCTATGATTTTATTGGCTTTTACATTCTTTTTAAAATATTCTTAAATAGATTTATACTAGTTGGCGGTTGTTTAGATGTCATTAATGAGTGTTTATAATGGTCTACAGGCCCTTTGATGTCATTACCAAGTTTAAGGACTTTATAAAAAAATTATAATTAAACAATTTAAATTAAAAATTTGATTAAAATGCAAAGGACTTATCATACTATTTTTAAAATATAAAGGTCATGAATATGATTTATTATTGAAATAATAATAAATAATAATATTATAATAGAACATAATGTCTTGGGATTTTTATCGCTTTCTTTTATAAATGAGGAGGTGGTCCATATCCATTATTAGTGAAAGACTTTGAGAGACAGGAAAGTGGAGAAAAAGAAGAATAGAAGAGAGAGTTATTGTTCCAGGCTGGAGCTATCACTTATAATACAAAGCATTTTGAGTTGGGAAAATGATATTTTGAGATAATAAAATGGTGATCTTATGTAATATACCTTTGACTATTATTAGATGAGTTTCTTTGAGTCATTGAGTCTTGACTTGTCACCTGGTTGGAATATTGGGCTTGTTTGTCTAAAATTTTGGAAGTACTTCTTTAGATTCTATTATAGACAAAGGTGTGGAACCCAAACCCAAAGGCTAGCCCATATCGGAAGGCCCACCAAGAAAGCCCAAGATGGCCAAACCCATGGAGGAGGCCACTTGGGTCCTATATGTGGACAGGGCACGTGGCGCAGTTACCAGATCCCCCTCCGTCTTCCACTATCACCATCATCTTGAACGTGGAGCATGAGAGCAAGGACATGAGAACTCCGAGGCCTCGGATAACCACCCCAGGGCTTCCCCTATAAATATCCTTAAGGACTCCAGGTATATTCATGTTCTTTTTACTATACCCTTACTCTGCCAAAATGACTACTCATTCTCTAGATGGAGTCCTTCAGGTGCACCCCTCCTTTTCCTAACCTCAATCAACATATGAGCAAAGCATCCAAGAAAGACCCAATCTGGTAGCTTCTGAAGTACAACCTTTAATGAGGTAAGCACTTCCGTTTACCGTTGTTACGTTGGTGCCATCTGTAAGGAAGCTTCACTGACCTCTTTCCTGATCTCTTATTATAACGAGATAATGTCAACAACGATGAGAGTTCCCTCTGAAGTACATCATGGAGGAAACCGCATGCCCGACAGAACCCTATCAAGTGATAATACACACTACTTCAAAAATCGTTTCACGGAAACATGCGCAGAACAGGGACGAGGCTATATGCATGGAAAATAGTCTCGCCAATGCCTGGAGAGCCATCAATGCAGGTACCGTGAGAATTTATCTCCCATGGTGGTTGAGATGCTTAAAGTTTTATGGGAACATGCTATGACCATCTAAGACTTGCGGGATGTTGACGTAAGAAGGCGGAGAAGAGGACCACGAGAGGCACGAGAAAGAGCGTCATGGTGAAGAAAAAATAGAAAGAGAAGAAGCTTTGACCCAAGAGATTTGCCAAAAGAAGTCGAAGAGGCTCATCGACAATACGCCCATAGGAGGTGTTTATTCGAGATCGCGGGTACGTGCTGAATGCCCTCGAGGTAATCCATGAGTCCAATCCGGAGAATTTCGGGCACCGCAGGAGTAGGACCAATCATTGTGATTATGACCCTAGCCCACGTAGCTCGTACCCTTAATACGAACCTCAGGACCCAGAACCATGCCACCCTAGCCGAGGAACGCGCTTCCCATCGAACACGAAATCATGAGGTGGCCCTTGACGAAACATCGTCCGCCAAGTCATCCAGCTTGACTCTAACAAGAAGCCACTCTGAAGAAGGAAAGGGAAGACGGCGATGCAAGATGAAGAAGATAACTTCTCGTTCTCCGATCACATTATGACTTTGAAGTTGCCAAGAGACTTCAAGCTCTTAAGAGATAGAAGGATATGATGGCACGAACCCCAGGAGCACCTATACTTGTGCAAATCAAGGATATACCTAGTCGCTCCTGATGCCATAAAATGCCTTGCCTTCCTGATTACCTTGCGAAAAATGGCCCTCAAATAGTTCAACAACTTAGCTCCGAGATCAATTGAGGTCTCTGAACTAGCCTTAAAATTCTTAGCTCACTTTGCCACAAGGCATTTTAAGTCTACATCAACATTGAGCTTGTCCTTCTTCCAACAAAATGAGCCCCTCCGAGATTATTTGGAGTACTTAAACAAGGAGACCTTACTCTGCAAGGAACTCAATACCAAACAGCTTTGGTTACCCCAATCAACAAACTCTAAATGGCTTGTTCGGAGAATCCCAGCTAAAAAGCCACCCAAGATGTTGGAAGAAATTCAAACCGAGTCTAAAAATACATATATTTGGAAGAGACCATGTAGGTTAGATCATACAAGAGCGATTAGGCCTGTAAACCCAGAATGGTGTCTAGAAACCAGAAGAAAAAGGCAAGCGAGAAGGGAAGTCCACCCGAGGCCCGAGGTACACTAACTATACCCCTTTAGCTGGATCCCTCACTATATATATATATATATATATATATATATATATATATATATATATATATATATATATATATATATATATATATATATATATATATATATATATATATAGAGAGACTTCAAGAGATGTTGCCCAAGCTAAGGGTCCTAAAGCCAAAAAGAATATGGACAAATCCAAATTTTGTGCTTATCATAACACACTTGGACACTTGGACAAAAGATTGTTTCGATCTAAAGGATGTAGTGGAAACCTTAATCCAGGAAGGTAAGTTGGGGAAGAATGTGACCTCGGAAAAAATGTAAAAAGGGAGATCTCTACCTACCTGAATGATAGTAAAAAAAGGAATCCTCATAGTCGAAGGTCAGAAAACAAACCCCCACTTGATGAGGAGCCAAGAGAAGATAGTGAACTTGAGCATGTCATCAATGTAATCCGGTTTCACCGGAAGTAAAGCTACGAAGTCTACCAAGAAAAGGCATTTAAGAGAGATATGAGCGTGACTCCTAAAGAACAGCCCAAAGGGATCCTAACAATAACTTCTCTGAAAGATATGAAGGGCATGGCCCAGAACTATGATAACCCGAAGGTGGTATCCATGAGGATGTTCAACACAGAAGTAAGAAGAGTTATAGTAGACCAAGGGAGAGTGGTGAAACCTCTTTCGAGATGCTTTTGATAAGCTTAGAATTTTGAAATCTAAGCTTCAAGCTTATCCCTAAGAGCTGTTGGGTTACCAGAGATAGAGTTCACCCAGTGGGACATTTGTTGCTATATGTAACCTTGGAATCAAGCCATTAAGCAAAATAGTAAAGGCTGACTTCCTAATGGTTGATAAGAATTCGACATACAATGCCATAATTGGAAGGCCAATCCTAAACAAGAAAGGGGTAATCATCTCCACGGCATGCTTGACCATGAAATTCATCTTAGACCACGAGAAAGTAGTCATGGTAAAGGCTAACCAACTAAAAAAGAACGTTGGAGAGCTTGAAGAGGCCTCATTGGTAAAAGATCCGAAGTCCAGATTCTGGAAATTCATGTAGTAGAATTTGATATGAGGTCCGAGGCGCTAGACATCGCCCAATGGAGGGACAACGAGAGGAGATTAAATCGAAAGTTCCTTAGAAAAAATATAGAATAAACAAGAATTTAGAAGAAACTTGAAGCAGGCATTGGTCTCACTACTCAGGCAGAACTTTCATCTATTTGCCTGGGCATCATCTGATATCCTGAAATAAACCCTAACATTATGTGCTACAAGTTGGTCATTTATCCTGAATTTGACCTATAGCCCAAAAAAGAGAATGAGCCCGAAAAAGGCAAAGGTAGTAGAGGAACAAGTTTCGAATTTGCTCAAAGAAGGTTTTATTAGGGAGATCACATATCCCACATGGTTGGCTAATATAGTTATGGTTCCAAAGACGAATGGGAAGTTAAGAATGTGTGTGGATTACACCGATCTAAACAAAACTTGCCCAAACCCCCTTCTATGTATTAACGAGCTAGTTGACAAGCTTTTGTCTACCGCTTCCTTTCCTTTATGGATGCGTTTCTCAGGTACAATCAAATACCGCTAACCCAGAAGACAAGGATAAAACCACTTTCATAACTCCAATGGCTAACTACTATTATAAGGTTATGTTGTTTGGACTAAAGAATGTCAGAGCTACTTACCAAAGGCTCATGAACAAAGTTTTTTGTCATTACATCAAGGGCTTGATGGAAGTTTACACAGTAATGACATGCTCGTAAAGATTGAAGACTCTGGACGCTCATTAGAGACTTAACAAAGGTCTTCAGCACCCAATATAACATGAGACTTAATCTTCTCAATTGTGCCTTTGCAATCCAGGCCGAAAAGTTCCTAGGATTCATGATCATCCATAGAGGAATCGAAACAACCTCTGAACAAATACAGGGTGGTCCTAGAAATGCAAGGTCCAACCTCCATGAAAGAAGTCCATAATAGGCCGTTTAGCTTCCCTATCTAGGTTAAGCAGCATTAGAACTAAAGATCAACCCATTATTTGGACTACTAAAGAAAGAAAAGGACTTCGAGTGGACTCCAAGTGTGAGAAGGCATTCTTTCATTTCAAACAAATACTAGGGTTCTTGCCCATTTTTGATGAGGCCAGGTCCCAAAAGCCACTTGATCCTCTACTTGGAGTTTCGAAAATGTGATAGCCAATGTCCTAATGACATAGTCAGGAAAGATCAAACCCCGATTTACTTCTTCAGTGAGTCACTGTCAGGAGCAAAACTCTGCTATTCAAGGTTAGAGAAAGTGGCCTTTGCTTGGTAACATTGGCAAGAAAGTTAAGGCAGGACTTCCAAGCACATATCGTTTTGGTCTAAAATTAGCAACTCAGACGACAAATACTCTACAAATCGGATCTTATCGGACGAATAATGAACTTGGCAATCGAGTTGTCCAAATTCAACCTCTAATATGAGTCCAGGAGCACAATCAAAGCCCAAGTCTTAGCAGATTTCATGGTTGAGCTGTAACATCCTCTCAAGCACAATCTCATCCTGAAGTCATGGCGTCGTTTAGATTTGTTACTTCTAAATTTATGAACCTTTCTTAATTATTTATTTAGTATAAGTCAAGTACAAAAAGGAGCTCTTCTTTGAGTTTTAGTACATATATGTCCTTTACTACATTTATATACACATATACATATCTCAGGACAATAGATACGAGTCTCCACTACTAAGCTAGAAATTCCAATTCAGTCTTCTTTGTAGGCTTCACGTCTCTAGGAGTAACCTGGAGACGACATAGAAACAAACACATAGGGTGAAATTCTAAAATTCTCAGGGCATCCCCAAAACATATAATGAAACTCATGTCATCATTATCATCCCAGCCACTTCGGTTTATTAATAAAATTGTGAGCATACAACATACATCAAAGGTTTATTTTTAAGTTCAAAAGTTATTCTTCCGAAGTGGGTTTATTTTAATATTCAATCCCTAAGCTTGCATATGTCATTCTACTCAATATCATAATAGTTCATTTTTCAACTTTGCGTGCCCTCGATACATCAAAGGGGACCTTTTGTGCCTTTTCGGACTAAAGGGGACTTATTCTTCACTTGGTACTTACATCAACCTCAAGCTCACCTTACTACATACATTAGCATAGTTTCTGAATTTCATAATGTTTCAGACATACATACAGTCAATCACAAATGATCCCCATTCACTCCTCATAAACCAATCGTTAATGTCACTAACATGCAGTCATATACATCATACTTGAACTAAAATTCACTTGACTCCTAGATCAAGAGTTTAATTCATTTCCAGGACAAAGACAACATTTGGCAGAATTTAGGCTTACGAGAACGATTTAGTTCACAAATCAAAGAATCAATTTAAAGGCTATGAAAATTCTTTGAGATACCTCAATATGTTCACAAGGCTCCATAAAAACTTCGAGACAAACAGAGCTCTTTAACTCCTTCAATAAATTGTACAAATTCATGGTCAGGGACAACCAATTCACAGCTTACATCAGAGTTCTCATAATTTTTAACCCTAGCAAATGATTGAATCAATGCGCAATAAAATTTAGATATACTTGAACACGTTATTAACTTCGTGTAAAAATTTCAAGGGCTAGTTCAATCATTTGATGTGGTAATAAAATCGGACAACTTTAGTGCTTCAGTTTCAACAATCAAGACAACATCAGTCTCATTTCAGTTTTGATTTTTTTGAGGTAGTAAACCTTAAATTCAACAGCCAAGAAAATTCATGTAGTTAGTTTAAGATTTTAAACTCCAACATATAATTCTTATAGCTCATGAAACTATCCACAACTATACCACAAAATTCGTGAACAACTGTCGTAGGAAAATAGAAATTCTAGCAACCTAGTCCAAACTTATTTTGATAAAAACCATTCTCTAACACCATCCAAACACAACACCAAAATTCACACATCAATATCAATATAATATCAACCAATGAAATTAAAAATTTTGAACCTAGCTCAACCCAAAATAGATCAGAAAAATTTGACAAAGAAAGGCAACAAAAACCCCACTTGGAGTGTCTTAATGGCTCCTTGGCCCCAAGATGCTTTAAGATTGTCTTCTTGCTCCCCAAAGCTCCCCAAATCAACCCAAACTCCTTCGTAACTCAGTGAGGGTGAGGTATCAAGGTAAGTTTTGGTGAGGAACAGAGATTCTAATAGGTTAGATTTGTAGGGATTGAAGTGTAGAATAAGTTTTATAAAGAGAGTTTCAGGTTTTATCAACTATAGGCTAAGGTTTTGGATCAAGTTGTCATGGTTTCTTGGTGAAACAACCATGGAGGTGGCCGGTTCCATGTTTGGCCAAGAATGAATGATGAAAATGGCATGATATTTTTATTTTATTTTATTTATGTTAAGATAATGACACTTGAATTAATTATGAAAGTGTTTTTCTTAAAGATAATTATTGTAATTTTGTAATCCTCTTATTGGTCCATTTGTAAAGGCAATGGTGTTGCTTCTTCTAAGCCACACACTTGTCTCATGAGGTGTCTAACTTACACTGTAAGTTTTATATGGTGTAAGAAACTACACACTGTAATTTAACCGAACGGGTAAAACACCATACCGGGTAATCAAACATTACCTGAAAATTAATTCTAGGTATAACTTCTCATTCCTTATCATTTCTAACCTTAACCCTCTCTTTTCTTGGCATTTTTCCTTGAATTGGGGTTTCGCGTTTTTAATGGGTTGCGCCGTAAGGTTACTATTCACCTCGGCTCAAAAAATTTTTTTTTTAAGGTCGTTGGCCATCCTCATCACGTTAACTGTTAAATTTTTTAAATTATGACTAATAAAGCTCAAATTAATTTTTAAATAATTTTTAGGGTGTTACATTACCACCTACCTTAAAAAGAATTTTGCCCTCAAAATTCATTTGAAAACTATTTCAAAAGACAATTTTCATCAATCAAACAAGCAATTCATACACAGGCAAACAAAAGACAACAATTTAATCCTAAACGTTCCTACGCGGATTGGATCTTCATTGGTGGTATCCCATCAGTATTCGATCTAGTCTCTTCATTATCCGTTTGTCATTGCAGCTTGTTCCTCATAGCAGGAGCCATCTCCGAGAAGTATCCATTATGTCTTCTGTCAGCCTTCCGCTCCTAGTATGTCTGAGTTTGCCATTGGTTTCTAAACACACCAAACAAAGATATTGAGTTGATCAGGCTCAACACTTATGCTAAATGTGATAGAAACCAACTACAACACCACTCGACCATCATGCGTATCTAAACCCTATATCCTATCATATATATAAGATTCAAGGCATGACTTCTCTACGCTTTGGAAGCATAGCCAGTCCATTCCTCAAGGTCCTATAAGGATGAACTCTTGATACTATAATGTAACATCCTCCCAAGTACAACCTCATCCTAAGTTAAGGCGTCGTACTCGAGATTTGTTACTTCTAAATTTACAAACCTTTCTTAATTATTTATTTAGTATAAGTCAAGTACAAAAAGGAGCTCTTTTATGAGCTTTACTACATATATTGTAACACCCTAGCTTTCACCTAATACGCTCGAGTCGCATTCGGCTAGTTATTAGGTTACGTCTTCGTTTCAAAACTTGACTTGACTTTCTTTAAAATACGAGTACTAAAAATACGACTAAATTTTTCTTTTTGAACTTAAGACTTGAAATGCGAGCTGCGCATGCGCATAGAGACCGACTTCTAAACAAGAAACATAACAACCAGGTATACATCACCATAACCATCATAAATAAACCATAGAATAAACACAACATAACTCGTAGTATTATATTATAATCATAACAAAACAACGATGCCCTTATAAATATAAGGACACCTCAAGATACTAGATACATCAAGCAAGGTTAACTAACGCTAAACATAATTATAAACAGGCTAGACTAGTCTTCAAGCTTCCATTGCCCTCTCTACCGATGTATGTAACTCCTACGCTCGCGTTTCAAGGAAAATCACGATCCGCATCAATCCGTTTGGAGACGACACGGAGGGAAAGACAAAGGGGTGAGAATACTTTATACAAGATTCTCAGGAGGGCTCCCCAACTTTAACACAAGTGTCATCGTCGCCCCAAGACTTTGGTTTCATTATGAAAGAGGTATATATGCATAGGTTCAATTTTAATTTCTCAAATCCTATTATCTGAAGTGGGTTCCTTTTAGCATGAGTCTTCATGGTATGAATGCAGCAATATTTTATGTATGCATGGCAATATTGAGCATGACAGTACAAATAAATATCACATATCACTTAATCAAGCATCAATGAAACATATGCATGGGTGTCTTTTACTTTTTCATACTCGAACTTCATGCGTTCCTTTCATAACTTTTTCCACCCTCATCATGGTCACCAAAATCCACCCAACATGCCGGCCTCGGCAATTTTAACATGGTCACCAAAACTCCTAATCATCCATCACCTAGGAATGAGCTCATCCTAACTAGTCGTCGCTAGATTCATATGGGGTAAAAGAGGAGGAACATATCTCTTTCCTTGGATCATCTTGTACAACCTTTAACTCGGGAAGTCATAATGGAATCATTTCCTCTTTATCATATCTTGTATGAATGCAACATGAGCATGCAACCATAGAACCTTATATGACATATCATATATTTTCATGCATTATAAACATAACATACCACATCATCATAGCAACATGCCACAGATACACATAAAGTCTCATGCTCATGATATTAACATATTCACATCATTGTGAGTATACCCACTCGATCTCATGCTTTCATCACACCTCCTATCTCATGGTGTCTTATTTTGGCCCTTACGGGTCTTAAACTTGTGTTCTAATTATCCTAACCTTCATTATAGATTTTTATAGCACCTAAGGGATCATTACCTATAATTTTCTCTAATGTTTATGAATTATAACATAACCAAATAGCTTCATGTCTCTTTTGGCAGAATTTTACCTCATGACTACGGGTCTAGAATCTTCGTTTTGACCCTTTCTAAGTTTCGTCTTCGCCTAAGGCTCTATAATCAACTCCTAAACCAATTATGAGGGATTCCTACACATATCCACTAATTATAAACCATTTTTCTTAAGTTCAATTATGCTGAAACAGAATTACAAATTTGTGCATTCTAAGTGTTCTAGAATTCGCATTTTAAGTCCTTTCTAATTACTTGTTCTTTCTAAACTTTCCTAAATCGTTCCTTGCTCCACTCAAATATAATTTTACACATTTTAACACCATAAAACAGAATTCATACAGTGGCCAAATGCATAAGGCAGAACCAAAAACATAAGCATCATATAATCACATAATCTCATGATTTGAAAGCATATAAGTTGCTAGTTTCTCTTGGAATCATTTTAGAAATTCAAAACTCTTTTAGAAACCAATTAATCTCATTGAAATCACATAAATATGTGCTAGGTCAGTAGCTAAATTATTTAGCTCAAAGAATAAATTTAAAACATAAAATCTTGTTCATAAAGTTCCTTGAGTACACTTAAGCTTAGAAAAATTCCAAGACTTAGACTATGTGCACTTGTGATTAGATGAACTCATCTAAGTTCATCATCATCATCACAAGGCCGAAAATGGCATTCTTGGAATGCCTCCATTTTCTAAAACTTTATGCAAGATACTTGGGCAAGTCTTTGAGCTCTAGGAGGTTTAAGTGATGGCATAAACTTAAACATGATATGCACTCATTTTATTCTTCATTAGAAAGTAAAGTAAGAGTATAAAATAAATATGAGATGTAACCTTATTATTATCTTTAAAGATTAAGTGATAACTTGAAATATAAACATGAAATGCAAGCTTGGAATTTAAACATGATAATGCAAGTCCATTTAGTTATTCTTGAGAGTTTAGTGATGACATCAAAATAAACATGCTATGCAAGGCATAAACATAAACATGTGTGCAACTCATTTTATCTTAGCTAGAGCTCTTTACAAGACTTTAAAGGAACATCACAACCTTAATCCAATATGCATCTTAACAAACATAAAGTGAGCTTTAGAGTCCTTAGCACCAAGACTTCAAAGAAGTCTTTGGTTTTGAACTTCATCATCAAGCTCAAGAAGATAGACATAAAGCTCAACACTTTGTCTAAACAAAATACAAGATCTAAGTCATATTCTTTATTTTATTGCTCATGGGCTTCAATCTAGAGTAAAACTCTTAGAACGCCGACCAATTTTAAGGTTGGCAAGGGTAAGCTTAGAGCTCTTTGAAAACATAGGATTAATTTTCTTTAACAAAACTTTTGTAATCTACTCAACATTTTTAACAAACTTTGTTCAAACCAAGGAAGAAGAAACCGAAATCTTTAAAGGAAAAAGGAAAGAGAAAACCAAAACCTTTGAGAGGAAAAAGAAAAGAAACCGAAAGCTTAAGCCAAGAAAAAGGAAAGAAATCAAGAGCATGTATGGTCCAAGACCAAGTTTTCCAAGCTTTAGAGGTTTCTCACATGACATCAGCAAGTCATTATCTTGAAACCTCATCATCAAGCTAAAGTTTCCTTCATGAGGAGGCCTCATGGCTGAAAGAAGAAAAGAAAAGGAAAGCTTAGAAACCAAGAGAAAACTAGATCTTTTCTTGAAGAAAACAAGCAAAAACTTTAAAACAAAACCCCTACCAATTGAAGTCTTGAGAGATATGAAAGAAAGCTTGAGTTCTTGATGAAATGGAGAAGGAAAATTCTTTTGAAACTTGAAGGAAGAAATCGGCCAAGTTGAGGGAATTTGAGAGGAAATGAGAGAAAATGCAAGAATACTTGAACTTGGCAAATGATCCAAAGAGCAACCAAGTCTTCAAATGCTTGGTATTTATAGAAAAATGAAACATGTTGGCTGATTTGGGAGGGAGGCCTTGACCTCATGTTCCATGAGGTGAGAGAATTGTTTCATGGAAGTATGGTGAGGCATGGTAGAAAGCATGGGCAAAGCATGGCTTGAAGCATGGTCTTTGAGTGAAACAAACTCACCATGTGCTACACATGGGAGGGGTGAATTTCAACCAGATTTAGGCAGCCAAAGGGTAAGAGAAATTGCTCATGTAATTGTGGTTTAATGATATGTTTAGGTGTGTCTTTGATTAGACTTTTGATTAGGCATTTGCAAGCAAGTGTTTAGGTGAGGTAATTGGCTAATTAAGGTTGTCAAGACTTGATCAGGAGGGTAATCTTGCTAGATTAATAATTTAAAATCATTCTTTTAGTCAAATGAGGTATGACACAATTCCTTAATTTAAGGAATTGGAGAGAGAAAACACTATTTAAGATTCCATGACTAGGAATCTTGAATTAAAGAATGCAATTAGAGTTTAACTAAGCAATCTTAGGTCCTAATTAACCTTAATAAATTATTTTGACTCTAGATTAATTATCAAAATAAATTAATCTTTGATTAGAGTCTAATATTGCTTAGGTTTGCTTAATTGCGTCATTAGATTCACTGTATACTGTGTAACGCTCGATTTTCCCGTGTACAAATGACCGAAATGCCCCTTAGGTCATTTTACCCGAAAATGAGGACCCGTAAAGCATAGGTGTTACAATATATGGTAGAAAGCATGGGCAAAGCATGGCTTGAAGCATGGTCTCATAAGCTTAGGTCATATTAGACTCTAATCGAAGATTAATTTATTTTGATAATTAATCTAGAGTCAAAATAATTTATTAAGGTTAATTAGGACCTAAGATTGCTTAGTTAAACTTTAATTGCATTCTTTAGTTCAAGATTCCTAGTGATGGAATCTTGAATAATATTTTCTCTCCAATTCCTTAAATTAATGGATTGTGCCATACCTCATTTGATCAAAAGAATGATTTTAAATTATTAATCTAGCAAGATTGTGAATTCATGTTGTAGGTTTTGATGATGCCAATGAACAAGCAAGACAAAAATTGTAAAAGACATGGAGTTCCTAAAGATGAACAAGCAAGTGATCAAGTCAAACGGTTAGAATACTTAAGACATAGATCATTTTGTCAAAAGGTTTCTTTAATAAGTCCATTTGGCCACTCTCTAATTAATCATGCTTTGATTGATTTAATCTTAATGAATAAGTTTATTTTTAACTTGTAAAGATACAAGGTTGATTTGAAAGGATCGGATTTATATCAAAGATCTTTTAAAATGTTTTTCAAATGGAAGAATATCTTTACACTATGTTAAATTTTCATTTTTTTCAAGTTCTGGAATGTATGTAATCGATTACAACACAGAGTAATCGATTACAATGCTGTTCGTGAAGCCCAGAACCTGATTTTTCATGTATGTAATCAATTACAATTAGAAAGTAATCGATTACCAGAATGGTGACCGTTGCGTTTTCAAAAATTTGAACTATGTAATCGATTACATGTTTGAGTAATCGATTACCATGGCCTGAAACTTGCAAAAAGGTGTGTTTTGAAGAGACACATCTCTTGAGGCTAATCCACAACGGCTCACACGAATTGTTTTCTATAAATACCATTCTTTAACACTCTTTAACACATAAAAAAAAACATATTGAAAAGATCATTTCAATAATCATTCTCATTCATCAATCATTTTGTTCAATACTTGGCCAAATCATCTTATTCTTGAGAGAAACCTTATAGGGCTTCAATTTGTAACATCTACTCTATTCAAAGAGTGATTTCTTGTAATACTCTTTTAAGTTTGTGTACAAGGGTGAGGTATCCCTTGATAGAACAAGAGTGGGGCATCTCTTGGTTCTTGAGAGACTCAAACACAAGGGTGAGGGATCCCAACGTGTAAAGAGTGCTCTTCAAAGTGTAAAGGTTGAAGTGATAGTGGAACTCTCAAGTGGGTTGCTTGAGAGAACTGGATGTAGGCCACAAGAGGTGACCGAACCAGGATAAACCAAGTTTGCAATCTCTCTTCCCTTATCTCTTTACATTCATTGCAAATTTACTTTTCATTGTCTTGTCAATCTTTCTCATAGACATACTTACACTCTCATATCTTTTGCATTTGCATACATTAAACCAAGTTTTTAACCATCTCTTCAAAATTTGTTGAAAAAGTTATTAAAGCGTGAAAACAAAGAAAAAGTTTTAAACTCAATTCACCCCCCCTTGAGTTCATTGAGGCCACTTGGGTAACAAAGATTACCCTCCTAATCAAGTCTTGACAACCTTAATTACCCATTTTCTCACCTAAACACTTACTTACAACTCCTAATCCATGGCCTAACCAAATTACCTTTTAAACACACACATAAAGCAACATTAAAATGAGAATTTTTCCTCCCCATTGGCCTTAATTATGACCGGCCACTCCTCCCCAATTAATCATCCATCACATGTTTCATTTCCAATAAAATATGCTTAAAGAAACTTGTGTACCCATGCCTTGCCCATGTTTTCCACCATACCTCACCATACCTCATGGAACAAATTCTCTCACCTCATGGAACATGAGGTCAAGGCATTCCTCCCCAATTAGCCACATGGTTGCAATTTCTCTATAAATACCATACTTGGATGAACTTGGTTGCATTTTGTTCATTTGCCAAGTTTAGCTTCAAAGAGTAACCTTGAGTTCTTTCTTTTCTCTCAAAGATTCAAGAGTTCTACCATCCTTCTCATCTTCTTCTTGCTCACAAAGAACCATCATACAAACACCATAAACCTTCCATTAAACACATAGACTTTTCATTCCCAAGCTCAAAAAAAAAAAAAAAAAACTCTAAGCAAACCTTTCTCCCTTTTCTTTTTCCTTTGGCTGAATTTCCTTTAAGCATCAATGAAGGAGTTGTTCTTTTCATCTTATTTCAAGATCAAGCTTCTTCTCATTTCTTTCAAGGCTTCCTTAGGTAGGGGTTTTGTTTTCAAGTTTTTACTTGTTTTCTTCAAGAAAAGTTCTAGTTTTCTCTTGGTTCAAAACTCTTTTCCTCTTCCTTTTTCTTTTCGACCAAGAGGCCTTTTTATGAAGAGAACATGGGCTTGATGATGAGGTTTCAAGATGATGAGGTTTCAAGATGATGACTTGTTGTTGTCGTGTGAGAAACCTCTAAAGCTTGAAACAACTTGGTCTTGGACCATACATGCTTGTGTTTCTTTCTTTTGCTTACATTTTCGGTTCCTTTTCCTTTCCTTCTTGAATGGTTTCGGTTTTCCTTTTTCTTTTTCCCTTGAAAGATTTCGGTTTCCTTTGTTTTCACTTGAACAAAGTTTGCTAAAAATGCTATGTAGATCACAAAGGTTTTGTTAAGAAAATTAATCACATGTTTTCAAAAAGCTCTAAGCTTACCCTTGCCAACCTTAAAGTTGCTCGGCCATTCTAAAAGTTTTACTCTAGATTGAAGCCCATGAGCAATATAATAAAGAATATGACTTAGTTCTTGTATTTTGTTTAGACAAAGTGTTGAGCTTTGTGTCTATTTTCTTGAGCTTGATGATGAAGTTCAAAACCAAAGACTTCTTTGAGGTCTAGGTGCTAAGAACTCTAAAGCTCACTTTATGTTTGTTAAGGTACATATTTGGGTTGAGGTTATGATGTTCCTTTAAAGTCTTGTAAGGGCTCTAGTTAAGATAAAATGAGTTGCACACATGTTTACATTTATGCCTTGCATAGCATGTTTATTTTGATGCCATCACTAAGTTCTCAAGAATAATTAAATGGACTTGCATTATCATGTTTAAATTTCAAGCTTGCATTCATGTTTATATCTCAAGTCATCACTTAATCCTTAAAGATAATAATGAGGTTGCATCTCATATTTATTTTATGCTCTCACTTTACTTTCTAATGAAGAATAAAATGAGTGCATATCATGTTTAAGTTTATGCCATCACTTAAATATCCTAGAGCTCAAAGACTTGCCCAAGTATCTTGCATAAAGTTTTAGAAAATGGAGGCATTTCAAGAATGCCATTTCAGCCTTGTGGTGATGATGATGGACTTGGAAGAGTTCATCTAATCATAAGTGCCCATAGTCTAAGTCTTGGAATTTTTCTAAGCTTAGGTGCGCTCAAGGAACTTTAGGAACAAGGTTTTATGTTTTAAATCTATTCCTTGAGCTAAATAATTTAGCTACTAACCTAGCACATATTTATGTGATTTCAATGAGATTAATTGGTTTCTAAAAGAGTTTTGAAGTTCTAAAATGAATCCAAGAGAAACTAGCAACTTAAATGCATTTAAATCATGTGATTAAGTGATTATATGGTGACTATGATTTCGGTTCTGCCCTTGGAGTTTGGATACTGTATGAATGTTGTTCTAAGGTGTTAAAATGTGTAAAATTATGCTTGAGTGAAGCAAGGAACGATTTAGAGAAGTTAAGAAAGAACAAGCAACTAGAAAGAACTTAAAATGTGAATTCTAGAACACTTAGATGGACAAACTTGTAATTCTGTTCCAGCATAATTGGACTTGAGAAAAATGGTTTATAATTAGTTAATATGTGTAGGAATCCCTCATAATTGGTTTAGGAGTTAATTATAGAGCCTTAGGCGAAGACGGAACTTAGAAAGGGTCAAAGACGGAGATTCTAGGACCCCGTAATCATAGAATAAAATTCTGCCCAAAATATGTAGAGCTGTTTGGTTATGTTATAAATCATAAACATTAGACGAAATTATAGGTAATGATCCCTTAGGTGCTATAAAAATCCATATTGAAGGTTAGGATCTTTAGAACACAAGTTTAAGACCCTAAGGGCCAAAGAATAAGACACTATGAGATAGGAGGTGTGATGTGAGCATGAGATCGAGTGGGCATACTCATAATGATGTGAATATGTTAATATCGAGCATGAGACTATATGTGTATTTGTGGCATGTTGATGTGATGATGTGGTATATTATGTTTGAGATGCATGAGAATATATGATATGTCATATGAGGTTCTATGGTTGCATGCTCATGTTGCATTCATATAAGATATGATAAAGGGGAAATGATCCCATTATGACTTCTCGAGTTAAGGGTTGTACGGGGTGATCCAAGAAAGAAATATGATTCCCCCTCTTTTACCCCGTATGAATCTAGCGACGGCTAGTTAGGATGAGCTCATTCCTAGGCGATTGGTGATTAGGAGTTTTGGTGACCATGTTAAAATCGCTGGCCGGCATGTTGGGTGGATTTTGGTGACCATGATGAGGGTGGAAAAGTTATGAAAGGAACTCACGGAGTTCAAGTATGAAAAAGTAAAAGACGCACATGCGTGTGTTTCCTTGATGTTTCATTGATGCTTTGATTAAGTGATATATGTTATCTATGTGTACTGTCATGCTCAAGTATTGCCATGCATACATAAAATATCTGCTGCATTCATACCATGAAGACTCATGCTAAAAGGAACCCACTTCGGATAATAGGATTTGAGAAATTAAAATTGAACCTATGCATGTATACCTCTTTCATAATGAAACCCGATGTGGCTGGGCGACGACGATGACACTTGTGTTAAGTCGGGAGCCTTACTGAGAATCTTGTATGAGTATTTTCACCCCTTTTGTTTTTCCTCCCGTGTCATCTCCAGACGGATTGATGCGGATGTTCGTGATTTTCCTTGAAGCGCGAGCGTAGGAGTTACGTACATCGGATCAAAGGGCGCAATGGAAGCTTGAAGACTAGTCTAGCCTGTTTATAATTATGTTTTGCGTTAGTTAACCTTGTTTGATGTATCTAGTATCTTAAGGTGTCCTTATATTTATAAGGGTATCATTGTTTTGTTATGATTATAATATAATACTACAAGTTATATTGTGTTTATTCTATGGTTTACTTATGACTGTTATGGTGATGTATACTTGGTTGTTATGTTTCTTGTTTAGTAGTCGGTCCCTATGCGCATGCGCGGCTCGCATTTTAAGTCTTAAGTTCAATAAGAAAAATTTAGCCGTATTTTTAGTACTCGTATTTTAAAGAAAGCCAAGTCAAGTTCTGAAACGAAGACGTAACCGCTAATAACTAGCCGAATGCGACTTGAGCGTATTAGGTGAAAGTTAGGGTGTTACACACTGTTAGGGGCAAAATGAAAATTTCGCACTAAAACTTCCTGAGACTTCCGGGCTCGACTAGATATCAAATACCACTCAAAAAAATCATTCCAAACTTCCTGAAAAATTCCGGGCTCAAACGGAACCTTTTACTTGTGTAGAACAAGTAGGTATTTTGGTCATTTTGAGCCGAAAGTTCAAAAAACAAGATTTTCACCTCGGATATCAAATGTAACAGATATAATCCCCTTCAAACATTGATTTGACCCATTCAGGACTGCCGGCGATTGTCCTCGAATTCTGTAAAAATGACCTTAGGGCATTTCGATCATTTGTACTCTAAAGAAAACCTGGGCGTTACATATATGTTCTTTACTACATTTATAGACACATATACATATCTCAGTACAACAAATACAAGTCTCCACTACTAAGCTACAGAAATTCCAATTCAATCTTCTTTGTAGGGCTTCACTTTCTCTGGGAGTAACCTAGATGACAGAGAACAAACACATAGGGGTGAGAATTTTAAAATTCAGGACCCAAAACATATAATCAAACTCATGTCATCGTTATCATCCCAGCCACTTCGGTTTATTAATAAAATTGTGAGCATGCAACATACATCAAAGGTTTATTTTTAAGTTCAAAAGTCATTCTTCCAAAGTGGGTTTATTTTAATACTCAATCACTCAGCTTGCATATGTCATTCTACTCAATATCATAATAGTTCATTTTTCAGCTTTGCGTGCCCTTGATACATCAAAGGGGACCTTTTTGTGCTCTTTTCGGACTAAAGGAGACCTCTTCCGTGCCCTTTACACATTCAGAGATCTTCCCGTGCCCTTTATAGACTAAAGGAGACCTTCGCATGCCCTTTTCAGACTAAAGGGGACTAATTCTTCACTTGGTACATACATCAAACCTCAAGCTCACCTTACTACATACATTAGCATAGTTTCTGAATTTCATAATGTTTCAAACATATATACAGTCAATCACAAGTGATCCCCATTCACTCCTCATAAACCAATCGTTAATGTCACTAACATGCATTCATATACATCATACTTGAACTAAAATTCACTTGACTCCTAGATCAAGAGTTTAATTCATTTCCAGGACAAAGATAGCATGTGGTAGAATTCAGGCTTTGGAGAATGATTTAGTTCACAAATCAAAGATTCAATTTAAAGGCTATGAAAATTCCTGAGATACCTCAATATGTCCACAAGGCTCCATAAAAACTTCTAGACAAACGAGCTCTCTAACTCCTTCAATAAATTGGACAAATTCAGGAGTCAGGGACCACCAATTCACAACTCAAACCAGAGTTCTCATAAGTTTTAACCCTACCAAATGATTGAATCAATGCGCAATAAAATTTAAAGATATACTTCAACATGTTATTAACTTCATCAATCATTTGCTGTGGTAATAAAATGGACAACTTTAGTGCTTCAATTTCAACAATCAAGACAGCATAAGCCTCATTTCAATTTCTGATTTTTTTGAGGTAGTAAACCTTAAATTCAACACCCAAGAAAATTCATGTAGTTAGTTTAAGATGTTAAATCCAACATATAATTTTTATAGCTCATGAAACTACCCACAACTATACCATAAAATTCGTGAACAACTCCTACAGGAAAATAGAAATTCAGCAACCTAATCCAAACTTATTTTGATAAAAACCATTCTCTAACACCATCCAAACACACCACCAAAATTCACACATCAATATCAATATAATGTCAACCAATAGAATCAGAAATTTTGAACCTAGCTCAACCCAAAAAAGATCAGAAAAATTTGACAAAGAAAGGCAACAAAAACCCCACTTGGAGTGTCTTAATGGCTCCTTGGACCCAAGATGCTTTAAGATAGTGTTTTTGCTCCCCAAAGCTCCCAAATCAACCCAAACTCCTTCTTAACTTAGTGAGGGTGAGGCATCAAGGTAAGTTTTGGTGAGGACAGAGATTCTAATTGGTTAGATTTGTAGGGATTGAAGTGTAGAACAAGTTTTGTAAAAAGAGTTTGAGGTTTTATCAACTATAGGCTAAGGTTTTGGATCACGTTGTCATGGTTTCATGGTGAAACAACCATGGAGGTGGCCGATTCCATGTTTGGCCAAGAATGAATGATGAAAATGGCATGATATTTTTATTTTATTTTATTTATGTTAAGATAATGACACTTGAATTAATTATGAAAATGTTTTTCTTAAAGATAATTATTGTAATTTTGTAATCCTCTTATTAGTCCATTTGTAAAGGCAATGACGTGGCTTCTTCTAAGCCACACACTTGTCTCATGAGGTGTCTAACTTACACTGTAAGTTTTATATGGTATAAGAAACTACACACCGTAATTTAACCGAACGGGTAAAACACCATACCCGGGTAATCAAACATTACCTGAAAATTAATTCTAGGTATAACTTCTCATTCCTTATCATTTCTAACCTTAACCCTATCTTTTAGTCGGGCATTTTCATCAGAATCTAGGGTTTTGACCCCGACGGGCCTGTAGGGCTTGTAAGGTTACTATTCACCTCGGCTTGAATTTTTTTTTAACAGGTCCTTTGGGCCATCCTCATCATTGTTCAACTGTCGGATTTTTGAAATTACAACCAATAAATCTCAAATTAATTTTTAAATAATTTTTAGGGTGTTACACGAGCTAGTTGAGCTCCCTCCTTACCGCCTTCAGTCTAGACATTGTATGTGGATGAAGCCTCAAATTCAAAAGGCGATAGGACCAGAATAATGCTCGAACGAGGAGATGAAACCTAGATTGGAACTCTCCATCAAATTCGAGTTCCCTATATCTAATAATCAAGCAGAATACGAGGCCATGATTGCTTGTTTAAAACTAGCAAAGGATGTCGAGTCAAAGCTCATTGTCTGGAGTGATTCCTAACTGATCACATCGTAGGTTTCCGAAGTGTATTCAGTGAAAGATTCCCAAATGCAAAAATACTTGGCTATGGTGAGAAGCCTATTAGAGGATATCCCGAACACGAGATTAAACACGTTCCCAAAGAACAAAACTTCCAAGCCGACGTATTATCTAAGCTCGCAAGCACATAACCAGGCGAGAACATTGGAGTTTGGTCCAAGAAGTAATGAGGAACCCTTCGATCTCTGAGGTGAAAGTGTGCCAAGTCATAACTTCGATTTTCACGTTGAAAGCATGCCAAGTGACATAGGGTGAGCGACCCCAAACTGGATAGCCCTATTTATAGATTATCTTAAGGATGGAAAACCCTCGAATGCTAAGGAGGCATGCAAGATCGCTAGAGAAGCCTCCAACCTGCACAATGATAGGTGGCACGCTATACATGAGAGTCATCTCATAACCACTTTGGAAATGCATCCAGGGACCATCAATTGATTAAATCTTGGAAGAAGTGCACAAAGGGGCTTGTGATCACCATGTCAGGTCAAACGTTGGCTTTGAAGATTGGCTCTTAGGTTATTACTAGCCCATCGTCCTCCGAGATGTAGCACTATTCGTGAAGAGGTGCACCAAATGCCAGGAGCACGCTAAGTTGCACGTAGCTCTTGCAGAAGAAATCACGTGATAGTCGCCCTGTGGCCATTTGCGAAGTTAGGGATTGACTTGCTCGGGGCCTTTTCGTTAGCCCTGGACAGGTCAAGTTCCTTTTATTGCCATCGACTACTTCACAAAGTAGGTTGAAATGGAAGTCGTTGCCACAATCACAGCGGTTCAATGTAAAAGGTTTGTATAGAAAAATATTTTTACCAAGTTCGATATCCTAGAGTCCATAGTATTGGACAATGGAACCTAGTTCATGGACAATAAGTTTCGGCTGCCTGCCAGCTATAAGGTAAAACACCACTTCACTTCGGTCGACATCCCTAAGCAAATGGCCAAGTAGAAGCAGCAAACAAGGTAATCCTCAACAGATTGAAGAAAAGGCTGGATGAAGTAAAAGGAGCCTGGGCGAAAGAGTTGTGAAGTGTCCACTAGTCATACGTACAACCTCGTAATCCGTAACCTCGGAGCCCCACTTCAGGATGTGCTATGAAGTTAAAGCCATGATCCCCATAAAGGTAGAAGAGTGATAATTGATTTTTTTTATCACACTTTATTTTTGCAATTGAATAATGATTTTGGGGCTATTTAGTGTGTAAATATTGGTTTTTGGTCTATATTGGATTTTGGGTTTTTAAGTGAAATTAATCATAACTTTTGTTTCAGGTGCCCGATTAAAGGCCAACTTCGAACAACAAGGTCCATGAAATACTGGAGCAAAGTTTAGTTAATTAAGTGTCCAAATTGCATGGGACCAAAGCCATTAGTTTCAGTTTTGTTTGGCCAGCTTTTGTCCTTTGAACCAGTTTATTTTATTTTGGTTTTTAAGAGCTAGAAAACAGAGGACTGGAGAGGTTGTAAAAATTCCAACTTTTCTCTAAACTTTGAGCATTGTTCATTCTGTTCAACTTCTTATTTTTATTTTTTTGGTTTTCGTTTCTGCCATGGTTGGCTAAGGCGCTAATCGACCAACCCATGAATCGAGTTCCGCGTTAATCCAGGAGGACGTTTTGCCTCATCCTGAGTTCGTTTTTCTCTTTTCCCTTCTGGATTTTGATTCTGGATAACTTAAGGGAAGGGGTGTTGAATGTTCGATTTAACATTTAGGTTGATTAATCGAAAGGGGTTTAAAATCAAAACGGGTTTAAGTGGGCATTGTACGTTGAATGAGTGACACGCCGAGTTTCTGATAAAATGCTAGGTGATCGCCTAGTAGCTTCGTTTTCTAAATGAATGCAGGATTTTGAATTTGTTTAGGATCAACCACGAATTCAGTGAGCAATTGTCCAATGATGGATTTTTAGGAGCTCAAGTTGGGTTGGTTACTTTTTAATTGTTAATTTCGTTTTATCTGTTATTTGTTATCTATTGCTATCGAAATTGAACAAAACCGCCCTTTTTTCTTTTCTGTTGATAGTTCTATTATGTGCCGTTTCAATTGAGTGAATTAGTTCATTGCGAATTCCTTGGGAAACGATTAAGGTTACTCTATATTACAAGTTTTACTCTTATTTTATAGCCTGATTAATTTGAGTGAGCTCGAGCCACGTCAAAGAGCCAAGTCCCCATTATGTGTTCTATTTGGAAGATAGTATCTGGCAAAAGCTAACTGAAGAAACCAATAACCTTACCAAGACTTGAGAACAGGCACACCTCAGGGAGCTTGCCCTCAAGTAAAAGGTACCTGCAAGGTACAACTCGAGGTCCTGCCGTGACATTTCGAAGCTGGAGACCTCGTCCTCCAACGAGCCAACATCAAAGTCAAAGTTCCTGACCATGGGAAACTTACCCAACATAGAAAGGCCCCTAGAGAAGTCACTGAGGTCCTTTGATATGGGGCATACTAGCTGCAAGCAATAGAGAGCTCCAGATACCAAGGTCATGGAATATCTCAATTTGCATAGGTTTTATGCCTAAGTTCTCTCCAAATTTTCAATGTATTTATTTTCTGCACCATTTACTTTTCATCTTAAGTCTCTATAATTTGACTTATGATGTTTGTAAATATTTACTTTCTGGGCACTTTTTATCCCTACCTTGGGTTTTTCCACTGAGTTTTTCTAGGGAGGTTTTAATAAGGTTGAAGAATAAAGGCTAGTCACATTTTATCGAATTGCATTTTATTAATGTTGTATGATCTCTAGTCCAGAGCCAAAAGGAAAATAATTCAATTTCCGACTCTTGGGTGATTAATTATCATTAGGTCCCCAAAGCCCAAATGAAAAAGCAATCTCTCTAAGGTTTGGCCTTATGAGCTCATGTTATGCACTAGAAATCCTCTCCTGGACCTAGAAGGATAAAAGTGCAACGCTCCTCTAAATACGAGACTAAGATGAGCAGACCTTTTGAGCACTGCCCTGAAGCCATTGCTCTTCAAAAGTGTTTTATATAACAAAGCTGAATAATGCAAGAGTACGAAAAACATAACCTACTCGCACAAAGCATTAAAAGGCAAAGGAACTAAACACTTAGAATTAAAAGCCCATTTCAGGTAGCATACATCAACCATGTTTAGAATTGTTACATAAGCCCATCTCGAGCAAAATACACAAAAAAATAAATATATAATAAAAGCTAGGGGGTTTCGGCATCATCATCCACAGCCACCACGTCCACAGCCTCCCTGTTTGAGGTACCGATGCCAGTTACCTTATCCTCGGGGCTTCAGGAGTCACCTCACCCTTCCATCTCTGAAACTAGGCAAATGGAATTGGACTTGGGATCATACTTCTTCCACAACTCTACTTCTTTGAAGTCCATCCCAAGAGCGAGGTGAGTAACCTGACCCACACGTTGCCAAACTTCTCCTCCAATGCCTCTTGGAAGTCAACATTTGCTTCAACGTGTTTATCCTCAGCATCAGAGAGTTGGACACAGAGGGTGAAAATGGAGGAATCCGCATCTTTGATCATTTTAGCTGAGGCACTAAGATCCTCATTCAACTTCGCTTCCTAAGCTTCCCAAGCCTCTTTGTCCTTCTTAGCCCCATTTTCAAGCTCAACAACACGGAGGCTAGAAGCCACGGCTTTGTCCTTAAGAACGTGGTCGAGACCACCCTGCCATAGTAGATGCTGCATTTGAGGCTAGAGATTTCTGAAACTTGGCCAACTTGCTCTTAGATGCCATATTATTATCAATAATATTCTCTCCACAAAAGAGAGGAAGAATAACAGAAACCATAGAAAGACAATGGATATAAACAGAGGGAAATAGATGAAAGCATAACTACCACGAGCTCCGCCTACCTAGAAGGGCCCGGGCCTCATCAGGATTGAGTTGCACAAGGACCTTGGGGTGAATTAGCCTAGGCCCAAAAGTAGTCAACAAGAAATCAAAAACCTCACTCTCTTTGTAGGTCAAATGTCTCTCCTCTACATTAATAGGCTCGGCATCCTAACGCTAGTAAATATCAATTGAAGAAATCCCCTTTCCACGATCCACGTAAATATCAATGGGACTGGGATATATTTTCAAATACATCCATTTAAATTCTTGCTAAGAGGATTCATAAAGCTAAAAAATCTTGTAATTCAGGCGCGTCCAAAAGACAGCCATCCTTTCCAGCACCACTTGAAACAAAAAGGAAAGAAAAGAAGAAAAGATTGGTTGAGAGGGGAAGCCAGAGAGACTAATAGACAATCTCAAAGCACCGGATTATGGGCCAACTATTTAAGTGAAGTTGTGTAGGGGTAACCTTTAGCCTCTTGAGCACTTTCTTCTGGAAATTCCGAGACGGAATTTTGACTTACCCTAGTAAAGAGTTCCTGATACATCATAGGAAGTGCCAAGAATATTGGCTCATAAAGCACACTCTTTCACTATGACCCGCAGCCTTTAACATAGTCGGAATCCATCTCCCCGTTCTTCGTCAGACTAGACGCTCTTTTAACCTCAGTTGTGTCTTTCCTCAATAATAGATGGAATTGTAACACCTTAACTCTTAACCTTATATGCTCGAGTCACATTCCGGTTAATTATTAGTCGTTACGCCTTTGTTTCAGATCTTGACTTACTTTTCTTTAAAATACGTTTAATAAAATACGACTGAATTTTTCTTTTGGATCTTAAGACTTAAAATGCGAGCCACGCATGCGTATAGATTACTGACTATTGAACATAAAACATAACAACCTGATATACGTCATCATAACGTCCATGAATAAACCATAGAGTAATCACAACATAAATTATAGTAGTATATCATAAATCATAACATAACAACGATGTCCTTATAAATATAAGGACACTAGGAGTATCAATTACATCAAGCAGCTTTTAACTAACGCAAAACCAAATGCTAATGAGGCTAGACTAGTCTTCATGCTTTCGCTGCGCTTGATATGACTAGATGTTCCAACTCCTATGCCCACGTCTTGAGGAAGATCACGAACGATCGCATCATTCCGTCTGGTGACGACACGAGAGAGGAAAGGGGTGAGAAACTTATTCAAGATTCTCAGTATGGCTCCCCGACTTTAACACAAGTGTCATCGCCGTCGCCCCAGCCACTTCGGGTTTCATTATGAAAGAGGTATACATGCATAGGTTCAATTTTAATTTCTCAAATCCTTTTATCCGAAGTGGGTTCCTTTTAGCGTGAGTCTTCATGGTATGAATGCAACAAATATTTTATGTATGCATAGCAATACTTGAGCATGACAGTACACATAAATATCACATATCACTTAATCAAGCATCAATGAAACATATGCATGTGCGTCTTTTACTTTTTCATACTCGAACTCGTGAGTTCCTTTCATAACTTTTTCTACCCTCATCATGGTCACCAAAATCCACACAACATGTCGTCCCCGATTTTAACATGGTCACCAAAACTCCTAATCACCATCGCCTATGAATGAGCTCATCCTAAGTAGCCATCGCTAGATTCATAAGGGGTAAAAAGGGGGAAACATATCTTTTTCCTTGGATCACCCCATACAACCCTTAACTCAGGAAGTCATAATGGGATCATTTCCTCTTTATCATATCTTGTATGAATGCAACATGAGCATGCAACCATAAAACCTCATATGACACAAATACATTGTAAACATAGCATACCACATCATCATAGCAACATGCCACAAATACATATAAAGTCTCATGCTCATGATATTAACATATTCACATCATTGTGAGTATACCCACTCGATCTCATGCTTTCATCACACCTCCTATCTCATGGTGTCTTATGCTTTGGCCTTTACGGGTCTTAAACTTGTGTTCCAATTATCCTAACCTTCATTATGGATTTTTATAGCACCTAAGGGATCATTACCTATAATTTTCTCTAATGTTTATGAATTATAACATAACCAAATAGCTTTATGTCTCTTTGGGAGAATTTTACCTCATGACTACGGGTCCTAGAATCTTCGTTTTTGACCTTTTCTAAGTTCCATCTTCGCCTAAGGCTCTATAATTAACTCCTAAACCAATTATGAGGATTCCTACACATATCCACTAATTAAAAACCATTTTCCTTAAGTTCAATTATGCTAAAACAGAATTACAAATTTGTGCATTCTAAGTATTCTAGAATTCACATTTTAAGTCTTTTTACTTACTTATTCTTTTCTAACTTCCCTAAATCGATCCTTGCTTCACTCAAACATAATTTTACACATTTTAACACCTTAGAACAGAATTCATAGAGTAGCCAATCACCAAGGGCAGAACCGAAATCATAGTCATCATATAATCACATAATCTCATGATTTAAATACATATAAGTTGCTAGTTTCTCTTGGAATCATTTTTAGGAACTCAAAACTCTTTTAGAAACCAATTAATCTCATTGAAATCACATGAATATGTGCTAGGTCAGTAGCTAAATTATTTAGCTCAAGGAATAGATTTAAAACAGAAAATTTTGTTCATAAAGTTCCTTGAGTACATCTAAGCTTAGAAAAATTCCAAGACTTAGACTATGGGCACTTATGATTAGAGGAACTTATCCAAGTCCATCATCATCACCAAAGGCCGAAATGGCATTCCTTGAAATGCCTCCATTTTCTAAAACTTTATGCAAGATACTTGGGCAAGTCTTTGAGCTCTAGGACATTTAAGTGATGGCATAAACTTAAACATGATATGCACTTATTTTACTCTTCATTAGAAAATAAAGTGAGTGCACAAAAATAAACATGAGATACAACCTCATTATTATCTTTAAGTTTAAGTGATGACTTGAAATATAAATATGAGATGCAAGCTCGGAATTTAAACATGATAATGCAAGTCCATTTAATTATTCTTGAGAGTTTAGTGATGGCATCAAAGTAAACATGCTATGCAAGACATAAACATAAACATGAGTGCACTTCCATTTTATCTTACTAGAGCTCTTACAAGACTTTAAAGGAACTTTACAACCTTAACCCAATATGCATCTTAACAACATAAAGTGAGCTTTAGAGTTCTTAGCACCTAGACCTCAAAGAAGTCTTTGGTTTTGAACTTCATCATCAAGCTCAAGAAAATAAACACAAAGCTCAACACTTTGTCTAAACAAAATACAAGAACTAAGTCATATTCTTTATTTTGTTGCTCATGGGCTTCAATCTAGAGTAAAACTCCTAGAACGGCCGACCAACTTTAAGGTTGGCAAGGGTAAACTTAGAGCTCTTTGAAAACATAGGATTAATTTTCTTTAACAAAACTTTTGTGATCTACTCAACATTTTTAGCAAACTTTGTTCAAACAAAGGAAGAGGAAACCGAAATCTCTAAAGGAAAAGGAGAAGGAAACTGAAATCATCCAAGGGAAAAGGAAAGGAACCGAAAATAAAACCAAGGAAAATAAAGAAACATAAGCATGTATGGTTCAAGACTAAGTTGTTTCAAGCTTTAGAGGTTTCTCACATGACAACAACAAGTCATTATCTTGAAACCTCATCATCAAGCTAAAGTTCTTTCAGCAACAAGGCTCCAAGGCCGAAAAGATAAAGAGGAGAAAAAAGAGTTTGAAACCAAGAGAAAACTAGAACTTTTCTTGAAGAAAACAAGTAAAAACTTGAAAACAAAACCCCTACCTAATGAAGTCTTTGAAAAGGATGAAAGAAAGCTTGAGTTCTTGATGAAATGGAGAAGGAAAATCCTCTTGAAACTTGAAGGAAGAAATCGGCCAAGTTGAGGGAATTTGAGAGGAAATGAGAGAAAATACAAGAATGCTTGAACTTGGCAAATGATCCAAAGAGCAACCAAGTCTTCCAATGCTTGATATTTATAGAAAATTTGCAATGTGGAGGCTGATTTGGGAGGGGAATCAGTGCCCTTTTTGGAGGAGGAAGAGGAGGAAATATCTCTTACAAAGGTATGGTTGTGAGCATGGTTGAAGGCATGGTGAGGTATGGGCAAAGCATGGCTTGAAGTATGGCCTTTGAGTGAAACAAACTCACCATGTGCTACACATGGGAGGGGGTTTCGGCCAACATTTCCCGCCAAGGGGGAGGAAGATTTGCTCATGTAATTGTGGTTTAATGATGTGTTTAGGTGTTTCTTTGATTAAAGTTTTGATTAGGAGTTTGTAAGAAAGTGTTTAGGTGAGAAAATGGGTAATTAAGGTTGTCAAGACTTGATTAGAAGGGTGATCTTGCTAGATTAATAATTTAAAATCATTTTTTTGGTCAAATGAGGTATGGGCACAATTCCTTAATTTAAGGAATTGGAGAGAGAAAATACTATTCAAGATTCCATGACTAGGAATCTTGAATTAGAATGCAATTAGAGTTTAACTAAACAATCTTAGGTTCTAATTAACCTTAATAAATTATTTTGACTCTAGATTAATTATCGAAATAAATTAATCTTCGATTAGAGCCTAATATTACTTATGTTTGCTTAATTGCGTCATTAGACTCATTGTACACTTAGGGGCAAAATGATAATTTTGCACTAAAACCCGGGACCTTCTGGCCTACTAAACATGAAAAACCACTTATAAACATCATTTAAAATCTTTTGGTAAAGTCGGGCTACACGGACGTAAAACAATGACAAACAACCACAGGGGCGTTTTGGTAATTTCGCATGTTTGAACTCAAAAATGAGATTCTTTTGCTCTATTACCACACATAACACATATAATCTCCTATCAATCAACAAAACATCCCCTTGAGGATGGTCGGACCGCGATCCTCACTTTCCGGTAAAATGACCTTAGGGGCATTTCGGTCATTTGTACACGGGAAAATCAAGGCGTTACAGGAATGAACAACACCTCCTCATCTATCCATCCGTATAGCCCCCTCTAAATGGGATCGAGGACAAGAGGAACTTTGTAGTCCTTATATGCCTTCCTTTTCCCCATATCAAAAATTAGACTCTGAAAACCTACAAGGTGAAACCACTACTATGAAATTCGATTCTAAGTTGTGCAAAATGAAATGAAGCATCATTTCCCCTATGGTGGTTCCTTAGACCACTACCCATTGCCCATGAAACTCCACGACTAGGTAGAAACATGCAAAAATAAAAGCGAAAAAACACGCAACACTATCACAAAACCCAAAAATACCAAAACCGCGTAACACTCACAGTCACCAAACTTGGAAAATGCAACCAAAGCACCAGAACAGTAAGCATAACCAGCGTAGCAGACAGTAAAATGAAAAGAATAATATAATGAAAGTGAAAGGCGAAAGGTACTCACAAGAAGGGGAAACTAGTAGCGAAAGTCACTGGATAGGAAGAAACGATGGAAATAATATCCAACATTGGTGACAATTTAGCAAGAGATCCCACTAGTGATAGCCAAGGTGAAAAACAAGAAAGAAAAGCTTTAATTTATAGAGGGGATCGCACCGTTTGAGCAAGGGGATGAATAGTCACGGGGGCAAGCATGTCTTTTCGCCCAGCTTATTTAGGGTCAAAATGGGAAATGTGCCTGCACTTAAGCGATGCAAGTTAAATCCCTTTCTTAGAATCAACACGTGGCTTCACAAGGATTGCACGATTGGTGTAACATCCCGCCGCTTTATGGGTTGACGACGTTCCCACAAACCAACACGAGTCTTTTCAGCATGCTTTGTCCTCACTCACACGCTTCCTGGAAAAACTTCCAGGAGGTCACCCATCCCAAAATTACCTAAGTCAAGCACACTTAACTGGAGTTCTTTCGTAATGGGCTATCGAAAAGAAAGATGCATCTTTATGGCATAGGTAGTATCAATCAATTCATATAAGCCCTCCTTAACTGTATAGTCCCATACCTATACAAACTCAGGATCCTTTTCATTCAGGTGTGTAATCGGTTCATTCATGTACCCCTCCGCTTGGAGGCAGAAGCCGCTTCTTGTCCATGCCTTCTTACACCGGCGATCACTCCCTACCTTGTCCCCGGGCATTACAGCTGGGCGCAACAATCAAGAAGGAAAAAGTGGTGATGTTTGAAATTCGAACCCCTGTGACTCACCTTCTGACCAGAAACCACTACTCATCATTATAAACTACTTAAGCCCGATCTGAGAACTTTATCTTGGAAATCGGGCTGGGGGCACTATTACGAACAAAGGTATAGGAACTTAAACCCCAAAGGCTGGCCCATATCGGAAGGCCTACCAAGGAAGCCCAAGATGGCCAAACCCGGAGAAGGCCACTTGGAGGTCCGAATATAGGCAGGGGCATGTGGCGACGGTTAGCAAATTCCCCTTCCAATCCCCTACTCTTACCATCACCTTGAACGTGGAGCGTGGGAGCAAGAATGTGAGAACTCTAGGCCTCGGAGACAACCCTAGGGCTCCCTAGAATATCCCTAAGGACTCCATGTATATTCATGTTCCTTTTTGTTGTACCCTTACTCTGCCAAATACCTACTCATTCTCTAGGTGGAGTCTTTGTAAGTACACCACATCCTTTTCTTGCCCTCAATCAAAATATGAGCAGAGCATCCAAGAATGACTCGGTTAGCCAACTTCTAAAGTACAACCTTTAACGAGGTAAGCACTTATGTTTACTCCTTCGTTACAAATTCTTTAGAAGCAAAATCAAAAGCAGAATTGAAAGTAGGAGCAGAAATTTTTTATACATTTGGATGTAACTAGAATTATTTATTAGAACAAAAAGTTGTTAAATTGTTTAGATAGAGTAGATATAGAAATACTTTTTTTTGTAAAATTACAGTTAAGGGTATAAAAGTTACTTCCTAAGAAAGATGTTTCAATTTCCCAGGATTTTTTGATATAAAACTATTTCTTATTTCTTATTAATTTTTAAATAAATATAATTAAAATATTTAAATAAAATAAAATCAATTCTGTGATATTTTATATTTATTTATATTATGTAATATTTATGGGACTTATTTAACTAATTATATGTATATATTTATTATTATTGAGCTATGTTTTGTTGAGTACAAAAATAAAGGCACGAAATAAAATGTAATGCCAAACAATTAAATTAATGTGGTTGAGATAGTGAAAATTAGGCGAGGGATAAGAGTAACTTAGTGGAAGGTTATTTTTAGCCATTTTATAAAATTTGTGAGGATAAATTTGAATCTAAATAATTTTAAAAAGTAACCAAGACTAAGAAAAAGTAGAAAACAAATTATTTTCTGCTTCCTGCTTCTTTGAGAAGTTCAAACAAACATGGTAAAAAATTATAGAAGTACTTTTTCTTGAAAAAATTTGAAAAAAAAAGGTACTTTTTTTACTCCTAAAAACTTATAAGAGGATCAACCTCCTTGTTCTTCCACACCTCCTCATTTTGCTTTTGGAGCTCTTCATTCAGGGCATGGACTTAAGTGAGACCATGTCCTATACCACCTAAGGCGCAAGAGGAGGGGCATCCCCGTGACAGATTTAAGGGACATCAAATATGTAAAGCGGCCCCCATTCCATAAATTTAGCTTTTATAAAGGCCACCCAGTCTCGACGAAAAAGCATCCTCATCAACGGACTCTTGGTCCTTAGACTTAGCTTCCAGCCTTTGAACATAATCACCCTACAATTTAGTGCATACAATTATATATTAGGCTCAAAAATTATTATGCTGACTTAGATTGTGGATCAACCCACACTGTTTTGTCTCCCTTGCCAAGTTTATGTATCCTTAAACACCTCTCCATGTATAGGTGGTCTTTTCAACATCTTCTCCTGCAATTCCAATTAGTAAACCTTTCAAATTCAATTTATAAATTGAATAACAGAAAACTTAAGAAAACAAAAATTGAAAATCATTAACCAAGTTGGCTTTCATGCTAGCTAATGTCATGGACCCACCGATATGCAATGAGCCACCTTTAGTGGATTCCCCATTTGTCTTATTCATGAAGGAGAAATTTTGAAACTCTGGTGTACGCCAGGACTCTTGCAAGGCTTGAAGGAAGTAGGGTGCTATCTAATCTGTAGATGACGAGTCTTGATAGGCCTCATGTACATCTGCCTTAGTTGTTTTCCATTGAAACTCTTCCAGGCTTTGAAAATCATCTTCTCATCCTGGGGAAATGGAGAAATGGCCCTACTTGAATAAAAATTAGTTAATACATGTAAAAAAATTAGAGATCAAATAAGACTTTATATAAATCAATTGACTTTTATTACCTTCCAATCGTTGACTTACTCCTCATTTGTTTTTTTAGGCACCTTTCCAAAATTGATGTAAGGCACATCATATTTTTTTTAATAGTATCCGTGACCTGGTGGATACTATTCTTGGGTGGATACCAACTAAACACATATAAAGACATAATATATAGTGGATAATGTTAACATAAAATAAAATTATGTTAACATTTGGATGAAATAAATTTTGCGCCATATTTCATAAATATCTTACCAAGTGGATCCATCCCATCTTAGACCTAGAAGCTTCCAGGGCCTTAGGTCTGACTTGGTGCCTGGAGGAGGAGGAGCAGTAGATCCATTACCTGTGTGCTATGTAGTGAACGACATGGCAGATGTAGTCGGTGGTGCAGGCTTGTGAAACTCACTATACTGAAGAGGGAGAAGGCACATACCCAGGGTTGGGTACCATGACATACGCTCATGACCCTAGCCTAAGATGTCTGCACTCCAACTAGTGTGGAGGTGGAAGTGAAAGCTGTGGATGAAAGAGTGCTGCTACCACCACGAGCAAGACGTCCAGCACCTTTCTTACCTTTACATCTACCTCATATTCTAATGAAATATTATATATGTTTAGTCCAAAATATCATAATTAAAATAAAATAGGATAAACAACACACAACACATAATATGTAATAGCATTGAAGTTTTATTCACCTTATTAATTTACCTTATTTACTCTTATAGTTTAGGACTACCATCATCATTCTAGATACAATGTTATTCACAAATTCTTGCTCCTCATCTTCAGTCGTTCCTTTCATTTGTTTTGAAAGCTTGGGTAGAAGGGTTAATTATTTTAAGTTTATTCAAAGGGGAAGCTAAGGTTGGAGGGATGGTAATGTCTATTACTACATGTGAAGGGATTAAGTCATCAATTTGATAAGTCTCCTCATCATCTACTTCGTCAATTTCAATCTGACCCCTTGGTTTAGTTTTTACCTCCAATTCTTATTATATTTTCTAGGGTAAGATACAAAATATACTTGTCTTGTATTTTGTGCAATGATGAATGGGTCAAAGCCTCTATATGTTTTGGTATAGTTAATCTTAATGATATTGTACTGGTTATGTTTACGTGTTCCTGTGGGGCGTTGGATCAAACCATTCACACTTGAACAAGACAACCTTTTTTATAAGTTCATCGACATACTCTAGCTAAACTATTTCCTTAAGTTTCCCATACCAATCATATTCACCAGCACTTGAATTCCCTCCAACACTAACCCTACTATTATCTATTTTTCTCCCCTACATGATCCATGGTTTCCAATTTGTACCCAATAACATAGGAAATTGGCCAACAATAAGCCTCGGGACAAGTTATATAGGTGAATATCGATTATACCATTACTAGACTCGCACACTTTCATATACCATTAAAGATGTCAATTTGAAGAATAAGGATCATAAAAAAAATTTAACATATACTTGTAAGCATAAATACATGACATACCTAAGATTTGAACCATGATAGAAATTCATTAAAGCTATCGTCACCACATAATTGTTCGAAATATCTCTAAACATTTGAACAATAGGTGAGCAATCATAAGTTACTTATGTTCTAAAAAGTTACACCTCATCACAATTTATCAAGATGTGCAAATGTGTGACATTTGATTCATCTCCTAAGATCCATCATTCTTCGCATTTGCCACCAGGTTGGTTGAATATGGACAAGGTTAGCTCAATTGAGCTTTCCCCCCATCATCATTCCTATTAACCGAGTCCTCCTTAATTGAACATGACGTTTAAAATAGTAGGAGAAAAAATTTAATGTCTCCTTTGAGAGGTATGCTTGACATATGGATCCCTTAACTTGAGCTCTATTTTTCACATTCTTTTGAACTTTCCTATTTCCTACTAAAGATACATCCACTTGTATTGTATTGGTCCACAACACGTGCTTTATTCATTAAGTGTATGGGAAAGTGCTCCATGAAGTCAAAGAAACCAGGTGGAAATATTCTTTCTAATTTGGACAAAATCACAGGGATGTTTTTCTTTATCACCAACAGATCGTCAACTCTAAGGGTGGATGAACACAGGTCTTTAAAGTACCCACTTAGCTTTATCAACAGCTTCCAAACATGGTTAGGTAGTTCCCTAAATGCAATAGGCAGAAGACACTCCATGAATACATGACAATCATGATTTTTCATCCTAAAAAACCTTCCTTGTTAAAGATTTACACAACGAACCAAGTTTGAAGCGTAATCGTCGTTGATTTTCAAATCCTGCACCCACTTACACACATATTGTCTTTGTGGTAAGCTCAAGCTGTAACTTGTCTTTGGCTTTGACCATCGACCATCCAAGTTGTTGTAACCTTAATTCAGGATTCCTACAATACTCTTCCAAATCCTGCTTTGCCTTGACATTATCTTTACTTCAATAAATGTCTATCATGTTATTCATGATATTCTCAAACTCACTTTTTTTCCACATGCATGACATCTAGACAATGGCGAACTACGTTTTCCTTCCAATATGGTAGCTCCCAAAATATACTTTGTTTAGTCCAATTATATATCACCCTATTACCAGGAAACCTGATGGATATTCCTACTTCGTATTTTTAGGAATTGTCTAACTCTGTCCCATATTCCGACCATATAGCTGGATGGGAGCCTCCTAATTCTCAATAGTTGCTTTCCTAAATTTCTTTGCAAGACACCTATACAAATATTCCATATCTAAAAATCTCCTATGACAATCAAACCGCGAATTTTTCATCCATAATTCAAGGTAAATGCCTTTGTATCCTCCATACACATTGGGCATGCTAATTTCCCTCCAGACAATATACCATAATTAGGAAAATCATTAATTGTCCACATTAGTGTTGCCTTCATATTAAAATTTTGCTTTCTTGATATATCTTAAATTACTACTCCTTCACACCACAACTCCTTTAACTAATCAATCAAAGGTTGAAGCTATACATCAATCCTAGCTTTTGGATTTTCTAGACGAGGAATTATACAAGTCAAGAACAAATATGGATTTTTCATGCACATTTCTGGAGGAAGATTGAAAGGTGTAATCACAACAGGCTAACAAGAATATGGTTTATTGAACTGATTGTTTAAAGTAAACCCATCAGCACACAACCCTAACCTTGCATTCCTAGGATTAAACGCAAACTCCGGATCCAATCTTAAAAATGTTACCAAGCCTCACCGTGAGATGGATGAGTCATTACACCATCACTTCTCTTATTGTCACTATACCACATCATGTAAGGAGCTAAGCTCATAGACGCACACAACCTCTTTAGCCTAGGGATTAAGGGCAAAAAATGCATCCTATTTGCGGCACATCTTTATGCTTACCACTTCTGCCACCTGTTCTTGGCATAAGCCTAGGCTCCCCATAGAATTTGCAATGTATCAAAATAGTATCGTCATTGTAATAGAGCATGCATCCTTTCAAACAACAATCAATTTTTACTTCTTTTACACCAAGCTTAGAAACTAATATTTTTGCTTGGTAAAGTTTTTGGGGATGGCCTCAGGTTGGGGACTAAGCTCACTGATCAATGTAGCTCATTAATCAAACAAACTCTGACTTTGATTTTCTTCAGACTTAATACTCAACATTCTTACTGCTAAAGATAACTCTGAGTGCACACACCCATCCCATAAAGGCTTGTTTACTACCTTCAGACTATAAAACCTTGTAGCCTCTGGATTAGGTTCTTTTTCAATTTCAGAATCACAAAAGGTTCTAAATTCAAACCAAGGCGTCATAAACCATTTCTTGATAATGACCACTGTTTTCTTCCCAACTTATATTACCCATAAATTCATCTCCTAATTGCACCACACTTGAACAACTTCCAACAAAACCCATTCCAAACGATTTTCCACATTAATTACTTCCCCATGTTCAGTCCATATCTAATAATCAGGTTTAAACCCAAATTTGTACGGATCATACCTAATTGAATCAATATCTAAGAACTTCCTATGCTTGCATTTAGAACATGGGCACATAACTTTCTGTTAGTAACAAATTGCCATGAATTACAAGCAACACATATGAATTCCTCAACACCCTCATAGAATTCGAGTTTATTCCTAACACTAACTTTCACCTAATACGCTCAAGTCGCATTTGGCTAGTTGTTAGCGGTTACGTCTTCGTTTTGGAACTTGGCTTGGCTTTTCTTTAAAATACAAGTACGAAAATACGGCTAAATTTTTCTTTTTGAATTTAAGATTTAAAATGCGAGCCACGCATGCGCATAAGGACTAACTTCTAAACAAGAAAACATAACAACCAGGTATACATTACCATAACAATCATAAATAAACCATAGAATAATCATAACATAACTTATAGTAGTATATCATAATCATAACATAACAACGATGTCCTCATAAATATAAGCACATCTAGGGTTATCAATTACACCAAATAACTTTTAACTAATGCAAAACAAAGTATTAGCAAAGCTAGACTAGTCTTCATGCTTCCGCCGCCCTTACTATTAGGTGACGTGATTCCTACACCCGTGCCTCAATGTAGATCACGAACGACGCATCAATCCCTTGGAGATGACATGGGAAGGAAAGACAAAGGGGTGAGAATACTTATACAAGATTCTCAGGGCTTCCCCGACTCTAACACGAGTGTCATCGTCGTCGCCCAGCCACTTTGGGTTTCGTTATAAAGAGGTGTTCATGCATAGGTTCAGTTTTAATTTCTCAAAGCTTATTATCCGAAGTGGGTTTCTTTTAGCATGAGTCTTGATGGTATGAATGCAACAGATATTTTATGTATGCATGGTAATACTTGAGCATGACAGTACACGTAGATAACACATATCACTTAATCGAAGCATCAATGAAACATATGCATGTACATATTTTACTTTTTCATACTTGAACTCCGTGAGTTCCTTTCATAACTTTTCCATTTTTCCACCCTCATCATGGTCACCAAAATCCACCCAACATGCCAGCCCCCCGATTCTATCATGGTCACCAAAACTCCTAATCACCTATCGCCTAGGAATGAGCTCATCCTAACTAGCCGTCACTAGATTTATACGGGTAAAAGAGGGGAATCATATTTCTTTCTTGGATCACCCCGTACAACCCTTAACTCGGGAAGTCATAATGGGATCATTTCCACATTATCATATCTTTTATGGATGCAACATGAGCATACAACCTTAGAACCTCATATAACATATCCTTCATGCACATTTCATATTCTCATGCATTTTAAACGTGGCATACCACATCATCACATCATCATGCCACATAACATTTCATACTTAAGATATTAACATAGTCACATCATTAAGAATACGCTCACTCGCCCTCATACTCACATCACACTTCCTACCTCATAGTGTCTTATGCTTTGACCCTTACGGTTTAAACTTATGTTCTAATTATTCTAATACCCATATTACATCTTTATTACACCCAAAAGATCATTACTTATAATTCTCAGGTAAGATTTTAGGCTTACTAAAATTCCAAACAGCATTATGCATTTTGGGCAGAAAATTATCACATGATTACGGGTTCTAGAATTCCCGTTTTAAGTTCTTATCATCACCTTAAACTTAGAATTCAACACCTAATCATTTATGAAGGGATTTTGTACATGTCTTACTAATTATGAATCATTTATCCTTGAATTAATCATGCTAGAACAGATTTGCATTTCTATGCATTAAGGTGTTCTAGAATTCTCATCTCTAATCCCTTTCAAGTTACTTACTCTTTTCTAACTTTTCTAAATCGATTCCTTACTTCACTCAAACATAGCTTTACACATTTTTTAACACCTTAGAACAGCATTTATACAGTAGCCAAACATAGAGGGCAGAACTGAAATCATAAGCCCATAAAATCACATAATCTCTTGAGTTGAAATGCATATAAGTTGCTAGTTTTCTCTGGGACATTTTCAGGAACAAAAAGGTGTCCTGTAATCGATTACATGTTCCTAGTAATCGATTACCAGGAGCTCAATTCATTATGGGTTTCAAACAACTGGAATTCGACCGATATGGTAATCGATTACTTAGGTAAACCCGTTTCCTAAAAATAAAGAACATAAGAGTAATCGATTACACTACAAGGTAATCGATTAGGGTTTCCAGAACAGGTTCTGGGCATGAAGAAACCGTGGTTATCGATTACACTGCTTGGTAATCGATTACCAGAACCAAAAGTCCTTCAAGAAGCTTTCTAATCGATTACATGGATGGTAATCGATTACCAGAACCTCGGAATTTGAGAAAACATGATTTTTAACACATTCCAAACTATTTAAACACCTTGAGGCCTCATAAAACAGTTTTTATATTTTTCTGAAATCATTCATGCATTTTACAAAATCAAACCATTATTGAATCATACTAAAACTCATCCATTTCTTTTTTACTAGAGTTTCCTTTTTAGGATACTTAGGGCAAGTCTTTGAGCTCTAGAATAGTTAGGTGATAACGTAATCTTAAACATGCTATACACTTTATTTTACTCTTCATTAGAAAGTAAAGTGAGAGCATAAGATAAATATGAGATGCAACTTTATTATTAACTTTAAGGATTAAGTGATGACTTGAAATATAAACATGAGATGCAAGCTTGGAATTAAATATGGTAATACAAGTTCATTCATTTATTCTTGTGAAATTAGTGATGGCATCAAAATAAACATGAGATGCAAGACATAAATTTAAACATGGATGCAACTTATTTTTATCTTAACTAGAGCTCTTACAAGACTTTCAGGGAACATAAACCTCAACCCATTATGTATCATAAGGCAAGCTTTAGAGGTTTCTCACAAGACATCAACAAGTCTTTCTTGAAACCTCATCATCAAGCTAAAGCTTTGCTCTTGAAAAGGCTTCAAGGCCGAAAACAAAGGAAGAAAGAAAGCTTTAAAAAAAATCCAAGAGAAATCTAGAACTTTTTCTCAAAGAAAGTAAAGAAAACTTGAAGATAAAGCCCCTACCTAAGGAAGCCTTGAAAGAAATGAGAAGAAGCTTGATCTTGAAACAAGATGAGAAGAACAACTCCTTCCTTGATGCTTAAAGGAAATTCGGCCAAAGGAAAAAGAAAAGGGAGAAAGGTTTGCTTGGAGTTTTTGAGCTTGGGAATGAAAAGTCTATGTGTTTAATGGAAGGTTTATGGTATTTGTGTGATGGTTCTTTGTGAACAAGAAGAAGATGAGAAGGATGGTAGAACTCTTGAATCTTTGAGAGAAAGAAAGAACTCAAGGTTACACTTTGAAGCTAAACTTGGCAAATGAACAAAATGCAACCAAGTTCATCCAAACATGGTTTTTATAGAGAAATTGCAATCATGTGGCTGATTGGGGAGGGGAAATTAGCGCCCTTTTGGAGGAGGAAGAGGGAGAAAATATCTCTTACAAAGGCATGGGCTTAGGCATGGCAAGCATGGTTGAAAGCATGGGCAAGGTATGGCCCAAGACATGGTTCTTTGAGTGAAGCAAAATCAACATGTGACACAAATGGAGAGCATGAATTCAGCCAACATTTCAGCCAAGGGGGAGAAAGGATGATTTGCTCGTGTAATTGTGGTTTAAGGATGTGTTTAGGTGTTTCTTTGATTAAGCTTTTGATTAGGAGTTGTAAGAAGTGTTTAGGTAAGGTAATTGGCTAATTAAGGTTGTCAAGACTTGATTAGGAGGGTAATCTCACTAGATTAACAATTTAAAATAATTCTTTTGGTCAAATGAGGTATGACACAATTCCTTAATTTAAGGAATTGGAGGAGAAAACACTCTTCAAGATTCCATGACTAGGAATCTTGAACTAAAGAATGCAATTAGAGTTTATCTAAGCAATCTTAGGTTCTAATTAACCTTAATAAATTATTTTGACTCTAGATTAATTATCGAAATAAATTAATCTTCGATTAGAGCCTAATATTGCTTAGGTTTGCTTAATTGCGTCATTAGGCTCATTGTACACTTTCTAGAGGCAAAATGGTAATTTCGCACTAAAACTGCCGGGACCTTCCGGGCCCACTAAACATCGAGAACCACTTATAAACATCATTTTAAAATCCTTTGGTAAAGTCCTGTCAACCGGCATGTAAAACGATGACAAACACCACAGGGCGTTTTGGTAATTTCGCGTCCAAACTCAAAAAATGAGATTCTTCTCTATTACCACACATAACACATATAATCCCCTATTAACATCAAAACATCGCCTTGAGGATGGCCGGACGCGATCTCATTTCGGGTAAAATTACTTTAGGGGCATTTCGGTCATTTGTACATGGGAAAAATCAGGCGTTACAATTCCCGGGCCTAAGTGCAACCTATCATATATCCATGAACGATTTCCAAGGAAAATCTCAATCAAGAACTATGTAAATCTAAAAATTGCAAGCAACACTTTATGAACCTATTTTATTTTACATTACAACTCTTTCTAATGTAAATTTCGAAGAGTCTCCCCTAATAATGTATGAACATTCCCTTACATATATTATGGTTTAATTCAAACAATAAAAATTATATTTTAAAAAATTTCAGAGTTTCCTTAATTTAAGACTATCCCGTTAACATAATATGTCTTCAACAATCAATTAATGAGCCATAATTTTACGGCAATTACACAGACAATTAACTATACAGCAAAATAATTATATGCAAACAATTATATTAGACTACAAAACAAATAATCAACACATACATTGCACATCACAACCCTAAAATCGTTCTAGAGCGCATCGCCTTATAACTCCACAACATGCATATTCTACAATATCCATAAACACAAACAATCCTGCACTAAACAATGCAAACAAGTCAAGGGAAGAATTTTATGCCCTTCTCCCTAGTCATGCAATCTCCAGTCCTACAATTCTATTTTAGAAATCATAAGTCTCTATTCTACATACATTATAATATATCAACAATAAATATTTAAGTACTACCTTATACTCTAGCTAGTGTCAATAAAAATAGCAATAATGGCTACAAGCACGTGTCCAATTTGAACCCTTAAAAATAAAAAATTAACAAACAAATTACATTATACAGATAATCTTTTCAACTTACCAAAATTAACCTAAATATTAACAAATATAAAAACTAACCAAAATCAACTTCCTAAACACCATTACTTCCTAAATACCAAAATAAAAAACATTAACAGCGTAAAAACTTACCAATGCACTATAAAAGCGATAATAAAAATGCTCCAGTTATGCTTCAATGGTGGTCTAAATCCTAAACAAACGAAGTTTCTTCCAACTAGTAACACTAACAATTACCAATTCAAAGCACAAAAATAACACCAAAAAAAAATGATTAAAAGGTAGACAATACCAAGAACACAATTGCCAAATCGCTTGCAAAATGAAGAATTCAATCACCAGGTGGCCAAAATATGGCGACGGCAC
This sequence comes from Dalbergia oliveri, assembly GCA_030441495.1. Classification (NCBI taxonomy): domain Eukaryota; kingdom Viridiplantae; phylum Streptophyta; class Magnoliopsida; order Fabales; family Fabaceae; genus Dalbergia; species Dalbergia oliveri. Next base: position 34,178,302 of record JAMLFY010000009.1, on the reverse strand, counting down.
TGAGAATGGGGGATGAGAGATAACGAATCGGTGAAGATAAGGAAGAAAAAAAGGAATGTGCGCGCTTTTGTTCTGTATTTCACACGTTATAGGAGACAAACAGATTTTTTAGTTGTAATTCGTGCGTGTAAAATGTGCTTTTAATTTTAAATTATAGATGGATTTACCCTTCTCTAATTGTTTTTTTGATTTTTTATTTTTAAACATCCGTCTATAAATCCATCTGGAGCTTTTAAAACCAAAAAAAAAAAAAATTCCCTTATTTTTCCTATATATTTTTTGTTCTTATCTGTTTCCCACCATGTGGTAGGTGTTTGTGTCAACATTTCCAGATGGATTTACAACGGATATGCTACCTTTTATAAATAAAATTTTCCTAATTTTTCATTTTCCCTTCTGGAAATCCGTTTTATAATACAAACGGAAAAAATATGTCTTTGTACCACAATACGACAATTATCAAATAGTTATGAACGTTTTATCTCCTTAACTATTTTATAGTAACTAGTTGAGTCATATTGTGCTAAATATATAATGATAATGTTTTCTAATATTCGTATAAGTTATTCTACGATGTCTTACCTACTATTCATATGCTAATTAATACTTTTGGTTGTGAAATCATGATAACTGTCAATATATTTTATGAAGAAGATTCATATCATGCCAAACAAATCACATATTTTCTAAAATATAATATAATTAACTTGAACTAGTGGAACCTTCCTACATTCAGGCAACAAACAATGGTCCCACGAGTTTTTCTTAAATATGATTTTCATGATAATAGTGATAATAAGCATTTTTTAGAATACTTTTAATGGCTAAAATATAGCCATGAACAACTACCCACATACCGTCGAAGTGCGCTTTCACTAATAACTTGACTTTGGGTAGTAGGATTGACACTGGTAACCCCAAAGGGCATAATGAAAATATAAAAAATCTATATTATTGATAAGAATAGAATTTGAAATGATAGGGAGGAAGAATGTTGTTAGAAAACTATACCTGATGGCGCCCTAATTTATAAACTAGATAAAAAGAGGTAGAAAATCGGCTAAATTACATGTAAATCACTTATCGAAAGCTTGGGGAGGAGGAAGAACGAAGGAAAATATGAGAGAGGACACGAGAGTTTGGCGGTGGCTAAGATGTCTTTCCTAAGCCTATGGATGTGTTTATATAGCGTAGGGCGCTTTAATGAAACGTCATTTGACGCATACTAATATCAGCTGACGCTATCGCGGTTGACATGAGAAACTAGCCAACCACGTACCCGTTTGACCACTATAGTGGTTTTTAGAGACCAAATATCATGCTAGTCCAACGCGACCGCTAACCACTATATCAGTCGAGATCCTGATTCCCACTTTTCATGATTCCACGAGCTTGGGCCTTCCCAACGGTGGGTAGGTCCTGGGGGAAACCTAAGGTCAAACTAGACTTATCTAGGGATATATAGACCTGAGGCATCACACATTGTTGTAAATATTAAAGATTGATATAATCATTGTACGTTCCAGACTTTTCCTTTCCTGCAAAATAACTAAAATGTCTCTAAGATTATTTTTGCACGGAAATCAAGGATAGTCGTTATCCAAAAAAGGTTAGTTTGATGTTTGAAGGGAACTATATGTTTTAGATAGCAATTAATGTGAAAATCACAATTCCCAATTCTTCCCATGTTGAAATTACCAAAATACCCTGAGGTAATTTAACGTAGGATTAAGTTACGATCGTACCATCATACTCGGGAGTTGGATATGTTAATTTGAGGGAATATATGAAGTTTGGATGATTCATCGTGAGATTATATGTAAAATTACTATTTTACCCCTAATTAGTGTTAATTAAGCTTAAGTAAAGTAATTAATGATATATAGGCAATATTAAGCTCAAGTTAAAGATTATTTATTTTTATTAATTAATTTGCTGTCAAAATGATTATTTTTAGTTAATTAAAGCCCAAGATTGGTTAGAGAAGCTTAATCTCATTGTTAATCAAAGATTCGTGAAAAAGAGATAAAATGTGCTTTATAAGACACAAAAGTAAAAGTATAGGACAAAAACTATTTTATCACTCTTGCTTTCCCTTAAGATTAGGGACCATGATGCATTTGAAATTTGAATTAATAGTGCTTAGCCTAATTAAGAAACCCCTAACCTAAGCTCAAAGTGCCCTAAACATCTAATTACTATTCCCTAACAATTCTCCTAATTAAACCCACATCTAACCCTAATTTCCATACACACAAAACACAAAATATCCCCTACCTAACTCCTTAAAGGCTATGGCATTCCTGGTTCATTCACTCTTCATTTTGATTTTTTATAAGCAAACACCCACTATACTCTCATTGTAACACCCTAAAAATTATTTAAAAATTAATTTGAGTTTTATTAGTCATAATTTCAAAAATCTGACTTTTAACAATGAATAAGGATGGCCCAATGGATGCGTTAAAAAAAATTTATGGGCCGAGGGTGAATAGTCACCTTCCGAGCCCCAAAAGCCCGTTGAGCGAGCATTGGGCCAAAATCCTTAAACTGAGAAAAGAGAGGATTAAGGTTAGAAATAGTTAGAAATGAGGATTTTATACATAGAATTAATTTTTGGGTAATGTTTAATTACTTGGGCATCTGTTTCACTCGTTTTATTTTTTGATGCGATTTTTAATACCGTACAAGTTACTTGGTGGCCAAGTAACCTTTACCAACACTTTATGCCAAGTGGATGGCAAGGATAAAAACTAAAAGCAAGTTTTGATCTTGACCTTTCATTTATTATATTTTTACCCGAAAGCTAATATCTCATCCATTTGGTGGAATTTTGGTGTGCGATTTTAACACTTGAAAAGCTACTTCTCCTTAAGTTAAAGTGAACCACTTATCTTCAGCCACGTGGATAGACAAGATTCATTCTTTGACCAAGAAAATAATCCTGGCCATTCATTTCATTTCTTTTTCAAAGAAAGAAAGAAAAGCTTGAAACCATAAATATTATCACCAAACTGATAAGCAAAACATAACCAACCTTATCACTCCATTATCTTCATTTTTGGCCATGAGGCAGAAAACACAGCCTTCCATTGTTCTTCCTCTTAAACCTCCATTAACAAGCTTCAAAGCTTCAAAAATCTAAGCTCAAAGTCACTAAAACCATAAAATCTCTTCACTAAACTTATCTACTCTCATAATATATTAAACTAACCGATTGTAATTTCATTTTCTCATCATTTCTCACCTTGATATCTCATATCCTACTACCTAAGGGAGGTTTTGATGCTAGTTTGAAGGCCTTGAAGTGAAGGAAATCATCCTTGGAGCATACTTTAGAGCCAATATCTCTAAAGCTCCAAAGAGTAGGGTTTTGTGTTCTTATTGTTGTGATTCTTTTTTCCATATTTTCACTTCTTGGAATTTCAAATTTTCTGGTTCTAATGCATGATTATACTTAGATATACATGTATTTGCATAGGTGGAGTAGTTTGGTATTGTGAAAAAATCATTTTTGCTAAAGAGAAGTTGAAACATGCTTGTTGAAATTTCGGTTTTTATACAGGCAGTATTTGTTCACAAATTTTCTGGTACAGTTGTGGGTATTTTTATAAGCTAGAAAAATTATATGTTGAAGTTAACATCCTAGGGTAACTCCATGATTTTTCTTGGGTCATGTTAAAGACTTTTACTACCTTAAAAAAATCAAGAATCGAGATAGTAACTATGGTGCCTGGATTGTTGGAACTAAGTCCGAATTTGTACAATGTTGTTACCATAGCAAATGATTGAATTTTTCTTTGAAATTTTTACAGAGTATTGGACACATCTTAAAGTTCAACCATGATTTTCCTTCTGAATTGATTCAATTATTTGCTAGGGTTAAAAATTATGAATTTTAGGTTCTAAGGTAGGTTCAGTGGTTTCTGAACACCAAATTTGTCTAATTTTGTTAGCACAATGAGAGAACTCATTTTGCTCTGAAATTTTTATGGAACCTTGTGGACACATTGAAGTATCTTGGATAATTTTTATAGCTTCTAAAATGATTGTTTGATGTACAAATCAATTTTGTGCTAAGTGGCATGAAATCTGCCAATTGTTGGAAATGAACCCAAGATTTGAATTAATAATGTAATGGCATTTTGGTTCTAGTATGACATGAGTACTTGATGTTAAATATTTGGCCATATGACTTGTGACATATAAATGCATGCTAGAGGAAGTAAAGAGTGATTTATGAGGCATGATTGAAATTGCATTGTGAATGAATGCCTATATGTGCTTTATGCATGCATTTGGAGAAAGAAAAGAGAATGTATAAATTTCACTCGTGCATATTTCTAACATATGGAGAAAACAGAAACAAGACTTACGTTAAATGAGGGAAAGGCAAAACAAAGAACTTCCATAGAGATATTATAGGGGAAGACAAAAAGAAGAACTTCCCCAAAGATATTTTGAGTCCAGATCAAATGCTAGGAATAGATCCTGTGTGTATTCAGAAAGGAAAATGATGTTCGATTATCACGTATAAGAATGAGCTTAGTCCTAATAAGCTCTATTTCCCTTATGTGGTGTGATCTACTATAAATACCATGTGGTATAAACTAGAGTATAAATAAGTCTTCCTTTGTCGATAAAAAAGAAAAATGCATCGAGTTGATTTTTATGGCCACAAGTGAAACTAGGTTACTTTGAGATAATTTCACTGCATTTATCATATGCATACTCATGTTATTTTGATTGTCTGCTTGGATGATTTACTATTTATTGGAACATTATAATATATGTGCATTAAGTGATTGAATGCTAAAAGAAATCCACTTCGGAAAAATAGTTTTTGAACTTTAAAATGAACCTTTGATATATGTTGCATGCTCACATTTTCTTAATAAAACTGAATGACTAAGACGATGATGATAACATGGATTTTAGTATATGTTTTGGAGATGCCTTACTGAAAATTTTATAATTCTCACCCTATGTGTTTGTATTCCTGTGTCGTCTCAAGGGTGATCCAGAACAAGGAGGCTACTGGATGAAAGGAAATTCAATTTGCAATAGTTTAAGGCTGAAGCTTATATCAATTGTACTTAGCCATATGTTATGTTTGTAAATATAATAGAGACCATATGTGTATTAAAGCTCATAGAAGAGTTTCCTTTTGTACTCAACCTGGTATTCAATAAATGTTTGTTTTTTTTTATATATTTTAACAGAATCAGTATTAGTTACTTCACGATTCGATCCATCTTGCTATAGGTAATTAAGAAAGATCTGTAATTTATAAGTAATAACTCTTAAGTATAATGTCATGACTTAAGGATGATGTTGTATTTGGGAAGATATTACACTCATTCTTTCCCATCGCATTTTCTTGTAACAACTTGAGCACCAAGTTTGAGCAAAAATTCTCTCATTCTCTTCACTTCAAACCTTCATCTTCTCTTCCGCCAAAACCTCCATTTTTGCTTACAAACTCAAGCTCTAAGCTTCAAACGAATACTCTTCCACCATGAATCACACCCTAAACACCTAAACATTCACCTCCACCAACAAAGCCACAACAAAAAATATTTCCTTCTGTCTCTACCTTACTTGGACAAAACCATCATTTAGCACAAGAGAAGATTTTTCATCTTTTCTCTTCTCTTTATAAAGAAAAAACATTTTCATCTTTAAAGCAAGAAGCATACTTTGGTAGGGATTTGTTTTTATGTTTTCCTTTTTTCTTTTCTTCTTCTTTTGGTTTTGTTGTGATCAAAGTTATCGATTGACAATGATGGTTCTTGATGATGGTTGTGAAACTATCATGTTTATAACCTTTAGAGCTCAAAACTTGATCCTTTGTTTCAAAAAAAAAAAAAAAGAGAGAGAAAGAATGCTCATTTTCCTCCTTTGGTTTATTTTGTTACATGTGTGAGCTTGATGATGAGTCTAAGGGAACAAAGTTCTTGGAACAAAAATAAAAAAGTGACTCTAAAGCTTGTTCATGCACTTTAAGGGCTAAAGTTCATACATTGTGCATTTTTGTGAGAAAAGTTTTTGTTTGTTAAGCCTGATGGGGTTAAAGTTTCACACTTTTTGATGTCTTTGGTTCTTGAGGCTTTAATGTCATGATTAAATGGCTTAAAATGATCAAGCATTGCATATTTACGTTTTAAGTTATCATTTTATATTTCTAATGGCTTAAAATAAACAAGCATTGTATATTTACGTTTCAAGTCATCACTTTATATTTCTAATGGCTTAAAATGAACAAGCATTGCTAATTTATGTTTCAAGTCATCACTTTATGCTCAAGACTTGCCTTTCACTATCTTAAATGGAATTTTTGAACATGGGCACACACACACATATATTATTTTCGGCCATGCACATATATGGGGTTTGGGATTAGTTTTATTTTATTTAAAAAATTTATATCTTGTGTCTAAAGTGTTAAAGGAAATTTTTGAAAGAGTTGGAAACCAATAAAGGGCAAAGATGTGATTTTTAGACAAGTAGGAACCCATGGATGTGGTTTTAGTTTAGCCACTATTTCATTGTCAAAAATTGATTTTTTTAAGTGCGAAAATGATTTCTTGTGTTTAAAGGCTCTTTGAATAATTTTTGGAAGAAACTAATAACTAAAAAGGGGTAAAAATGTAATTTTTAAAGTTTTTCATATTTTTAAATTTTTACCACTGTTATTCACTATTTGGCTACTGTTTGCTACTATTTTGGGAGTTTAAAGTGTTAATAATTGTTGTAAAAATTATTTTTAGCATCCTAGGTGTCTAAAAGGATCTTTACAAGTATTAGGTTCTTGTAGTTTTGCATATGTGAAAAGTTGCACCTTGAACTTCTCAAATGTGTGGATTTGGCAAAATGAGTTTAATTAAATGTGTCAATGTGTTCAAAATGTCATTTATAATGTTAAGAATGGTTTTTAGTAGTGCGGCAATCATTAAGTGTTAAAAAGTGAAATTTTATACTTTAACCCCTAAAGTCTAACAAATTTGGCCAATGACCCAAAATAGTTTTTATAATGTTTAGGAGAAATGTCTAAATGGTATTAGGTCTCTTAAAAGTGTATGGTTATTTTGAAAATCATTAGTTTTAAGAAAAATGTTAAAAAGAGAAATTTACACTTTGATCCACATACTTATAGAAATTTCAATTTTGATCCCTTTGGGACTAAAGTATAAATCTTAATGACTTGATGATATTGATGCGAATGGTACACTATGTGAACTATGTTCATGTAAATTGTTTGGAATATGACTAACTTGAAGTGGTTATGTGAAATTATGAATTGATTACTATGCATGCTTCATCTTTGGATTATGTAAATAATGATTACTGTTGTATTGTATATATCCTATTGAGCATAGCATATGCAGGAGATAAGTTCAGTCCATGACTTCGAACAAGTGGGTAGGAGCATGTTTACTTTTCAATGAGATATTGATGATAACATGCTTATGGATATATGTAAAAAAAATAAGATACATGCTTGTGTAATCAATGACATAATGATTTGTGACATATTGTGATTATGAATGAATAATTGAGATGCATGATTGATATGTTATATGACAGGAAGCAAATTTGGGGAAACTCCATTCTAGCTGTTATGCTGCCAGATTTCCATCAAATTTGTAAACTTAGAGGAATTATAAAGTTATGAGCATGAAAAGGTTAAGTTATAAACTATGATAATGATTATGATTACACACTGTTTGCATCCCTAAATGACATGCTAAGTTTAAAGGTGACATAAAACACATGAAAATGATCCTTCAGACTCCAAAACTTCCTGGTTATGGGAGGTGATCCAAGAAAATGATCCTTTAGACTCTAGAAGATATTAGTTATGAAAGGTGATCCAAGCTCCCTATCCCACACTTTAGAAGTTGGGAAATAGCTTATCAAAAAGGATAAATATAGGCTAGTGATGACTAGTTAGGTAAAGAGAAAAGGACATATCAAGATGTTTAGGTTCCTCATGCTATGATAAAATGTTATTATATGTTTGATATGTTGCATAAGGCATTGACATGCATTCATGATGTGGTATGATGCATTCATGACATCAAAGATTCATGCTAAAAGACACGAACCTTGGCTAAAGGCTTTTGAAACTTAATAAATGAACTTTGCTATGTCCACTATTTTCAAAATGAAACCCAAGGTTCTTGGAACGAAGATAATGGCATATGTTTGGATGTGAAAGCCCAACTAAGATTTTTGTATAAGTTTCTTATTCCTTTCTCTTTCTTTTCCATATCGTTTTTAGAGGGCTGGCCATGTTCATCCTCTATATTGATGCGTCTTCATCACAACAACTCGAGTAATCGATCATTGTGCACCATCTGTTTGTGTTCTTGGATCGCCCCTTTGCGCACCCTGTCACTAGCTTTTGGTTTTCGACGACTACATCCTTTGACAACAACTTTGCTTTCTAGCGTGAGCACCCAAGCATGGAGGACTTCCCTCGCACCCATCCTGCACATTGGCGGTGAGAGATTTCCCTATGTATGTGCACCCTATCCCCCCTTCCCATGGTTAAGACTCGTCCGAGGCATCACCATCCCACTCATATGGTGGTTCCACGCCCACAGTCCCTATGGATATGGGTAGTAGTAGCGATGATGAGGCCACAGGAATACAAGCACTGATGGGAGCCATGCATGTCCAAAAGGAAGCCACTTGCCCGCGTCAAGGTGCTCATGTTCTTCAAGTGGATAATCTTGCCATACGTCCTGAGCTTGGTCGTGTGCTTGGTTACCTTCCTCCCTCCCAGGAGTGACGATCTTAAGTGCTAGCAACGGATTTTGGAGCATTCATGCTTTCTGGAGATAAGATAACCCTCATTTGGTTAGTATGTCACGGGGTTATCCATTTGTAGGCGCATTTCAATAGGTGTAGCACATGATAGGTTTCCACTAGATTATCTATGTTCTTGTTTATATTTCATGTTTATGTTTTTCTTTTGTTAGATTATTGTATTTAGCCCAACCTTCGTAGATAGGCAAGCTACTTATTTAGTATTGTGTTGGTGCATATATTTGGCAATGATTGGTATTCTATATATATGATGTGATAAAAGTCATGATGCTATTGTGATTTGGGTTATGTGTATGTCCACGTGATGATTATTTTTCATATGAAGTGTTCGAAGGGTTTTATTTAGTATGCGCAGCTCATGTTTTGTTCTTAAAGTTAAAAAAAAATTTACTCGTATTTTTATGTAATACCTTAGGTACACGTGTCCCTAGACAAGCCTAGTGTGGCATTGGGGTCCTTTGGGATCCACTCATGTTGTTGGAACACCCCACTCACATAATAACCTAAAATTTTGAGAAAAACCACTCTGGAGAGTGCCTGTCATGACTCGGCTTGGCACGTGACCGCACGTGACAAATCTCATTCGCGTAAGCCTCATGACCTGTATCATTTCTATATGCACAAAAAGATCCATAATATAGTTTTATTCTTTTCTATATATCAATCACCTGTTTTTGATATCATAATTATAAAATGAGCTCTCATAGTCCATTCTAAAGTATAATGCTATATTAGCATGAAATATACGGAAAGTCCTTGATATACAAAGTGTCTATGAAAAGTAAAAGACTTATACAGCCCATAATAACATTCTAATATACATGACTATACAATGGATAACATGCTTTAAAATCCCAGAATCCTACTTGCATCGCACTGGAGCACGTCTAGAGCAAAATACCAGACACCTCACCTAATAGGCTTGGCAACTTGGAATCTAATGTACTAGGAGGAAGATGGTGTGGAAATGTCCATAGCAGCCGCTATATCTGTAAAAGAGAAAAGGAAAGGGAGGTGAGTTTTGTTACCAAAAATCAATGAGTGAGTCCTCACCTGAAACCCCTCCATGGAACATTAAAGGGTATGAATAATCACAATAATATAAATAATGCTCAACCAGTTAATATGGTCATAGGAATATAAGCATATGCAAGAGTACTGAAAACGCTTTATCTTATAAAACACTCCAATAGTACCTTAATAGAGAAACAGTAATCTCTACTCTGTTATGCATAACATAACAAAATCTCTAGTAATATTTGGGCGTTACGTATCGTCGTTCCCAATATGACGATAATGGGTACCCAACTAGGTCATTTCTCTGAATACTCTGGCCCTGGGCTACTTAGTACCAAGGTTAGCGGATTAACTACCGCTAAAACACAACCTGTCTCTCTATAGCTACTGTTCAGTTAATCAAAGAACACAGTATCATCTTTAGACTTTAAAACAAAGGCATCTATCCTAGGGTTTAAACTCAATCAAGTAAAATCCATGACTCTATAAATCATATAATCATTGTAATAGTTCAAACAACTCATGTTCTCATACTCCAGCTTCATCAAAAATACCTTTTATCAACAATGGTCCCATGGATTTGTCAAAACATATTTTCATGCTAAAACCAGTAGTTCAAAACATAGTACACAATAGAATTCTCATAGCTTCTAAGAAAACCTCTAAAGTTCATTGTTTAGGCTATATTTAGATGAAAATAACTTTAATGCATAACATAGAGATTCAAATATAAATCCACTCACCTAGAGTGACAAAAATTAAAGGCTCAACATCACAAGGTTTCTTGGAGTAGAAATGGCACCAGTATCTATCATAGGAATGGTAAAACCTTAGATTAGTTTCTAGGATTACCAAAAAACCTCAAATTTATCTCTACATGGAGGAGGAGCTCTTTACCCTTATAAGCATATAAACCACCCCCAAGACAAGAAGGAATTGAAGAAAATAGAGTAAAACTCAGAAAACTACATGTCTTGAAGCTTTAGGATTGAAGGATTGAAATTAGAATTGAAAGATAATGGAGGAAAATGGAGTTGGGAATGGAGTTTAGGAGTGAAAGGGAGTGAAAAAATGAAGATTCTAGAGTTTGGGGAGGGTGGAAGAGTGTTTTGGTGTATTCTGGACCCTAAGACGTGATTTTTATGTTCGCTGTCGACTGGGCGGTGAATTACCACCCAGGGCTTGCCCCTCACACCGACTTACTTCCCCTTGACCGCCTGGAGTCTCCAGAAACTCCAATGCTGGCATATATTGGACTAGGTTGTCTTTATGTCTCAATACTCACTTATGTAACTGGCACCCTTCCTAATTCAAAAGAATTGTCTAGCCCTTTTTATTTAAACAAGGGAATTACATACTCCCCTTTAAAAGATTTGGTCCCCATATCTAAATACATACTTGGAGGAGGGAAGAGATGTAGATATTTCACTCTCAGTTCCTCGGCTTCCCATGTGGCTTCCTCGCTAGAATGGTTTCTCCAAATTACTTTTAGCGAGGGTACATCCTTTCAGCAGAGTTTCTTAATTTGTCTGTCTACTATGGCTATTGGCTCCTCCTCATAAGATAAACTCTCATCAACTTAAACGTTGTGGGGTAAGCACGTGAGACTGGTCTGGCATATATTTTTTGAGCATGCTAACATGAAAAATAGGGTGGATGGCTGACAAGCTGGGAAGCAATGCTAATCTGGAGGCTATTGTTCCCACTCTTTCCAGGATCTCAAATGGTCCAATATAACGAGAACTTAGCTTTCCTCGCTTGCCGAATCTCAACACTCCCTTTATAAGAGACACCTTCAGGAACACGTGATCACCCACAGCGAATTCTAACTTTCAGCGTCGGTTATCGGCATAAGCCTTCTGGATCTAGCTTAATAACCTTTCTTTGATCAATTGACCTTCTCTAGAGTCTCTTGGACCAGATCTAGGCCTAGGGCTTTAGCTTCTCCAAGATCAAACCATCCAATAGGAGACCTACAATGTCTTCCATATAATGCCTCAAATGGAGCCATATGAATACTAGCTTGATAGCTATTATTATAAGCAAACTCTATAAGTGGCAAGTGATGACACTAACTCCCACCAAAGTCTAAAACACATGCTCTAAGCATATCTTCTAGGGTCTAGATTGTCCTCTCAGACTGGCCATCTATTTGGGATGAAAGGTCATGGTTAAGTCCACCCTAGTTCCGAGAGCCTCCTGAAATGCCTTCCAAAATCTCGAAGTAAACTATGCCCCTCTATCTGATATAATAGACACGGCACCTTGTGAAGTTTAACAATCTCATCAATATACAGCGGGCATCCTAGTGGCGCTAAAACTTGTCTTCACTGGTAGGAAGTAGCTGACTTAGTCATCCTCAACAATCACCCAGAGAGAATCGAAGCCTTTAGTGGTTCGAGGTAACCTAACTATAAAATCCATGGTTATCCTTTCCCATTTCCATTCTGGAATCTCTACCCTTGAAGCAACCTTGCAAGTCTCTGGTGTTCAACCTTAACTTGCTGACACACTAAACATCATGCCACAAAGTCACCTATGTCTCTCTTCATACTTTCCCACCAGGACAATTGTTTAAGATCATGGTATATCTTAGCTAATCCTGGATGTAGAGTATGCTGCACAATGGGACTCTTCCATCACTTTTCTTTTTAACTCACTGACATTGGGCATACATAAACAGTCTCTACAACGTAACACACCCTCTCATCCACTAAAAACTTATGATTCTCTCCTTTATGCACATCTTTCATTATTTTAGCTAGCTTAGGATCTTCTCTCCTACCCGCCTTAATCTGCTCTACTAGGGTTGACTCGCCTAATGTGAGCAAGAAAGGCTCATGAGTCATCTATGCCAAACTGAACCCCTTCTGCTTCTAGTTTATAGATGTCCTCAATCAAAGGTTTCCTTCCTGGAGCTATATGAGCCAAACGACCCATGGATTTTCTAAGGCATCTGCTACTACATTAGTTTTACCTAGGTAATAAGAAATTGTACAATTGTAGTCTTTTAATAGCTCTATCCACCTCCGTTATCTGAGATTTAGATCTTTTTGCTTGGAAGATATACTTTAAGCTTTTATGATTTGTAAAAATCTCACAAGTTGCTCTATACAAGTAATGTCTCCAAATCTTCAAAGTAAAGACTCCTGCTGCCATTTCTAAATCATGAGTAGGATAGTTCTATTCATGCCTCTTGAGTTGTTTTGAAGCATAAGCTACCACCTGGCCATCCTGCATAAGGACACAATCAAGTACCACTCTAGAAGCATCACAGGATACAGGAAAGCCATCCGTACTTGAAGGTAATACTAATACCAGGGCAGTAGTCAAACAAGTCTTCAGCTTTTAGAAGTTCTTTTCACAAGCGTTTAACCATTGAAACTTAACATTCTTCTGGGTCAATCTGTAAGCTGCAATCTTGGAAAAATCCTTAACAAACCGCCTATAATAACCTGCCATCCCCAAGAAACTACGAATCTCTAAAACTGTAGAAGGTCTTGGCCACTGTTGAACTGCCTTAACCTTCTTTGGATCTACCTTAATACCGTTCTTAGACACTATATGTCCAAGGAATGCTACCTGCTCCATCCAAAATTCACACTTAGAAAACTTAGCATATAGCTGATATTCTCTCAATGTTCAACATAATCCTGAGATGATGCTCATGTTCCTCTTGCTTCTAAAATACACCAAAATATCATCAATAAAAACAATCATAAAATGATCTAGAAATGGCCTGAAAACTCTATTAATCAAATCCATGAAAGTTGGGGCATTAGTCAACCCGAAGGACATCACTAGGAATTCATAATGTCCATAGCATGTCCTGAAAGCTGTCTTGGGTATATCCTCGTCCTTGATATTCAAATGATGATACCCAGACCCAAGATCAACCTTAGAGAAGCATCTGGCCCCTGAAGCTGATCAAACAAAGCATCGATATGAGGCAAAGGGTACTTATTCTTAACTGTTACCTTATTCAGTGCCAATAATCTATGCACATTCTCATGGATCCATCTTTCTTCTTTACAAATAGGATCGGAGCACCCCCAAGGTGAAGTACTCGATCGAATAAATCCCTTATCTAGCAACTCTTGTAACTGTTTCTTTAACTCCTGTAACTCCGTCGGGGCCATATGATATGGGGTATCGAAATAGGCCTAGTTCTCGGCTTAAGCTCTATTCCAAACTCTATTTCCCTTTCTAGTGGCAAGCCTGGTAAATCCTCTGGGAACACATCAGGAAATTCACAAACCACAGGAACGACTTATAGCCGATCCTGGCACCTCTACCTCCCAAACTGATGCTAGGAACCCATAGCTCCCTCTGTCCATAAGCTTCAAAGCACTCATGCACGAAATCAAACTCGTCAGAATTGAAAGCTGACACCCTTAAACTCTGAAATTCATCTCCCGAGTACTAAACTTTACAAACTTGCTATAGCAATCTACTATAGCATGGCATGAGGCTAACCAATCCATGCCCATAATAACATCAAAGTCGACATATCCAACACATGTAAATCAGCATAAGTTTCCATATCCCCAACCTTGATTTCACACCTTTTATACATTGATTGAACTAAGAGGAGTCCTCCCACCAGGATCCTACTAAGAAAGGCTTCTCTACACTAGACATCGGCCTTTCAAATCGTATAGCAAAGAATGGGGACACATATGAATAAGTAGATCCAGGATCAATCAGAAGCGAAAACATCAAAAGTAAAGACTTTAATAATACCTATCACCACATCTTTAGAGGTTGCTGCATCCTGTCTTGTCAATGTGTACAATCGGGCTGCCTAGCTCGCGTGCTATCAAAATAGTCTAAGTCCCCTTATTTGTAGTATAAGGCAACTCAGGTCATTCTTCCTAAGGATACACAGGTTATGTTATCAAACCAAAATTGCTAAATACAACAAAGGGGGGTATGTGATTTTCAGAATGTAAAAATGACAGAAACAGAATGAAATGCTATTGATCAAAGAATCAATCCCAGACATCACGATTATTGGCAGAATTCATCATGGTTCAAAAGAGTCCAAATCCTATGCTACTCGTTAACCCAAATTTACTATATGATCATATAGTTATCATTCAACAACCTTCAAATCACAATCTTAATTTTAAATGAATGTTGAATTACATGCAGTTTCGGATTAACCTGGATAACTCAGTTACTAGCCTTACTTGATTTCAACAACGAATTCGGTCCTATATCTAATCAGATATAATTCAAACATAATCATGTTCAATAACTGAATTCATATTTGAAATTGAAATTGAGAAAGGAAAGCACACATATGAAAATGGAAAATTACAAAACAAAAACTCCAATTCAAACCAATTATCTATGATGTCAAGGATTGAAAAGAGTTTAGCCTTCCATGGATATCTCCATTGAAAGCTTTCTGTATGAACACCTTAGATACAAAAGAAAAATAAGAAGACAAGTAGAGAGAGATGAGAGATTCTGATGTGTGTTCTTTGAATGAACAACTTAGGCTTAAATAGAAAATGAAAAGATAAGATAAAGCTTGAAAAATCTAAAAAGAAGGATTTCCCTCCAATCAAAAGTGTCCCCTCGGATTACATTTTATCCAGATGTTATCTATCAAAATAATTCCAGATTTTCAAAATCTGATCTGGATAAGATAATCCTCTCTGGATAAGCTTTCCATAGACATATTATATGACTCATTTGGACCAGAAATGAGTGAGATATGCGCAATTATGTGAGGAAAGGTCTTGGACCCACGTCAGCACGAGCTCCACAACTTTGCAGCCTAATTAGGCCATGAATCGGGCCGAATTTGATGAAGCTTGTGAAACCCAAAATTGTAGATCTCGGTCTTAGCTTTCAGAAGACACCAAAATCACAAAAATCCAATGTCTATAGAGCCCAAAATGATTTGTGTAACATGGAAAGGTCATAGTGAGTGTAAAATCCGAGATTAACCAAGTTTTAACAATTAAATCCAATGAGACCCAATAATGCAAAACTCAATCAAATCATCAAAATTAAAGACATGTAGAAACCAATTAGGCCAAGTATGCAACCATAATAGATGCCTTAAAATTTCTCTATCAGTTGCCCCTCACTACTCTGACCTCTGCTAACTAAACCTCTACCACTTGGGCCTCTGCCGCTGAGCCTCTGTCTCCAGCACCCTACCAACGGGGAAGAGAACCACCCTGGGTCACCAACTGGAAAGACTAGACTGAAGCGTGGAGTTTGCTGACCCCCAACCCGGATGTCCCCTACCTAAATGGACACTCCGCGCTTGTGGCTCTGTGACCACAGTTATAACATGCATATGTGCCAACTAGGCACTGCCCCGAGTGCCGTCTATCGCAAGTCAGGAAAACTCTGAACTGATGCTTGACCATAATACTAGCTGCCTCCTTTGCTCTAACTCTAGAACTGGGGTTATACCCGGGTGGATCTGAAAGGCAACCCTTCCCCGGAATCGCGCGGCTCTAGCTTCGCTGGCAGGTCCTCTACTACTACCAGTTCCCAGAAAATGTGCCATGAGTCCTAGCCCTCTTGTTAGACTCAAAATAGCTCTCCTCTTGCCAGTCTCTGCCTTCAACCCAATAGTGTCTACGACCTGAGCATAATCCATAGTACCAACATGCGGCTGAAGGCTGAGGAACATATCCTTAGGCAATCCCTGAACAAACCACTTAACCTTCTCAATCTCCTACGGCAACATGCCTGGAGCTTTCTGGACCAAGTATGTAAACCTCTTATCATATCAGCCACTATCATCCCCGAGGTCATATGAAGTCTCAAAAACTCCTCCATCATCTGGGCCCTCCAACTCTTTGAGAAATCTACGAAGAAAAGCCACTCTAAATTCCTCCCAGGAGGGTGGCTCTAACGCCACACCCCTGAAGGAACTCATCATACCACGTCCCGCCAAGCCTCCTAATGAAACCAGGAACTCTGCCACTCTTTCTGATGAGCAATGGAAAACTTTGATAATCTTCTCTATCTCTCTAAGGAATGCCTAGGGGTCCTCTATGGTGAGGCCCTAGAAGGTAGGTGGATTCATCCTCAGAAATGCTCTAAGGTTGAATAATCAAGATCCCTAACTGGAGGCTGGATTGGGGTGGCCGTGATCCAGCCTCTCCCGCCTGGCTAGAACATCAGAAAGGGTGGCCAAAGCCTACTCCAAGGCTCTAAAGCGGCCACCAAGGCTGGAAGATCCACTGTACGGTGGTGTCGAGAAGTAGAACGTCGAAGGGGAGGCATACCGGATCAACTAAAAAGCAAGAGCACATAGGATAAGGGATACCATTCATGAAGAGGAATAAGACTCTCTCTCTAAACTTACACAACTGACCATCCTAAAGGCCCTAAGTAATGCTTCATTAATACAATTAGGCGTGCTTCTATTCACAAAAATGACGCACTACCGCGGACACTTGCTCTAGTGATATGGGAAACCTAAGGCTCGATACCAACTTTGTCACGACCCGGCTAGGCACGTGACGGCACGTGAGAAATCTCATTCTCATGTAAGCCTCATGACCTGCATCATTTCTATTTGCACAAAAAGATCTATAATATAATTTTATTCTTTTCTATATATCAATCACCTACTTTTGATATCATAATTATAAAATGAGCTCTCATAGTCCATTCTAAAGTATAATGCTATATTAGCATGAAATATACGAAAAGTCTTTGATATACAAAGTGTCTATGAAAAGTAAAAGACTTATACAGCCATTCTAATATACACGACTACGCAAAAGATAACACGCTCTAAAATCCTGGAATCCTGCCATCACACTAGAGCACGTCTAGAGCAAAATACCAGACACGTCACCTAATGGGCTCGACCACTGTAATTTAATGCTTCTGGAGGAAGATAGCGTGGAAGTGTCTGAGAGCTGCCATATTAAATAGAGAAAAGGAAAGGGGTGAGTTTTGTTACCAAAATCCAGTGAGTGAATCCTTATCCTGAACCCCCTCCATGGAACATTACAGGGTACTAGAATAATCACAATAATATAAATAATGCTTAACCAGTTAATATGTTCATAGGAATATAAGCATATGCAAGAGTACCTGGAAACGCTTTGTCTTATAAAACACTCCAATAGTACCTCAATAGAGAAACAGGAATCTCTATTCCTGTTATGCATAACATAACAAAATCTCTAGTCATATCTAGGCGTTACGTATCACCGTCCCCAATGTCAAAATAATGGGTACCAAACTAGGTCCCTTCTCTGAATACTCTGGCCTTGGGCTACTTGGTACCAAGGTTAGCGATTAACCCACTAACACACAGCTTGTTCTCTATAGCCACTTCCAGTTGATCAGAACTCAGGATCATCTCTAGACTTTGAAAACATAGGCATCTATCCTAGGGTTTAGACTCAATCAAGTAAAATCCATGACTCTATAAATCATATAATCATTATAATAGTTCAAACAACTCATGTTTTCATACTCCAGCTTCATAAAAAATACC
This sequence comes from Dalbergia oliveri, assembly GCA_030441495.1. Lineage (NCBI taxonomy): Eukaryota > Viridiplantae > Streptophyta > Magnoliopsida > Fabales > Fabaceae > Dalbergia > Dalbergia oliveri. Next base: position 34,159,959 of record JAMLFY010000009.1, on the reverse strand, counting down.
TCTTATCAACAATGGTCCCATGGATTTGTCAAAACATATTTTCATGCTAAAACCAGTAGTTTAAAACATAGTACACAATAGAATTCTCACAGCCTCTATGAAAACCTCTAAAGTTCATTATTTAGGCTATATTTAGATGAAAATAACTTTAATGCAGAACATAGAGATTTCATATGAACTCACTCACCTGGAGTGGTGTAACATCCCTTACCGTTTTATGGATTGATGATTGTCCCTACAAACCAACACAGGTCTTTTCAGTGTGCTTTGTCCTCACTCACATGCTTCCTGGGAAAACTTTCCAGGAGATCACCCATCCAAAATTAGCCCAAGTCAAGCATGCTTAACTATGGAGTTCTTTCATGATGGGCTACCGAAGAAAGATGCATCTTTGTGGCATAGGTAGCACCAATTAATTCATATAAGCCCACATTAATTGTATAGTCCCATACCTATACAGAACTCAGGATCCTCTCATTCGGGTGTGTAATCGATTCATTCATGTACCCCTCCGTTTGGAGGCAGGAGCCGCTCCTTGTCTGTGTCTTCTCGGATGCTGATTACTTCCTACCTCATCCCTGGGTGTTACATACCCAGCTTCTACTTGGTTCATCCGTGAACCACACTATACTAGAAGAGGTGCAGGCTCTGATACCATTTGTAATATCCCGCCGCTTTATGGATTGATGATTGTCACCACAAATCAACACGGTTTTTCAGCGTGCTTTGTCCTCACTCACACGCTTTTTGGGAAAACTTCCCAGGAGGTCACCCATCCCAAAATTACTCCAAGTTAAGCATGCTTAACTGGTAGTTCTTTCTGATAGGCTACCAAAAAAATATATGCATCTTTGTGACATAGGTAGTACCAATCAATTCATATAAACCTCCTTAACTGTATAGTCCTATACCTATACCGACTCAGGATCCCTCTCATTCGGGTGTGTAATCGGTTCATTCATGTACCCCTCCGCTTGGAGGCAGGAGCCGCTCCTTGTCCGTGCCTCCCCGTACCCGCGATTACCTCCCCGTCCCCAGGCATTACAAGTGGCAGAAGTTGAAGGCTCAACACTAACAAGGTTTCTTGGAGTAGAAATGACACCAGGATCTATCATAGGAATGGTAGAACCTTAGATTAGTTTCTAGGATTACCAAAAATCTTCAAATTTATCTCTACATAGAGAAAGAGCTCTTTACCCTTATAAGCATATAAACCACCCCAAGACAAAAAGGAATTGAAGAAAATAGAGCAAAACTAAGAAAATTACATATGTTGAAGCTTTAGGATTGAAGGATTGAAGTTAGAATTGAAAGATAATAGAGGAAAATGGAGGTAGGAATGGAGTTTGGGAGTGAAAGGAAATGAAAGAATGAAGATTCTAGAGTTTGGGAGGGTGGAAGAGTGTTTTGGTGTATTCTGGACCCAAGACGCGATTTTTATGTTCGTTGTTGACGTTGGGGCGATGAACCCCAGCGGTCCCCGCCCCGATGCACCCACTTACTTCTTGTTGACCACCTGGGTGGTTTCCAGAAACTCCAATGTTGGCATATATTGGACGGGTTGTCTCTATGTCAATACTCACTTATTTGCTTTCCATTAACTTTAAAACATAAATGTAAATAAGGAAATACCCCCATTTGGATTCAAATAAAATATCATAAAAAAAATCCCAACAAATCAGAATCTAATTTTTGGGTTTTAGTTCAAATTCGGAATTTCAAAGATTTTATAAACTTTTGGGTTAAAAATGAAAGGTTTAAAGTTTTCATAAAATTTATTAAAAATCAATTTTTAACTTATTTTCCTCTAGGGAACAATTATTGGGACTTTTGATCCCAAGAAAATAGTTCTATTATATAGCCCTCCAAGAGCGTATAGGGTCTTAGACTTAGTAAAATTCAGGACTCAAATGACAGAATGATGGTAACTGGCACCCTTCCTAATTCAAAAGAATTTTCTAGCCCTTTTTATTTATACTAGGGTATTAAGCTGCAATGGTTAAAGTTTTATAAAAACCCCATTTTTGGGTTCCAAAACCAAATTTTGCACCCTTTACCCCCAAAATATTAAAAACTCGTCTTTCTACACCTTTTTCACTTCCAAGCTTCATTTCTCTCCATTTTTCTCAAATCTTTCATCCTCCAAGCTCAAAGGTAAGTTGTTTTGTTGATTTTGCTTCCTTTTCCTTCAATCCTTCATGTTCTTGGGGTTGGATCTTGTGTTTTTCATGGTTGTCATGTCATGGTGTTCTTCTATCATTGTTAGAGTTAGATTTGAGTTATTTTGGAATTTTAGAGGTTAATCTAGTGTATTATGGTTGTTATGACAAATATCAGTGCCATTTCTACTTCCCAAAGTTTTGTTGGTGTTAATCTTACTTATTCCATCCCTCCAGGTAAGTAGATTCAAACATGTAATCTCTATGTTATTCATTATAGTTATTTCCATGAAAATATGGTTTAAAACATGATTTTTAAAGGTTATTTTGGAAGAAATTTGAGATTACCTTGGTTATCATGTTTTGAACTGCTAGTTTAAGAGTATGAAATATATTTTTTGATATAACTCATGGGACTATTACTGTTAAAATGATTTTATATAGAATTGATAATAAATGTGAATATTAGAGACTTTTATGAATGTTAGAATGAATTGTGGAAATGATTTATACATATGATATAGCTCGTATACCTAGATAGAGTTTAGAGAAAAGGTTGAATTTATGACATTAAGCTAGACAGGAATCATAGAGAAACAAATAGTGAGTTAATAGCTAGAATTGATCATTAACCTTGGTACCAAGTTGTCCTTAGGAACAATCTCATAGAGCAGAGAATGGAACCTAGTTAGGTGCCTAAATTTTGATTCTTTAAGAACCATAGAACAGAGAAATTGTTATGCCATATATGATAGGCATAACAGGAGATTTTGTTATGTCGCATATATTATGCATAATGGAGATTCTTATTTCTTTATTAGAATACTGTTGTTTTGATTTATGGAAAACAATGATTTTGATTATATGTAAGCATATATGAATTGTTTTAAAGTTTTACTGGTATTACTATGATTTTAGGCATTGTCCCTCCATAAAGGGGGTTATAAGTGAGAATTCACTCACTAAGTTTTGCATAAAACTCACCCCTCCTTTCTCCTATTATAGATACTTCAGTTGCTACACATTCATCTCAGCCATCATCTTTCCAGGAGTAGTAGTAGCGTTTCAACTAGTGAGTTTTACTAGAGTGAAGCATTCTTGTTATAGTTTAGAGTACTCTAGTGCTATTACAGGCAAAAGTCTCAAACCATATAAAGATAGTTTTTGCATTTTGTATACCATTATTATATTTTGGACCTGACTTATGATAATAGCTTCATAGTTTATTTTTTTGCAGAGCAACTCATTACATATGTTTTGTATTACAACTATGGACAATTAGAGTTTGATTACGAGACTAGTTATGTTTATATATGGACTTTAAAGAGCAATGATTTGTATGTAGAAAAAATGAATTTATGTATTCAATAGGGTTTATGATTGAATTTGCATATAGAGGGACTCAAGGTCACGAAACTTACGTAGGAATGAGATTTCTCACGTGCTTGTCACATTCCCAAATTGAGTCATGACATTTTACAAAGTATTTTCAAGGTTACTAATGTTAAGAACCTAGCAAAGAGTAATCTCTAATAATTAACTTAAATGTGTCCTAGAAATGTTGGGTCAAATATTATGGTGTTACAACTATTGAATAATCACACTACCATTTTATCAAGTGATAAAAACACACAATCTTTCCATGCTGGAAAAAGGCAAATGGGAAGATGGTATGCTTTTATCACTTAATAAGAGGATAATATACTCATTCAAAAATTATAAAAATCTTTAATATTTGCACCAATGCCAATAAAAAGCATGTGTTGTGTACATGTATACTGTTCAGTCAAAGTCACTTACACATTAACACTAGTAGGGGAGTGATAAAGGTTATTTATGCCACTTATCTTGCTATCAAATCTTAGCTTTTTGCATGAGTTTTATTGTGTTATTGATGCAATTAATAAGGATTTTGATTTATTCCTCATTGTGTGATTTAAATAGAGTTATTGGCTTTTGCATGATTTTTGGAATAATTTGTAATTACAACCCTTGCGATTGATTTGTCTCTTTGAGTATAGTTTTGTGCATAGGAGTTCTGGATCATATGCAAAGTGTCAAGAACAAGGCTTGGAACTCTCTGCATGGAGCTTGTAATAATGACCAATTTTGGAGAATTTGGGAGCTAAATAGAAGAGTTATTGAGTTCATTTGAGCACATTTACATAAAGTATTATAATGAAAAATCTGTATCTATCTCTAAGAGATCAAATTAAGACACATAAAGATGTTTTGGAAAGCTCAAGAAGTCCTTTAAAACTTTCGTGTTCAAAACCTAGTTCTAAGATCATCTTTATGAAAATTGAGTTGCAAGATTAAAGGCTGAATGTCCTTATGTTGTCACTTGACCTCCAGTTAGTATTTTCATAATATCTGGAGCTAGAGGTGTTCGATTGAGGTGATTTTGGTGGCATTGGAAAGCTTATTCAAAGGGATACAATCTCTATTTCTAGTGCCGAGACAGATTCAGATGTTTAAGGAGCCAAAATGACCAATTACATGAAGACGTCAATTCTCAAGAGCTATAGCTAATAAGCACTTAACACTCAACAGAACCCGAAAAATGATTTTAATCAGCATAGCTCATTACTGAGTCCTGCAGTGCTCTGTCAATGATGTAGAACAGCTCATTTAATATATTTTTGAGTCCCTTTTTGACCTATTTTAGAAAGCAGGATATAAAGGATTGATACAAACTTTTACCAAAGCTTTTGACTCACTTTTAAGTTATCACTTTTAGTTGCTATTATTCTCTTCTTATTGTTTCTTCTTCTCTTAGGGATTCTATTGGTGAAGATGCTTTATCTTGAAGATTGTGACAAGGATTGTTGTTATTATTTTCAGGTTCTCTTTTATCTTCATTGTTATAATCCTCTAAAGATGGAGGAGTAGATTTCTTTACTAGTGTAAGGTTTTCCGAATGGATCGGATGATGTTTGAGACCCCTTTTTGATATTAAATGTATCGGTTTTCTAATGTTCTGAGTTTTATTCCTCTAATCATTCTGTGATTGCTATAATCTTTATCGGGATAACTAAATTGGCAATCGTCGTTTGGGGAAACCCTTTGGGCATAAATTGATAAATCTATTGGTTTATGTTTGAGAACATTAGAATTAATTTTCCATTAGTTAGGCTATAGCAATTCGTTTATTAAATCAATGTGATTTCTAATTGATATCTCGTTTATTAGTTATTTATATTGATCAAATTCTAGAGGTCGATTGATCAATAATAGAATTACCAGGAATTTATTACTAATAGCCACCAATGGGTTTAATATTTGGTCAATGATAATTAATTTCCAATCCTAGAAATATCTTGTACTAGTGTCTTCTTCATTGTTGCTATTATCCCGTTGCTATTATCTTTTAATTTTAATTGATATAATTTCATTCTTCAAAACCCTCAAATTTCCAATTAAGTATTGAAGTTTTCTTAGAAGACTAGGTTGTACCCTTTATTACATTTTTTGTGCAACTTAGCATTAAAATAAATTTCTGATTTAAAGAGATAGGCGACAACCTCCGTTAGGGAGGTTGATGTAAGATTTTATAAAACTCAGGGACTTGACGTGAAAAGTTTGAAAATAAAGAGAGTGTATGTTGTATTTCGCCAAACTTCAGGAGTGGAGCATAATTTTTCCAAAACAAAAAGTCAAAACTGATTCACTTGCTTAATTGAAATGGTTTTTTTTACATAAACAAAATAAAAAATACCTAATTACACACTTCTCATACTTTTCATTTGGTTACATATTTCCCCCCCCTCTTTTTTTATTTAATAGAAGTCGATTTAAATCGACTTCAACGCAAAGTTCAAAAATTCATCTAAAAAATATGAAAGTCAATTTAAATTGACTTTACATAGATGCCCACCTGCAATGTCACATGCATAGGTCATATCAGTCAAGATGGTTAAATTATATCAAGAAGTCAATTGAATTGACTTAGGATTGCCGTGTCAAATTTTTTCCATGTGTCAAGAACAATGCAACGTCTATTCAAATCGACTTTTGCATGACATGTTAGATTATTAAGAAATTTATTTGAAGAGATTTCCATGTGTCAAAAGTCAACTCAAATCGACTTCTAACACTACTCTAACAATGCGTCAAAAATAAATTATAATCGACTTTTGTAAAAGGTCATATAGGAAGTAGAGAAATGTGACTAATTTGACAGTTTGTAGAACTGACCATTGCAAGCTTTCCAGGAAGTCAATTTGAATCGACTTCCACTTATTTTCGTTTGAAAGTTATATGAAAGTTGATTTAAATCTATTTTTATTAAATTAAAAAATGATAAGTGTGTAACCAAATGAAAAGTATGGTAGTATGCAATTAGTTATTTTTTTAATTTTATTTATGTGAAAAATCCGATAGTGAAATGAAACGCTGCGTTTAACGATGGAGAATACTAGGAGCGCGGGTGGAAGCTGGGCGGCGAAGGTGTTGCTTCCCCTGGCCGTGTTCGTGCGATTGAGGAGTGGGTAGGGTTTGCACATTCCTTCCTGCAACACAATTTAGTTTAGCAAGTCATCCATACTTTCATTCCCAAATCTAATTTCCAAGGCTTTTCACGGTAACTTGTGATAAGGTAAGCTTTTTTCTTATTTCGTCTCTCCCCAGTTTTCAAGCTTCTTTCTGATTTTCTTAATAATCTCAACATCTGACTGACTGTTGATCATCTATCATTGAAATGCAAATATGACATTTATTGATGTGTCTCTATTTGGCTATAGCTTAAACTTTCCATTTTTCTTTCCGTAATTAGTTATGAGTAGTGTGTCTCGGGTGCTGATCACAATCATAATAATGAAAAGCTTGTGGGTATGGGTTCACTTTGATTAGACCTGTGGATGATAATAGACTAGTAATTGGTGGATTTTGTGTTCCACGGGCTTTATGTTTTCTGTTATCTCATGTTATACGTCATTTTAGATCCCCTTCTGCTTTTGCTGAGGAAATGTGGACTTATATTATATTTACCTCACTCCTATTTACCTCACTCCTCTTATTATCAATTGTCATTCATCATCGTTACCACTGTTGTCATTTGTTTTCTGCTCTGTGGCCACTTTGGTTGAAGAATGGTGGTCAGGAAGCCTCCACAATGGAAGGAAAAATACCTCTGCATTATTATTGAGCTGATTATGTTCTTCTATATTTTTTACATGACAACTGATGATGCTCTACCATATGATATGAGCTCAAACTTAGTCTGTTCCTTATTTTTTCCCTTCATTATAAAAATTGCTTATTGCTTATGCTATGTATCTATTTGTTTGTGGCAGCTAATTATTGGTCACTTTGTTGTCCCCTGAAAATATTGGGCTTAGGATATCTTAAGCTAGTTATTGGAAATTACATTATGTCTGAAGAGGCTGGATCCATGTTGGTTGTTTATGATGATCCCTCTGACCAACGGTCACTGTCTTTGGATGATACAAGCAGCACAGAGGAGTCACCTGATGAAACCAGGCTCTCCTTGGAAACAACTAATGATGCTATTCCGTATATTGGTCAAAGGTTTCCTACGCATGATGCTGCTTATGAATTCTATACTGAATTTGCCAAGAAGTGTGGCTTCTCAATTTGACGTCACCGTACAGAGGGAAAAGATGGTGTTGGAAAAGGACTTACAAGACGTTACTTTGTTTGTCACCGTGCTGGTAACACTCCTGTCAAAATATCTACCGAAAGTAAACCTCAACGAAACAGAAAATCTTCTCGATGTGGATGCCAGGCTTACATGCGGATAAGCAAGACAACAGAATTTGGAGCTCCAGAATGGCGTGTGACTGGTTTTGCTAACCATCATAATCATGAACTATTAGAACCAAACCAAGTTCGATTTCTTCCTGCATATAGAACTATTTCAGATGCTGATAAAAACCGGATCCTAATGTTTGCCAAAACAGGGATATCTGTTCACCAAATGATGAGGCTTATGGAGCTTGAGAAGTGTGTGGAACCTGGATATTTGCCTTTTACTGAAAAGGATGTACGTAATTTACTCCAGTCTTTTAGGAAATTGGATCCAGAAGAAGAAAACCTAGATTTATTGAGAATGTGCAGAAATATAAAGGAGAAAGATCCAAATTTTAAATTTGAGTACACACTCGATACAAACAACCGTTTGGAGAATATTGCCTGGTCATATGCCTCATCAATCCAGTTGTATGATATATTTGGCGATTGTGTGGTTTTTGATACAACACACCGCCTGAATGCATTTGACATGCCACTTGGGATATGGGTTGGAATGAATAATTATGGAATGCCTTGCTTTTTTGGCTGTGTGCTTCTACGAGATGAAACTGCAAGGTCATTTTCCTGGGCTCTGAAGGTAGTATAATGAAGAAGTTATGGTTACTTGGTTATTTGTATCATTTGGTTTTTTATTTTTTAATGCAATTTGTGTTGTGGCAGATTGGATTGTTTAGTGTTTAGCGGACCCACTTTAAAGTTTTGAATGTTGGTTAAAGATGAATATTAATACATGTGGTTTAATGAAAATATACGAATGGAAGGGGAACAAATTTTAAAACAAAGATTGTGGGTAGCCATAGACAATAGTGCAGTTGCTAGGACAAATAATTTGCAGGTAGTTAAATTGAAACCCATTTTAAATTACTGCAATTGCAAAGGGTTTCTTGTTGAGTAATCTACCCTTTGGTAAATCTGTATAAACACCTTATGCTTATGCTTTGTCTTTTCCATTTTTTGAAAAGGGACCAGGTATTGTTTAATTGCAGATGAGACTTTCTTTATTTTTCTTTCTCCCACTTGTGGAGTCTATTAATTTTTAGAAAGATCTACAGCTCTTTAATTTACGTAGTGTTTTTTTTCCCCCTAAACACCTTCTTGAAAGGCTTTCTTAGGGTTTATGAATGGGAAGGCTCCACAGACTATATTAACTGACCAAAATATATGCCTCAAAGAAGCACTATCCACAGAAATGCCATCAACAAAGCATGCTTTCTGTCTATGGATGATCGTGGCGAAGTTTCCATCTTGGTTTAATGCTGTTCTTGGGATCGTTACAATGAATGGAAGGCTGAATTTTATAGACTTTATAATCTTGAATCAGTTGAGGATTTTGAATTAGGCTGGAGGGAAATGGTTTGTTCTTTTGGCCTGCATTCGAATCGGCATATGGTCAATTTATATAGCTCATGCTCATTTTGGGCATTGCCATTTTTGAGAAGCAATTTTCTTGCGGGAATGACTACAACTGGTCAGTCAAAGTCAATTAATGCTTTCATTCAACGATTTTTGAGTGCACAGACTCGACTAGCACACTTTATTGAGCAGGTATTATATCTTTTTGACTTTCTTGGTTTGCATATTGTTAAATTGGTTTTGATGAGTATTCACTTGATAAGTGTTCCCTATTTTTTCGAACGAGAAAAGCTTTATCTTTATCTTAACTTGGGCTTACACAATCAGGTAGCTGTTGCTGTGGATTTTAAAGATCAGACTGGAGAGCAACAAACCATGCAGCAGAATCTCCAAAATGTTTGCCTCAAAACAGGAGCCCCCATGGAATCTCATGCAGCCACAATTCTCACTCCTTTTGCGTTTTCAAAGCTTCAAGAACAACTTGTGTTGGCTGCACATTATGCTTCTTTTCCAATTGAAGATGGTTTTCTTGTGAGGCACCACACGAAAGCTGAGGGTGGTCGAAAAGTTTATTGGGCCCCTCAGGAAGGAATTATAAGTTGCAGCTGCCATCAGTTTGAGTTCTCTGGAATTCTCTGTAGGCATTCTCTTAGAGTTCTTTCAACAGGAAATTGCTTCCAAATCCCAGATAGATATCTTCCCATCGCTGGCGGCGGATCAGCATACCCTCGTCTAAACTTATTCAGAGTGCACCTAATGATCATACTGACAGGGTTCAGTTATTGCAAAATATGGTTTCATCTCTGATTATGGAATCTGCCAAGTCTAAGGAACGATTAGATATTGCTACGGAACAAGTTTCCATCCTTCTTTCTCGCATTAGAGAGCAACCAATTTCATTACAAGGTACCAGAGATATTTCTTCCATCAATAGAAATCTGTGACTCCAAAATCCAATATATGGTTGAATTGGCAGTCTGGTTCAATGAGAAGGAGGTATGCTGGAATTTTTATGAGAACGCACAGTGACTTGATTGTCATTAGCAGATTGTGTATTGACTTGAAATTCTTCTTTTGTGACATTTCTGTAGATTGGTAAATGTGAAGTTGCATCCAGTGACAAGGATTCTATTCTGTACAGATGTATAGAGAAGTTGTTAATTTGCATCCTTGTTTCATGTGCAATCAATCTGCCATAGTTAAATTTTCAGAGGATACGGTGTTTGTAATTGGGGTATGAAGATTCCAATGTAAGAACCCTCCCATCCCAATGCAAGGAAAAGATCCATGAAAAGTGCTCCAAGATTGGTGAGTGCAAATGTGTAGAAGTAGCGTTACTTAAGCAAATCCTCTCCCCTTCCCGTCTCCATCAAGTGTAACGATAATTATGTTTACTATGTCATAACAGTCTACCTTTGAACCAGATACTTCGCTTGACAAGTAGCAGCGTGAAGAGGCCAGCTGAAAGATTCGAATGCCACGCTGGAGTGGACTCGCCTAGTCCTGCCTGCCCTTTCTTTGATTCTCCTTGCCTTGCTGATGTCTCATGAGGAACTACTTTGGTTGCTGTCTGTTTTCTTACTTTCTTTTGCACCAAAAGACTGATCCATGTTTTAAAGGTTTAGCACACAAACATGTTCAAGATTTAACACACAAGTGATCCTGATGTGCAATGTGTAGTCGTTTAGCTCAGTGTTCACTTTTAGAAAATATCTTTCTCATTGTTGTCCGTCCGGATTTTATTCAATTTTCCCCTTTAAAACAAAAAGAAAGAAAAATATCATTTTTTTTTTTGGGTAATTATAGGCATTTCTCTGAGATTCTTTAATATTACACTTATCCCTCCTCCAGCTTTAATATCTATATTTATCTCCTTTATTTCTAAATAATTTTCAAAATTTCAGGATTACCCTTTATTAAAAAAAATACCCAAACATTCTTCATCCATTTCATCTGCACTACCACCACCCCCCATCCTCCATTCATTCACATATACCACCATCACTACCACACACCACCATCATTCACCACCACAACCATTCCCATCGCTACAATCTAGAACCATTGCAACCTCCATTATCCACAACCCAAGCAAAATCAAGCTTGAAACAAATTAAAACTGACAATAGAGCAAAACCAAAACAAACCCAAGACAAAAAAAAGCAAGAGAAGCCGCATCTCCCGCCTCCGCAGCCCCTATGCGCCCGCAAAACCACCCCATGCCTCCCCTTCGCGTAACAGCAACACCCCTGAAGTCCTCACGAAGCCCGTGTTCCGAGCCGCCACCTTCATCCACCGTGCCTCTCGTCCCGTGCGAAGCCACCCTTCCGCGTCTCCGTCCCGTGCCAGGACAAAGCCACCTCCTCCTGGCACTATCGGGTGACGGTGGCCACCCTGGAGGGGATGGTGGAGGGCGTGGATGGTGAAGGGAGCATGGGGAGGTGAGAGGGGATTAGGGATTTGGGAGTGAAAATTGGAGGAAGAGAATATTAATTATAAGGATAAATAGATTTTTTACAATCATTTAAGGGAGATATGTATTATATTAAAAACTAAGTCTTAAGAAAAGTGTATATATTGAAAGGCTTTATGAGACTATTATAATTATCCCTTTTTTTTCTTACATGGTATATCTTTTGATGAGAAACTGATTCGAAAAAAGCTAGACAAATTTCAAAAGTACCACTTTAGTTAGAAAATATTTTTCATGTTAACAAATGCAAACGGAGTAAAAATTCCAAAACCTACTCGCAGGTGGCATAGTATGTCAAAATTCTCTCTGGCATTATACCAATGAAATAAGAATCCGACAATTTTAGGGACTTGACCTGGGAGTGGTCAAAAGCTTGATAAGAGGTCCTGCAATCATGCAGAATATTCTATATCTTACTAGGAGGCGGTACAACACTGGAGAAGTTTATAAAAATGTAGACTAAATTTCCGTTTCAGCCTCTTATATTTATAATTGGGAATAAATAAGCCTCTTAAATTTAAAAAATATTATATTAGTTTCTTAAATTTTACAAATGAGAACAAGTTAGTTGTCAGTAAATTGCTTTCTAAAACTGTAATAGGAATATCTATATGCTCCATTAACTCTGTACATGCACTATTAATTTTTACGAAGTATCTAACTTGCCTTATATCCTTTGTTCTGGAACAAATAATAATTTAAGTCAAAATCTTGAGAGAGAGCAATAGTGAGAGAAGATAAAGAAAAAAGTTTAAAAAACCTCGTTTAAAGGAGTAAGTCACGTTAAGACCTACTATAAAAATTAACAATATACGTAAATAGTTAACAATACACATAAGGTAATAGTAGAATAAAACTTAGATAATAATTTTACAGAGAGACTAACTTGTTCTCATTTATGAAATTTGAGGAATTTAGTATGAGATTTTTTAAATCTAATGGATTACGTTTCCCCACATAAATAGAGAGACTAAATTAGAGTTTTAGTAAAAAAAAAAAACAAAAAAAAAAATTTATAGCATTGGGAAGAACTCTTGGCCCACCATGAAACAGTCTATGCAAACGTCCATACGACCAATACGAATTATTGGCTGAGCACAACCCGCTTGGATGAAACAAGCACTTGTTATTTTTAATGTTATTTTTCGAAAAAAAAATTATGCTTAGATACAGATTTAAAAAACATTTGATTTTTAAATATCTTTCCGATGTGCTATTTTTTATAATTTTTTAAAAGGAAAAATTGTACTTTATTCCCTAAAGCATATGTCATGTACATTTTATAGCCTAAACTTTAAAAATATGCAAGTTGAACCCCATAAACTTTTTTAAATATGCAAATGGATACTTTTGCTAGTTTTTTTATTGTTAACAAAAATATCACAAATTTAAGAAAATTTAGAGTATTAGATTGCACATTTAGAAAAGTTCATGAGATTAATTTACACATATAACAAATTTCATAGGGTATAATACACTTGTTTTGGTTAAAATGGACATTTATGAAAATTCAAGAGGTTGATTTGCACATTTTTAAAATTTAAGAGCTAAACCCACATGACCTATAGTTCAAGGGTATAATGCGATTTTTCCTTTAAAAATATAATTTCTAAAAGAAACTAATTTGTGGTATTTTATTTTTTAAATATGGATTTGACTCTTTGTGATATTTCAAGTCCACATGTCCCTAGATAATTTTAGTAGAGCTTTAAGGGTCCTTTGGGGCCCATCCGTGTTGCCTGAAAGCCCCACATGCACGACAACCCAAAATTGCATAAATACGCTCTTGGGAGAGCATGCGTGGTCATGCAGGTATAGCAGAGAGAACACACTCTCAAGGGCGCCTGCATCAACAACTCTATGTCAAAATGACGCAGTTTCAGTTAAAACGTCCCTACACTATGTAAACCCTTCCCAGACTAGAATTTACACCCAGCCGCCCCCAACAGCCTCTATGCCTCTCCCTTGCGTTTTTCTTCCGTTCTTCTCCTTCCCGAGCTTCTGGAGTGATTTTCATGGAATTTACCAGTTTCTTCTTCTTTCTATCTAGTTTATAAGTTAGGGCATGACTATGCATGGTTTTCTCACAACTTTTTTTTCTCTATCATTCCAAATGAGTTTTGGATAAAGCCAAATTGTTTATGTTTTCATTATATTGTTTGGCAGTTACTCATGTCATTCTTACTCCCCAAGGTCACGTTGTCAATGGAAGCACACTCCCAACTATTAACAGTAAGTGGGTTTAAACTCATGGCCATACTTTTGGTCATTATTAGTATTTTCTAGCATTATATAAATTATTTATAAAATTCGAGAATGATTTATACCAAGAAAACATGCGTTATGGATTATAGCAAGTTTAGAAAAATTATTGCTTCTTAGTTGCCATGAAAATTATTTATTTTAGAAAAATCATGGGACTATAGTTGTTGTATGCATATTCTGGAATTATTTTATCAATTAGAAAAATTGCACGAACCAAGTGTAGTAATGGAGGCAAGAACAATGAATTATTTTGAATGCTAACTTTTAGTCAAAGATTAGTGAGAAATAGAATAGCGAGTTAATGGCTGCATGATTGATCATTAATCTTGATACCAAGTCGTTTGCTTGAGGACTAGCTCACCGCAGGAAGGAACGTAGTGTGGTGTCCATTTATGGGACCTAGTTAGGTACCCATTAGTTTAGTCATTGGCTCAATTTCAGCTATCAGCTTATTATTTATATACAACTTCTTGTTTATCTACTAATTATTGCCATGGATTCAGTGAATTATTATTTTCAATTATATGTATTTATATATAAAATGTTTTGTATCGGTTGCATGTATATGTTATGTATTTTGTTGTTGTCCCATGTGGGTTGTAAGTGGAGAACTCACTCATGGAGTTTTAATGAACTCACCTTTCTCTTTTCCTCCCCTATAAATACAGCCAGGTTTAGTTGCCAGCAAGATCCTCCTCAATAATGTTGCAACTTCTTTTGGTGAGCTTCGCTTCCGAGTGAAGTTTGTTATAGGTTATATTAGTTTAGTAGTGCTCCAGTAATTATGTATATAGGATTCCAAGACATGCATGATATTTTATTTATTTTATGAAATTTAATTATTTATTAATTATGTTTGGCTTCGATCTAGATTATAGTTATTATACAGTTTTATATTCAGGATTTATGTTTTGAAAGTATTTTTAGATTTATGAAATTTAATTAAATTTGAGATATTTGGAATATATGTTTTATTACTTATGAATATTAGCCGGTCAAGTTACCAAAGGCTTCTCTGTACAAACCTTTGTCGGTCTTCTCCAGCGGGTCATGACATTCTTCTAGTGATGGAGACTGATATGTGAAAGTGAGAGATTAATCACTCTTAGATTATTTGATAAGGAGCCATTTACAATGGAAGTTATTGTAGTGAATTTTTCAATTTCTCACTTTATAAACCTTTAACTTTAAAGAAACCTAATCTTATCCAAACATGATAAAGATTATAAAAAAAGAAACATATTTTTTTAAAAAATTATTCAAATAATATCCAAATAAGCTCTTGGCTACATATCAACAACTGATTATTCTTAGTTTCCTAAAGAAATTTTATTCATGAAAAGTTCACCATAACAATTCTCAAGAGAGAGTCATCTTCCATCCTCAGAGAAAAAGTTCTCTTCCAGGATTTTTACCAAAAAATATATGCATTGTGTAGGGAGGATATCAGGAATTTCCGTCTCAACAATGACCAACATGGCCGCATTAGAAGAACTGATGTGATGTCAATAATAATTAATAAATAAAGTAAGCAGCTATAGAAAGACAGGCAACAAGCAGAAAAGAAGGGAGAAGCATGTAGTTTTTGGGATAAAGAATGATAAGATATTATAACATTGTTTTGGGAGTAACCCCTAGGCGGGACTCTAAGGTGGTGACCCCTCAATGGGACCCCTGCCGAGACTCTTGGATCGAGACCCTAGCGAAGATGGCTTATCTCCAAGCGGTGACCCTCGCTGAGGGCCTAGGCAGCGATCCCTAACAGGCCTAGGTGGACTCCTATGCAGAGACTTGTAACATCTCAAATTTTTCTTAATATAGTGTTACTTTGTTATAACATTTTATTTTGAAAGTATGAGGATTTTGTTTAGGCAAGAAATATTTAAGGATAATTATTGAAAAAAAATGTATAATTAAAATATTACAAAACTTAATAGTTGTACAATCTAGAACTTAACACCAAAATGTAAAATTTTAATTATTCCATTGGATTTTATTAAAATTACAAAAGATGCCATTAGAGGATAGAAAATAAACTTATAACATAATTAGCTGTAGAAAAAGCTAACAGAAACATTAGAAAACCTTAGAGAATGTCATTAAGTTATTAAAAAAATGATAAAAAATTACAAATATACCTTAAACATAAATTTGATCATAAATATAAATATTAAGTAATTTTGTATAATATTAGCATAATTGCACAAAAATAACCTATTATGGAGTATAAAATAAACTCTAAAAAATCCTAGAAAATAACTCTAAGTCTTGTAAAAAAATTTTTTTAAGTAAATTATGATATTAAATAAGGAGGACCATGAAATAGGTCTCTCCATTAGGCTATGGATAGTGTTAAAAATCATATTGATCTTTAATTAATTAATTTTGACTTAATTAAAGCTTAAATTACCTAAATAATCACTTAAAATTTAAGATAAATTTTCCTAAACCTTGATTTATCTTGCTGATAATACTAAACCAATTAATTAACACCTAGATCAGCCACATGGAAGAAAAAAATATATTTGAAAAATAAAATTAAATGGTCAAACTTTCATATTATAATTATTCAACAACCAACCAAACTTTGACTAAAAATTTCAACAAAGATGAGCTTGTCTCCTTATCATGTTAGGCAGCTCAAAATTCACATGGGTTGCTATATAAAATTTATATATTTTATTTATAGATAATTAATTATTTTAATTAGCTCAAATTAGACCTAATTAAGGTAAAGATATATTAAAAATACTAAAAATTTTAGAAAAAATTCATGAAAATTATAGATAACTTATAAATAAGGTAAAAACATGTTCTTAACAATAGATTAAGGAAAATTAATTTTTATGATGATTTTATGAATTATTTAGTATATATAACTTTAAGATAAATATGCAAAATTTGTCATTTTCATATATTAATCATTCAAGACAACTTTCCACCCTCTATAACTCTATTAGACATGTTTTTCAAACCTATAGGCTGCCAAAGAAGAAAAAAATAGTTAAATAAATTATTAGTTAATTAATAATTAATTCTTAATAAAACTAGCAATAGTATAAAATATCAAATAAAATATAAATAATTATAGAAAATTATATAAATTTCGTGAATACTTGTATTATATCTCTAATAATCTTATTATGATGTTTGAATAAAAAAATAAGTCATTTACTAATTAATTAACTTAATTAAGATGAACTAGTATAAGCAAATTTACCTTATTTTGAATAATTAATTATTAAATTATATTTAAAAATATTAAAATTTAATAAATAAATTTAAATCATTTCATTAATATTTTAGTATGTCTTTAAATGATAATTGAGAATTTATTAAATTATTTAGTGTTAGTTTTAATATTTAACTAATCAAATATGATAAATAAATTATGAAATTAGTAATATTTTAATCCTAAACTTTTTCTATAAATAGCACCCCTCTAAACATCACTCCACACTTCATTCTTCTTGCCCAAAATCTATCAACAATCATAGCCATCATTTCTCTCTTCATTTTCTTTATTATCACACAAAAATATTTACAAATTTTAAGCAAATCACCTCCAAATTATCACCTCTTCTTATCACCATCTAACTTCAACACTTCCCAGCCTTTATACATGAATTAGAGCCCTTAGAGAAGGTTTAGAAAAGTTGAAGAAGTTGCTGATCTAGCGTGGGTATTGCTAAGTTCTAAAGCTCCAAGAACAAGTAGGGGTTTTTCTTTCACTAATAAGCTTCATGCATGATTTTCATATATGATGTTGTTATGATACTCAAAGTTTGTGTTTATGGTTTTAATATGTTTGAATGATTTAAAGATTGTGACATAAAATACTTAATCTATGTGTATATGATGTATATTTATTTGTTTACTTATATGGTTGAAAAGTATGATTAAAGATCATTTAAATTTTGATTATGCTTTCTTCAAATATTTCAATGTTGTCTAAATTTGTTGAACCATGTATTTTCATTTAATAAAGTTTTGTGCACAAGTTGTGAAATTTTAAGGTAATATAGTTTGATTTTGACCTCATTATGTATTTGATCATAAAATATTTTTGGTTCATAAAAAGTGTTGTATTTAATTCATTATAATGAATGGATTTTAAACCTTTGAGCATGTAATATTTAGCTTGGTTTATGTGTTATGTTTATCTTGGACTATGGACCTTGGATTATAAATATTTGACTTGAATATAAATTTATTAACATTAAGAAATATTATTTACAAAGATTTAAGTTAAGGTCCCATTAGGAATATGACATATAAACTAACTAGATTCATGCTTGAAGTGATTTCTTAAAGTTTGGGTATAATTTCAATTATTTATTTTTAAATATTTCTTAGATTTTATTGCTCTTTAATTTACCCTATGATTTTATCTTTATATATAATAAATATTTTTTACTTATATTGAACATGTAAAGGTAATTTACCTACATATTTTCTAAAGATAGATTGGAAATAATTTTGGGTGTATTTAGGCTTATGAAATTAGTAACATATTATTACTTGAAAATAAATTATTATATGATGAAAAACTAAGTTAAATATATTTTATTATAAAGGAAATGAATTTATAAAAATAGTGTGATTTGGTGCTTCAATAATAATTGTAAGAAATATGGATTTTATGAGTATTTTAGGAATCCTATGTTGTTTGGACTTTATGTGTAAATATGAAAAATCTTGTGGTCTATATGTAAATATGAAAGAAATCATGTAAACTTTATGTGATTTTCATTCTTTATGTATACTGTATGTACTATGTAAAATGAATACATAAATAAGTGACACTTCGGCTCGCCTTATAGCGGATAAGGACTTATGTACACTTAGTCTTAGTTGCTAAACGACACCTGCCCCGCCTTGTAGTGACAGGACTTGGTGTACGTTATAGTGATACCTTGGGCCCCGCCATGCTAGCGGACAAGGACTGTAATATCACTCATCTACTGGGACGCCTTATGAGAGCTCTCATCAATCAATATGAAGTAAACCTTGCAGACTATAATCATTTGAAAAGAACATGATACTATAAAGGGAGCTTACAGTATACTCATGATTATTTATACACTTTTTACTGAACTTTTATTATAATTGATATTGTGCACTTCTATCTTACTTGACATTAGTAAAATATAATTTGAGTTAATATAAAAGATTGCATCTTACTCAGTGTTATTCTTAGTATTTTTGGGATGAAATGGGACTCCCCTGAAACATCACCCTACCTGGAAACTTCTCTCACCCTTTTCTTTGATGTTTCCAGATAGCATGGATCGTCATCAACGTGAAATGGATGTAGCCTTGGACTTAGTTTCTAAATAATTAGATTCTATTATGTGTGCTAGATAGAATCTTTACTATTGTTACCAGACTTTGGTTATGTTATATTGTTATATTAAAGTTTTCCTTAATGTATCTTGAATGTGTAATATGTATTATATCCTATGGATTGATATTAGTAGTGAAGTATGTTTTTATAGATGATGGTTGTCTAAACTATGGGAACTCCTGATTAACAAATAGTAGTAATATATTAGAAAAGAAATATTCTTTGTCATTTAAAAATTACCTTTGGGTTGTGGAAGAAAGTGTATTACTGTAAAAGTGTGATTTGGAAAGGTTCTGGCTAGGAAAGACTTGGTATTTAAGCGTGTCCATTGTGACCCACCTCTCTTTCCTGAATCTACCAGATGCATGAATACAGTTGGTATATATTATTTCAGAATAGAACTATAAATTAGAGATAATCATAGTTAAAAAAAAAAAGTTCTCGTAAAATTTCAGATTACAAGATAATAATATTATGTTAGCTAATTATTGTTTAAAATAATAATAATAATATTAAAACTTAATGTGGAAGAATTAGAGCTTAGTGAGGTGTTACAGAGACCCTAGGTTGGACTCCTAGGCAGAAACCCTTATATGAGACTCTTAGGTGGAGACCCTAATAGTGATGGCTCAACCCCAGGCGTGACCAGCGGGACTCCCAGGAGAGACCCCAGGTGAGACTCTCTGGTGGACCCCGAGAGTGATAGCTTACCCCAGGCCTGTGAGCCCTCTACTGGGACCTTCAAGGGAACTTAGGCGTGACTCCCAATGGAGACCCTAGGCGGGACTCCCGAGTGGAGACCTTAGTGATGACTCAACCACTATCCCTAAGGAGAGAAACCTTAGGCGGGACCCTGGCGAGACTCTTAGGCGGGATTCATGGGTAGACCCGCAAAAGGTGTATGTTAAGAAAGTATAAAGTTTCATTTCATCACCTCTTATCACATCGGTTTACCTCATTACCCCAAGACAAAACCACCCCATTCAACCCATATACAATATGTAGCATTGTAATGTAACTACTCTCCCCAACTTTTACCTGAAATAACTGATGAAGAAGCATAAGAAGGGGTGGTGTGGTACGCCTGGCATCCAAGTTCCTCCACATCAATAGGTCCATGGTTCGAATCCTCATTCCCCCTACACCTACACAGTGATGGATCTCACACTTCCACTTTAAAAGCTTTCTTCCCCATCCTCTCATCATCCATCCTTGGAGAGCTCTTCATGTCTCATAGAGCAATATTGAACCCCCTAAAACACATATATAAAGAAAGGTTTCCGACATAGAACTTTGTTCAGTTTCATAAGATTGACCAGTGGATCATTAGCATAGGAGTAAGATGGGAAATTGAGCAATAATTCATTAATTCATTTGTTACCATAAAAGGCCTTGTGATAGTAGGTTGTGAGCTTGAAGTGTTATTCAAACTTCAAAGAGACGTCTGACCGAAAAAAATTTTAAAAAAAAACATGTAGGGTACAAATAATGGAGCGTGTCAAGCTAGCTTCTTGTCGGTGTTTATAGTAAAGAATGTGAAAAATGTAAAAATCTAGCAAAGAGCTACGCGAGCCCAACATGCATAAAAGAATTCGTTAATAAAAACCTTGCCAGGAAAACTATTTACTTTTACTATAACATCAGGGTGAATAAGAAAAATGATATTTTCATGGATCCATTACCATTCTTACAAGTAAAATGATATTTTAACATTCGAAAAATAGATATCCTATGTAGCATCTACTTTATCACCATTAGATGACTTTGTGCTCCTTATTCACTCAATTCAACAAGCTCATCTAACGGTAATAAAATATATATCAAATGAGACATCCACTTTATAGATATCAGAATAGCATTGCTCAATTTACAAAGTTTCTTCTCAATTTTTAATGACATACCAAATTCACAATGAAAGAAATACTAGAAGGAAGGAGTCTCAAGATTGATTGAATGGTTAGTTCAAATAAATGGTTTTCACTATAATTTTGAGATAAATAACTTTAAAAACAAAAACAACCCTTTGGTAATCATGGAGTTGCATGAAAGTATATAGCTAGAGCAGACCTTGAGGGTTGAACATGTGATTTCATCTACATCAGAATTTTCATCATCCATGAATAAAATGTTACAATGTTCTTAAAGTGGAACACACTAGGAAAATACAACACAAGAAGCACAACTCGCTAGCTTTTTTTATTTTAAACATTAAGGCAAACCATGAAGAAATATGACTAGAAGATATGCTCACTTGAGGGTATAAATATGTCTTGAAAGTGATCTTTCTTTGTCCACTGTAACTCATTCCACCATCCTTGTTCACCCCTGATGGATCTTAGGTTGGTTGCCTTGTCCTTGCAAAAAGGTAAAGATTTCAATGAGGACTGTATATGTTTACTTGCTCTAGAGAGGACCATGTCAATGTCTCATTTGTGCATACAAACATGAATCTTGGCAAGTTAGCAAGTAGTAGCACCTCTAACTTTGGAAGAACATTCTCACTAATTTCAGTAACTAGAATAAGTTCTTCAAATTCTGGACAGCTGAACTTCCAGGATCTAAAGTTTTGAGAGATATTGAATAACCCCATTGCCAAAAATTATTTTTAAAGATAGGCAATTGTTCAATGTTAAAACCTTTAATTGGGAAAGGGATCATGGTGCAAGGGACCTTGAAAAACACAATTCAGTTTGAGCAAATTTCTTAAGTGCAATTGCTCTAGATTTGGGAGGGTGCCTACATCTCTTACCTCATTCTCATTGCATTCCTCAGGTGAAAGGCCATGGGTATGCATCATGTTTTCTTTTCCAATGTGTGATAGTTATGTGATGTCCTTGAAGTTGATCAATTCAAATGCATGGGCTTGAGGAAGAATTTCACTTATTGAAAGGTATTCTCATGCTTACTGTTGTCATACCTAATGTATTTGGAAATCTTATACTCAAAAGACTCCAAAATTTGAGGCCGTTTTGAGTTTTGACATCCAACAAAGAATTGGAATGACATAAACTACCTTCCAAACCTCTTTGTTAGAAGTCTTTCAAGAATGTTTGAAGATGGAAAGCTACATTGGAGGTTGGTTAAATGTTCCTAATAAGCCAGCATCACCATCACATTTTCAGCATCACTACACCAATCCTGGTAGGAAACCACTTCAATTATCAATTCTTCTAATTTTGTGAGTTTTGAAATTGTACAAGGATCAATATCAACTATTTGACCATCATTTTGGTCACCACTTTTGATGTATGGAATCCTCAGGCACCTTAAATTAACCAAGTACCCAATATGAGAAGATACAAAATTCAACATGGTACCCCGAATTTCAAGGAACTCAAAAAGTTCAAGAGACATGAGGCAATTGTGTGAGATGTTTACAGTCATTAAGATAGAGCCCTTTAAGACCTGTCAACCTTGATATTGATGATGGTAGCTGTCTAATTCTAGTGCCATACAAGTCTAACATAAGGAGAATTCTCATATGTTTCTTGAAAAACAATTGTGGGATTGTGGACAAGTCTAGATTCTTCTGGGATAGCGTCAAAAGCATGCTACAATCTTGATTTGTTGGCAAATCTTGCAAATTGATGTCTATCATAGATACCCACCTAGCATTCTGCTAATATATTGATTCCTGGGCTTTGTCGAGTCTTCTGGATGTAAGAACTACAAAGGTACTTAGATGATATATGCAAAGCAAGTTGTTTCATACAATCATTCATGCTAGCATATATCATCTGCTTTCCGCTATCCAGGAAAGAGACATTAGTAAGATGTTCCAATATTGCATGACCAAGATCACGTGCCTTTGGTATTTCCTTGTGTCATCAACATCATGAAGGAAGTCTTGACCCCAACACTCCACCAAATAATCAATATCAACCTTGCAATTCATAGGGTACAAGGAAGCATACATAAAGCATTTCTATTTATTTTCATCTTTCAGCTCATCATAACAGAAGGTTAAGAATGAGTACAACTCATTTACACCTTCATTCTCATAATCTGGCCATGTCCTTCAAGATCTTCCAGTCCCACCCTCCAACTAGAAGCACTTTTTTTTAAATCTAAAAGAGCGTGCTATCTGACGTATCAGAAGGGAAACAAGAGCACTTGTCACACACAAGCCGAGCTATCTCTGAATGTATGGGAGATCAATCACAGGTCTTACAATGTTGTGGAACATCTTCCATGCCTCATCCCGAGATAACAAGCCTACCTTAATTGATATGCCTACCCTATTCAAGGTACAAACCTGAGGATGTTGAGCAGTCATTACCACTTTACCGTGATTGTCATTACATGGTATTCCTAGCTGACTCAAATTGATCTCATCCTTTACCTCATCCAAAATAACAAATACTTCTTACTTGCAGCACTTCATGTATTTTCTTCGCATTTTCTTCAAAGCCATTGATGACTTCAGTATCCACAATCAACCGCTTTGCAATTTTACATTAAAGCTCATGATCTGTAAGATTAGTTAAGAGCCTAACAAAAATGACTATATCAAAGAGTTTAGCAATCACATCATGGTTATTTAGGTTTTGCATTACTGTTGTTTTCCCTACCCATTCATTCCATGAACTCCAATGGTTTTTATTTTGCTACTTTTTAGCAAATCTATAATAGTTACCAATGCACTCTGAAGGGTCTGATACCCAGCAATTTGAGGAGCATCAAATACTCTTAAGACACCATCTGGAGGTTTATCAACAAGAAAATCAAAGAATATCCCTTATCAACAAGTTGTTGGACTTCAGTAAGCCTTTTTTCCATCTCTGTATATACTTGAGCCTTTCAAACCAAGTTGAGGTTTTTGTTTCCATTTCATATTTGGTAATCAAATAATTCACTTCAGTAGCTATCTTTAACACCTTTGCATTCCATAAGTGGTAAGCACTTGAGACATCTTTTTGTCGTTTCTTTGAACTTGCCTCTATCATCTCTTAATGCAAGTAGCCCTTGCAGTTCTTGCTTCAAGCATTAATAGTTCTCTCCCAAATTTCTTATAGACACAAATGTGCTTGTTACCGCTTCTACTCCAACCTCTTTGCTACCTTGCCTGTAATGCCTGTGACGAGGCAGGAGTGATTGCCAAGTAGAAGACATTGACAAGGAGTGGCTCTTGGAAGGCCTCTAAGCATAGGATACATGAATGAATCGATTACACACTAGAGTGAGAAATCTTAAAGCTATAGGTATAGGACTATATAGTTGAGGATGGTTTATATGAATTGATTGGTACTACCTATGCCAACAAAAATGCATCTTTTTTAGTAGCCCATCACAAAAGAACTCCATGGTTAAGCGTGCTGACTTGAAGTAATTTTGGGATGGTGACCTTAGGAAGTTTTAGGAAGCGTGTGAGTAAGGACAAAGCACGTTGAAAAGACCCGTTATGTCAGCCATCAATTCATAAAATAGTAGGGATACGACAGTTGCCACGTCTCCAAGGTTGGAAGTAATGTTTCCAAAGCTAGCCATGATATGATCAAATGCTTAGAACAAATGGTACAATAACATGTTTCAAAGAGAGCTCTAAAATATGAGTTATGATCACAACACTTGAAATAAGTAAAACCAAACATGATACTTTTTTCTTTTTTTTTTTTTGGTCATCCAAAAATAAATAATGATACTTATTTTACTTCATAGAATATATTCTTAATTCAATGAGTAAAGTACTCTCCATTCCATTTGCATCTATTTTGTACTAACTAGTTTCTACAAATAATTCCTGATGTAAAAATAAACACAAAATTTGGATATATACCTGACAAATATATTTCAACTAGAAAAATGTTAAGGCTTAGTCAGATAGCAGAACATAGCTTGTTGGGAACAACTAAAACCAAATCACTTTCAAATTTTGAGTAAATAGCAAGGATATAAGTTTAGTTTTTTGGGTTAAATTTATGATAGCATTGGTAGGAAGGACATGAGAATCTAAGACGAGAATGAATGAGTGATCGACCTTAAAAAGCGCCAAGTCAAGTCAAATTCAGTGACTTTACTTGCTACAAGAAGTAAGTGGTCAAGTCAGGATGTGAGGGTTAGTTGAGATCCAGATCCATCAAAACCTTCAAGCAGGTTGGTTTCAGGCGATTTTCAGCACATAAACCATGTCCAAACAAGAAGAAACAAGTTGCATGTTCAAGTCAATAACATCTTTTAGAAAATAACAATTTCCAACAAAAGGAATCCAATTAAGGAAGTAAATAATAATTATGAGCAATTGTTGTCCTAAAGTAGCCTTAAAAATTAGGTTTAATTAATCTAAGTCCCTATAGTTTTCACTCAATTTTCAAATAGGTTTTTATAATTTAAAAATTTTGTAATTGAGTTTATGTATTATATAAATTTTTTCAATCAGGTCTCTATTCCTATAAAACGTTATAAAAATATTAAATTAAATAAAATATTCCTAAAATATTCTTTTATTACAATTTTATGTTAAAAACAACAAAAGAAAAACCCAACTCACCCTTCCCCTTCCCCCTATCACCATCACCATTGTTTTTTATCATCATCATCCATCATCACCATTGCCTTGTTCATCCTCCATCATCACCATCAACCAAATAAATCCATCACGGAGGTTGATGTCCAATATCGAGGAATGCAGTGTATCTTGCAACAACAACAAAACCCAGAAATCATGATTGTAAGAAAATAAAAAATTGGAAGGTGGTCTTATTTTGAAATTATAGGAGGACAATGAAAACACATAGTTGATTCAATTGGGGTGTCTTCTTTAGGAGCATTTGCAGCATCTAAAAACAAAACATAGTAAACCGCTTGTGGCGATGGTCTTGATAGGTGGGTACGAGAGGTAGGTAGCGAGAGAGGGAGAGATCTAGAGTTGGAAATTTGAAAGATGAGATTTTTGGAGATGAGAATGAGATAGGGAAGAAGTGGGAGAGGTGAGAGAGGAAGGCGTACAAATAGTAGAGTCTGCGAGTTCCCGAAGCTTCGCGGTGAAGTTCGGGTTCACAACTCGATTTTATGGTGAGGGTGGCTGGGTAGAGGCATCGTATCAAAATGTCGTCGCTGGAATACCGTCATATCGGCCTTCTTCCTCGACACCGGTCACGTCCTCCTCTTCTATGCATGCATTTGTGTCTCGACCGCCATGGGTCGTGACCGACATATGAGGAATCTTATCCACGTAAGCCTCGTGACCTTTGAGTCTTTTTATGTGCATAATTTAAATCATAAATCCATTTCTAAAACATCATTTCATCTTTAAATAAATCTCTTTTGTTGGAAAGATAATCATCACAAATAATTTCATAATCAAACTCTAAAATCTGGAATCATATTACAAAATATATGAGTTGCTCTTTATAAAATAAACCATGAAAACTATAATAATGAGAATGCACTTAAATCATGGTATACAAAACATGCAATATCTCCATGGTCTAGACCTTACTACACTGGAGCACTCTATCTCTCACTAAACACAAAAGGTACTTCACTCTAAAGTAAAGTTCACCAATGAAAATCTTTACTATTGGGGAAGAAGTGGCCTGAAAAACCCACAACAGTTAACGTATCTGAATAAAAA
>JAMLFY010000009.1:33832703-34132517 GCA_030441495.1 Dalbergia oliveri | reverse complement strand
ATCACATTATGACTTTGAAGTTGCCACGAGACTTCAAGCCTTAACAGAGATAGAAGGATATGATGGCACGACGACCCCCAGGAGCACCTATACTTGTGCAAATCAAGGATATACCTAGTCGAGCCTGATGCCATAAAATGCCTTGCCTTCCTGATTACCTTGCGAAAAATGGCCCTCAAATAGTTCAACAACTTAGCTCTCCAGATCAATTGACAGGTTCCTGAACTAGCCTTAAAATTCTTAGCTCACTTTGCCACAAGGCATTTTAAGTCTACATCAACATTGAGCTTGCTCCTTCTTCCAAGGCAAAATGAGCCCCTCCGAGATTATTTGGAGTACTTAAACAAGGAGACCTTACTCTGCAAGGAACTCAATACCCAAACGCTTTGGTTACCCTGATCAACAAACTCTAAATGGCTTGTTCGGAGAATCCCTAGCTAAAAAGCCACCCAAGATGTTGGAAGAAATTCAAACCCGAGCTGAAAAATACATATATTTGGAAGAGACCATGTAGGTTAGATCAGATATACAAGAGCGATTAGGCCTGTACCCAGAATGGTGTCTAGAAACCAGAAGAAAAAGGCAAGCGAGAAGGGAAGTCCACCCGAGGCCCGAGGTACACTAACTATACCCCTTTAGCTGTATCCCTCACTATATATATATATATATATATATATATATATATATATATATATATATATATAAAGAGAGACTTGCAACAGAGATGTTGCCCAAGCTAAGGGTCCTAAAGCCAAAAAGAATATGGACAAATCCAAATTTTGTGCTTATCATAACACACTTGGACACTTGGACAAAAGATTGTTTCCAATCTGAAGGATGTAGTGGAAACCTTAATCCAGGAAGGTAAGTTGGGGAAGAATGTGACCTCGGGAAAAAATGTAAAAAAAAGGGAGATCTCTACCTACCTGGAATGATAGTAAAAAAAGGAATCCTCATAGTCGAAGGTCAGAAAACAAACCCCCACTTGATGAGGAGCCAGAGAAGAGAATGAACTTGAGCATGTCATCAATGTAATCAGGCGGTTCACGGAAGTAAAGCTACGAAGTCTACCAAGAAAAGGCATTTAAGAGAGATATGAGCGTGACTCCTAAAGAACACCCAAAGGGATCCTAACAATAACTTCTGGAAGATATGAAGGGCATGGCCCAGAACTATGATAACCCGAAGGTGGTATCCATGAGGATGTTCAACACAGAAGTAAGAAGAGTTATAGTAGACCAAGGGAGAGTGGTGAAACCTCTTTCGAGATGCTTTTGATAAGCTTAGAATTTTGAAATCTAAGCTTCAAGCTTATCCCTAAGAGCTGGTTGGGTTCACCAGAGATAGAGTTCACCCAGTGGGACATTTGTTGCTATATGTAACCTTGGGAATCAAGCCATTAAGCAAAATAGTAAAGGCTGACTTCCTAATGGTTGATAAGAATTCGACATACAATGCCATAATTGGAAGGCCAATCCTGAACAAGAAGGGGTAATCATCTCCACGGCATGCTTGACCATGAAATTCATCTTAGACCACGAGAAAGTAGTCATGGTAAAGGCTAACCAACTAAAAAAGAACGTTGGAGAGCTTGAAGAGCCCTCATTGGTAAAAAGATCCGAAGTCCAGATTCCTGGAAATTCATGTAGTAGAATTTGATATGAGGTCCGAGGCCTAGACATCGCCCAAGCTGGAGGGACAACGAGAGGAGATTAAATCGAAAGTTCCTTAGAAAATATTAGAATAAACAAGAATTTAGAAGAAACTTGAAGCAGGCATTGGTCTCACTACTGAGGCAGAACTTTCATCTATTTGCCTGGGCATCATCTGATATACTGAAATAAACCCTAACATTATGTGCTACAAGTTGGTCATTTATCCTGGAATTCGACCTATAGCCCAACAGAAAAAGAGAATGAGCCCGAAAAAGGCAAAGGTAGTAGAGGAACAAGTTTCGAATTTGCTCAAAGAAGGTTTTATTAGGGAGATCACATATCCCACATGGTTGGCTAATATAGTTATGGTTCCAAAGACGAATGGGAAGTTAAGAATGTGTGTGGATTACACCGATCTAAACAAAACTTGCCCAAACCCCCTTCTATGTATTAACGAGCTAGTCACAAGCTTTTGTCTACCGCTTCCTTTCCTTTATGGATGCGTTTTCTAGGTACAATCAAATACCGCTCAACCCAGAAGACAAGGATAAAACCATTTTCATAACTCCAATGGCTAACTACTATTATAAGGTTATGTTGTTTGGACTAAAGAATGTCAGAGCTACTTACCAAAGGCTCATGAACAAAGTTTTTTGTCATTACATCAAGGGCTTGATGGAAGTTTACACAGATGACATGCTCGTAAAGATTGAAGACTCTGCACGCTCATTAGAGACTTAACAAAGGTCTTCAGCACCCTTGAGCAATATAACATGAGACTTAATCTTCTCAATTGTGCCTTTGCAATCCAGGCCAAAAGTTCCTAGGATTCATGATCATCCATAGAGGAATCAACAACCTCGGACAAATACAGGGTGGTCCTAGAAATGCAAGGTCCAACCTCCATGAAAGAAGTCCATAATAGGCCGTTTAGCTTCCCTATCTAGGTTAGCAGGCATTAGAACTAAAGATCAACCCATTATTTGGACTACTAAAGAAAGAAAAGGACTTCGAGTGGACTCCGAGTGTGAGAAGGCATTCTTTCATTTCAAACAAATACTAGGGTTCTTGCCCATTTTTGATGAGACCAGGTCCCAAAAGCCACTTGATCCTCTACTTGGGTTCGAAAATGTGATAGCCAATGCCCTAATGACATAGTCAGGAAAAGATCAAACCCCGATTTACTTCTTCAGTGAGTCACTGCAGGAGCGAAACTCTGCTATTCAAGGTTAGAGAAAGTGGCCTCTGCAGTGGTAACATTGGCAAGAAAGTTAAGGCAGGACTTCCAAGCACATATCGTTTTGGTCTAAACTGACAACTCATACGACAAATACTCTACAAATCGGATCTCACCGGACGAATAATGAACTTGGCAATCGAGTTGTCCAAATTCAACCTCTAATATGAGTCCAGGAGCACAATCAAAGCCCAAGTCTTAGCAGATTTCATGGTTGAGCTTAACATCCTCTCAAGCACAATCTCATCCTGAAGTCATGGCGTCGTACTTTAGATTTGTTACTTCTAAATTTATGAACCTTTCTTAATTATTTATTTAGTATAAGTCAAGTACAAAAAGGAGCTCTTCTTTGAGTTTTAGTACATATATGTCCTTTACTACATTTATATACACATATACATATCTCAGGACAATAGATACGAGTCTCCACTACTAAGCTAGAAATTCCAATTCAGCTTCTTTGTAGGCTTCACCGTCTCTAGGAGTAACCTGGAGACGACATAGAAACAAACACATAGGGTGACAATTCTAAAATTCTCAGGAGGGCATCCCCAAAACATATAATGAAACTCATGTCATCATTATCATCCCAGCCACTTCGGTTTATTAATAAAATTGTGAGCATACAACATACATCAAAGGTTTATTTTTAAGTTCAAAAGTTATTCTTCCGAAGTGGGTTTATTTTAATATTCAATCCCTAAGCTTGCATATGTCATTCTACTCAATATCATAATAGTTCATTTTTCAACTTTGCGTGCCCTCGATACATCAAAGGGGACCTTTTCGTGCCTTTTCGGACTAAAGGGGACTTATTCTTCACTTGGTACTTACATCAACCTCAAGCTCACCTTACTACATACATTAGCATAGTTTCTGAATTTCATAATGTTTCAGACATACATACAGTCAATCACAAATGATCCCCATTCACTCCTCATAAACCAATCATTAATGTCACTAACATGCAGTCATATACATCATACTTGAACTAAAATTCACTTGACTCCTAGATCAAGAGTTTAATTCATTTCCAGGACAAAGACAACATTTGGCAGAATTTAGGCTTACAGAACGATTTAGTTCACAAATCAAAGAATCAATTTAAAGGCTATGAAAATTCTTTGAGATACCTCAATATGTTCACAAGGCTCCATAAAAACTTCGAGACAAACAGAGCTCTTTAACTCCTTCAATAAATTGTACAAATTCAGTCAGGGACAACCAATTCACAGCTTAAATCAGAGTTCTCATAATTTTTAACCCTAGCAAATGATTGAATCAATGCGCAATAAAATTTACAGATATACTTGAACACGTTATTAACTTCGTGTAAAAATTTCAAGGGCTAGTTCAATCATTTGATGTGGTAATAAAATCGAACAACTTTAGTGCTTCAGTTTCAACAATCAAGACAACATCAGTCTCATTTCAGTTTTGATTTTTTTAGGTAGTAAACCTTAAATTCAACAGCCAAGAAAATTCATGTAGTTAGTTTAAGATTTTAAACTCCAACATATAATTCTTATAGCTCATGAAACTATCCACAACTATACCACAAAATTCGTGAACAACTGTTTGTAGGAAAAAGAAATTCTAGCAACCTAGTCCAAACTTATTTTGATAAAAACCATTCTCTAACACCATCCAAACACAACACCAAAATTCACATATCAATATCAATATAATATCAACCAATGAAATTAAAAATTTTGAACCTAGCTCAACCCAAAATAGATCAGAAAAATTTGACAAAGAAAGGCAACAAAAACCCTACTTGGAGTGTCTTAATGGCTCCTTGGCCCCAAGATGCTTTAAGATTGTCTTCTTGCTCCCCAAAGCTCCCCAAATCAACCCAAACTCCTTCGTAACTCAGTGAGGGTGAGGTATCAAGGTAAGTTTTGGTGAGGAACAGAGATTCTAATAGGTTAGATTTGTAGGGATTGAAGTGTAGAATAAGTTTTATAAAGAGAGTTTCAGGTTTTATCAACTATAGGCTAAGGTTTTGGATCAAGTTGTCATGGTTTCTTGGTGAAACAACCATGGAGGTGGCCGGTTCCATGTTTGGCCAAGAATGAATGATGAAAATGGCATGATATTTTTATTTTATTTTATTTATGTTAAGATAATGACACTTGAATTAATTATGAAAGTGTTTTTCTTAAAGATAATTATTGTAATTTTGTAATCCTCTTATTGGTCCATTTGTAAAGGCAATGGTGTTGCTTCTTCTAAGCCACACACTTGTCTCATGAGGTGTCTAACTTACACTTGTAAGTTTTATATGGTGTAAGAAACTACACACTGTAATTTAACCGACGGGTAAACACCATACCCGGGTAATCAAACATTACCTGAAAATTAATTCTAGGTATAACTTCTCATTCCTTATCATTTCTAACCTTAACCCTCTCTTCTCAGTCTGGCATTTTCGGTTCTTAATATGGGTTTCGGCGTTTTAACGTTGGGCCCGTAAGGTTACTATTCACCTCGGCTCAAAAAATTTTTTTTTTAACGTCCGTTGGCTATCTCATCACTCTTAACTGTTAAATTTTTTAAATTATGACTAATAAAGCTCAAATTAATTTTTAAATAATTTTTAGGGTGTTACATTACCACCTACCTTAAAAAGAATTTTGCCCTCAAAATTCATTTGAAAACTATTTCAAAAGACAATTTTCATCAATCAAACAAGCAATTCATACACAGGCAAACAAAAGACAACAATTTAATCCTAAACGTTCCTACCGCGGATTGGATCTTCATTGGTGGTATCCCATCAGGATTTCGATCTAGTCTCTTCATTATCCGTTGTCATTAGCTTGTTCCCTCATAGCAGGAGCCATCTCCGAGAAGTATCCATTATGTCTTCGTTAGCCTCCGCTCCTAGTACGTCTGTTTGCCATTGGTTTCTAAACACACCAAACAAAGATATTGAGTTGATCAGGCTCAACACTTATGCTAAATGTGATAGAAACCAACTACAACACCACTCGACCATCATGCGTATCTAAACCCTATATCCTATCATATATATAAGATTCAAGGCATGACTTCTCTACGCTTTAGAAGCATAGCCAGTCCATTCCTCAAGGTCCTATAAGGATGAACTCCTCTGATACTATAATGTAACATCCTCCCAAGTACAACCTCATCTTAAGTTAAGGCGTCGTACTCGAGATTTGTTACTTCTAAATTTACAAACCTTTCTTAATTATTTATTTAGTATAAGTCAAGTACAAAAAGGAGCTCTTTTATGAGCTTTACTACATATATTGTAACACCCTAGCTTTCACCTAATACGCTCGAGTCGCATTCGGCTAGTTATTAGCAGTTACGTCTTCGTTTCAGAACTTGACTTGACTTTCTTTAAAATACGAGTACTAAAAATACGACTAAATTTTTCTTTTTGAACTTAAGACTTGAAATGCGAGCTGCGCATGCGCATAGAGACCGACTTCTAAACAAGAAACATAACAACCAGGTATACATCACCATAACCATCATAAATAAACCATAGAATAAACACAACATAACTCGTAGTATTATATTATAATCATAACAAAACAACGATGCCCTTATAAATATAAGGACACCTCAAGATACTAGATACATCAAGCAAGGTTAACTAACGCTAAACATAATTATAAACAGGCTAGACTAGTCTTCAAGCTTCCATTGCGCCCTCTAATCCGATGTATGTAACTCCTACGCTCGCGTTTCAAGGAAAATCACGAACATCCGCATCAATCCCGTTTGGAGACGACACGGGAGGGAAAGACAAAAGGGGTGAGAATACTTTATACAAGATTCTCAGGAGGGCTCCCCAACTTTAACACAAGTGTCATCGTCGCCCCCAGCAACTTCGGGTTTCATTATGAAAGAGGTATATATGCATAGGTTCAATTTTAATTTCTCAAATCCTATTATCTGAAGTGGGTTCCTTTTAGCATGAGTCTTCATGGTATGAATGCAGAGATATTTTATGTATGCATGGCAATATTGAGCATGACAGGACAAATAAATATCACATATCACTTAATCAAGCATCAATGAAACATATGCATGGGTGTCTTTTACTTTTTCATACTCGAACTTCATGCGTTCCTTTCATAACTTTTTCCACCCTCATCATGGTCACCAAAATCCACCCAACATGCCGGCCTCGGCAATTTTAACATGGTCACCAAAACTCCTAATCATCCATCACCTAGGAATGAGCTCATCCTAACTAGTCGTCGCTAGATTCATATGGGGTAAAAGGGGGAACATATCTCTTTCCTTGGATCATCTTGTACAACCCTTAACTCGGAAGTCATAATGGAATCATTTCCTCTTTATCATATCTTGTATGAATGCAACATGAGCATGCAACCATAGAACCTTATATGACATATCATATATTTTCATGCATTATAAACATAACATACCACATCATCATAGCAACATGCCACAGATACACATAAAGTCTCATGCTCATGATATTAACATATTCACATCATTGTGAGTATACCCACTCGATCTCATGCTTTCATCACACCTCCTATCTCATGGTGTCTTATTTTGGCCCTTACGGGTCTTAAACTTGTGTTCTAATTATCCTAACCTTCATTATAGATTTTTATAGCACCTAAGGGATCATTATCTATAATTTTCTCTAATGTTTATGAATTATAACATAACCAAATAGCTTTATGTCTCTTTGGGCAGAATTTTACCTCATATGACTACGGGGTCCTAGAATCTTCGTTTTTGACCCTTTCTAAGTTTCGTCTTCGCCTAAGGCTCTATAATCAACTCCTAAACCAATTATGAGGGATTCCTACACATATCCACTAATTATAAACCATTTTTCTTAAGTTCAATTATGCTGAAACAGAATTACAAATTTGTGCATTCTAAGTGTTCTAGAATTCGCATTTTAAGTCCTTTCTAATTACTTGTTCTTTCTAAACTTTCCTAAATCGTTCCTTGCTCCACTCAAATATAATTTTACACATTTTAACACCATAAAACAGAATTCATACAGTGGCCAAAAGCATAAGGCAGAACCAAAAACATAAGCATCATATAATCACATAATCTCATGATTTGAAAGCATATAAGTTGCTAGTTTCTCTTGGAATCATTTTAGAAATTCAAAACTCTTTTAGAAACCAATTAATCTCATTGAAATCACATAAATATGTGCTAGGTCAGTAGCTAAATTATTTAGCTCAAAGAATAAATTTAAAACATAAAATCTTGTTCATAAAGTTCCTTGAGTACACTTAAGCTTAGAAAAATTCCAAGACTTAGACTATGTGCACTTGTGATTAGATGAACTCATCTAAGTTCATCATCATCATCACAAGGCCAAAATGGCATTCTTGGAATGCCTCCATTTTCTAAAACTTTATGCAAGATACTTGGGCAAGTCTTTGAGCTCTAGGAGGTTTAAGTGATGGCATAAACTTAAACATGATATGCACTCATTTTATTCTTCATTAGAAAGTAAAGTAAGAGTATAAAATAAATATGAGATGTAACCTTATTATTATCTTTAAAGATTAAGTGATAACTTGAAATATAAACATGAAATGCAAGCTTGGAATTTAAACATGATAATGCAAGTCCATTTAGTTATTCTTGAGAGTTTAGTGATGACATCAAAATAAACATGCTATGCAAGGCATAAACATAAACATGTGTGCAACTCATTTTATCTTAGCTAGAGCTCTTTACAAGACTTTAAAGGAACATCACAACCTTAATCCAATATGCATCTTAACAAACATAAAGTGAGCTTTAGAGTCCTTAGCACCAAGACTTCAAAGAAGTCTTTGGTTTTGAACTTCATCATCAAGCTCAAGAAGATAGACATAAAGCTCAACACTTTGTCTAAACAAAATACAAGATCTAAGTCATATTCTTTATTTTATTGCTCATGGGCTTCAATCTAGAGTAAAACTCTTAGAACGCCGACCAATTTTAAGGTTGGCAAGGGTAAGCTTAGAGCTCTTTGAAAACATAGGATTAATTTTCTTTAACAAAACTTTTGTGATCTACTCAACATTTTTAACAAACTTTGTTCAAACCAAGGAAGAAGAAACCGAAATCTTTAAAGGAAAAAGGAAAGAGAAAACCAAAACCTTTGAGAGGAAAAAGAAAAGAAACCGAAAGCTTAAGCCAAGAAAAGGAAAGAAATCAAGAACATGTATGGTCCAAGACCAAGTTTTCCAAGCTTTAGAGGTTTCTCACATGACACAACAAGTCATTATCTTGAAACCTCATCATCAAGCTAAAGTTTCCTTCATGAGGAGGCCTCATGGCTGAAAAGAAGAAAAGAAAAGGAAAGCTTAGAAACCAAGAGAAAACTAGATCTTTTCTTGAAGAAAACAAGCAAAAACTTTAAAACAAAACCCCTACCAATTGAAGTCTTGAGAGATATGAAAGAAAGCTTGAGTTCTTGATGAAATGGAGAAGGAAAATTCTTTTGAAACTTGAAGGAAGAAATCGGCCAAGTTGAGGGAATTTGAGAGGAAATGAGAGAAAATGCAAGAATACTTGAACTTGGCAAATGATCCAAAGAGCAACCAAGTCTTCAAATGCTTGGTATTTATAGAAAAATGAAACATGTTGGCTGATTTGGGAGGGAGGCCTTGACCTCATGTTCCATGAGGTGAGAGAATTGTTTCATGGAAGTATGGTGAGGCATGGTAGAAAGCATGGGCAAAGCATGGCTTGAAGCATGGTCTTTGAGTGAAACAAACTCACCATGTGCTACACATGGGAGGGGTGAATTTCGACCAGATTTAGGCAGCCAAAGGGTAAGAGAAATTGCTCATGTAATTGTGGTTTAATGATATGTTTAGGTGTGTCTTTGATTAGACTTTTGATTAGGCATTTGCAAGCAAGTGTTTAGGTGAGATAATTGGCTAATTAAGGTTGTCAAGACTTGATTAGGAGGGTAATCTTGCTAGATTAATAATTTAAAATCATTCTTTTAGTCAAATGAGGTATGACACAATTCCTTAATTTAAGGAATTGGAGAGAGAAAACACTATTTAAGATTCCATGACTAGGAATCTTGAATTAAAGAATGCAATTAGAGTTTAACTAAGCAATCTTAGGTCCTAATTAACCTTAATAAATTATTTTGACTCTAGATTAATTATCAAAATAAATTAATCTTTGATTAGAGTCTAATATTGCTTAGGTTTGCTTAATTGCGTCATTAGATTCACTTGTATATGCAACGCCTTAATTTTCCCGTGTACAAATGACCGAAATGCCCCTGAGGTTATTTTACCCAAAATGAGGATTGCCGCCCATCCTCAAGGGTTGTTTTGATGTTGATAGGGGATTATATGTGTTATGTGTGGTAATAGAGAGAAGAATCTCATTTTTGAGTTTCAACGCGAAATTACCAAAATAGCCCTATGGCTGTTTGTCATCGTTTTACATGCGTGAGCAGGACTTTACCAAAAGATTTTAAATGATGTTTATAAGTGGTTTTTGATGTTTAGTCCTGCCAAAGTTGTTTTAGTGTGAAATTATCATTTTGCCCCTAGAATAGTGTATAGTGAGCCTAATGACGCAATTAAGCAAACCTAAGCAATATTAGACTCTAATCGAAGATTAATTTATTTTGATAATTAATCTAGAGTCAAAATAATTTATTAAGGTTAATTAGGACCTAAGATTGCTTAGTTAAACTTTAATTGCATTCTTTAGTTCAAGATTCCTAGTGATGGAATCTTAAATAATATTTTCTCTCTCCAATTCCTTAAATTAAGGGATTGTGCCATACCTCATTTGATCAAAAGAATGATTTTAAATTATTAATCTAGCAAGATTGTGAATTCATGTTGTAGGTTTTGATGATGCCAATGAACAAGCAAGACAAAAATTGTAAAAGACATGGAGTTCCTAAAGATGAACAAGCAAGTGATCAAGTCAAACGTTAGAATACTTAAGACATAGATCATTTTGTCAAAAGGTTTCTTTAATAAGTCCATTTGGCCACTCTCTAATTAATCATGCTTTGATTGATTTAATCTTAATGAATAAGTTTATTTTTAACTTGTAAAGATACAAGGTTGATTTGAAAGGATTGGATTTATATCAAAGATCTTTTAAAATGTTTTTCAAATGGAAGAATATCTTTACACTATGTTAAATTTTCATTTTTTTCAAGTTCTGGAATGTATGTAATCGATTACAACACAGAGTAATCGATTACAATGCTGTTGTGAAGCCCAGAACCTGATTTTTCATGTATGTAATCGATTACAATTAGAAAGTAATCGATTACCAGAATGGTGACCGTTGCTGTTTCAAAAATTTGAACTATGTAATCGATTACATGTTTGAGTAATCGATTACCATGGCCTCAAAACTTGCAAAAAGGTGTGTTTTGAAGAGACACATCTCTTGAGGCTAATTCACAACGGCTCACACAAATTGTTTTCTATAAATACCATTCTTTAACACTCTTTAACACATAAAAAAAAACATATTGAAAAGATCATTTCAATAATCATTCTCATTCATCAATCATTTTGTTCAATACTTGGCCAAATCATCTTATTCTTGAGAAAAACCTTATAGGGCTTCAATTTGTAACATCTACTCTATTCAAAGAGTGATTTCTTGTAATACTCTTTTAATTTTGTGTACAAGGGTGAGGTATCCCTTGATAGAACAAGAGGCATCTCTTGGTTCTTGAGAGACTCAAACACAAGGGTGAGGGATCCCAACGTGTAAAGAGTGCTCTTCAAAGTGTAAAGGTTGAAGTGATAGTGGAACTCTCAAGTGGGTTGCTTTAGAGAACTGGATGTAGGCCACAAGAGGTGACCGAACCAGGATAAACCAAGTTTGCAATCTCTCTTCCCTTATCTCTTTACATTCATTGCAAATTTACTTTTCATTGTCTTGTCAATCTTTCTCATAGACATACTTACACTCTCATATCTCTTGCATTTGCATACATTAAACCAAGTTTTTAACCATCTCTTCAAAATTTGTTGAAAAAGTTATTAAAGCGTGAAAACAAAGAAAAAGTTTTAAACTCAATTCACCCCCCTCTTGAGTTCATTGAGGCCACTTGGGTAACAAAGATTACCCTCCTAATCAAGTCTTGACAACCTTAATTACCCATTTTCTCACCTAAACACTTACTTACAACTCCTAATCCATGGCCTAACCAAATTACCTTTTAAACACACACATAAAGCAACATTAAAATGAGAATTTTTCCTCCCCATTGGCCTTAATTATGACGGCCACTCCTCCCCAATTAATCATCCATCACATGTTTCATTTCCAATAAAATATGCTTAAAGAAACTTGTGTACCCATGCCTTGCCCATGTTTTCCACCATACCTCACCATACCTCATGGAACAAATTCTCTCACCTCATGGAACATGAGGTCAAGGCATTCCTCCCCAATCAGCCACATGGTTGCAATTTCTCTATAAATACCATACTTGGATGAACTTGGTTGCATTTTGTTCATTTGCCAAGTTTAGCTTCAAAGAGTAACCTTGAGTTCTTTCTTTTCTCTCAAAGATTCAAGAGTTCTACCATCCTTCTCATCTTCTTCTTGCTCACAAAGAACCATCACACAAACACCATAAACCTTCCATTAAACACATAGACTTTTCATTCCCAAGCTCAAAAAAAAAAAAAAAAAAACTCTAAGCAAACCTTTCTCCTTTTCTTTTTCCTTTGGCTGAATTTCCTTTAAGCATCAATGAAGGAGTTGTTCTTCTCATTATTTCAAGATCAAGCTTCTTCTCATTTCTTTCAAGGCTTCCTTAGGTAGGGGTTTTGTTTTCAAGTTTTTACTTGTTTTCTTCAAGAAAAGTTCTAGTTTTCTCTTGGTTCAAAACTCTTTTCCTCTTCCTTTTTCTTTTGACCAAGAGGCCTTTTTATGAAGAGAACATGGGCTTGATGATGAGGTTTCAAGATGATGACTTGTTGTTGTCATGTGAGAAACCTCTAAAGCTTGAAACAACTTGGTCTTGGACCATACATGCTTGTGTTTCTTTCTTTCCTTGCTTACATTTTCGGTTCCTTTTCCTTTCCTTCTTGAATGGTTTCGTTTTCCTTTTCTTTTTCCCCTTGAAAGATTTCGGTTTCCTTTGTTTTCACTTGAACAAAGTTTGCTAAAAATGCTATGTAGATCACAAAGGTTTTGTTAAGAAAATTAATCACATGTTTTCAAAAAGCTCTAAGCTTACCCTTGCCAACCTTAAAGTTGCTCGGCCATTCTAAAAGTTTTACTCTAGATTGAAGCCCATGAGCAATATAATAAAGAATATGACTTAGTTCTTGTATTTTGTTTAGACAAAGTGTTGAGCTTTGTGTCTATTTTCTTGAGCTTGATGATGAAGTTCAAAAACCAAAGACTTCTTTGAGGTCTAGGTGCTAAGAACTCTAAAGCTCACTTTATGTTTGTTAAGGTACATATTTGGGTTGAGGTTATGATGTTCCTTTAAAGTCTTGTAAGGGCTCTAGTTAAGATAAAATGAGTTGCACACATGTTTACATTTATGCCTTGCATAGCATGTTTATTTTGATGCCATCACTAAGTTCTCAAGAATAATTAAATGGACTTGCATTATCATGTTTAAATTTCAAGCTTGCATTCATGTTTATATCTCAAGTCATCACTTAATCCTTAAAGATAATAATGAGGTTGCATCTCATATTTATTTTATGCTCTCACTTTACTTTCTAATGAAGAATAAAATGAGTGCATATCATGTTTAAGTTTATGCCATCACTTAAATATCCTAGAGCTCAAAGACTTGCCCAAGTATCTTGCATAAAGTTTTAGAAAATGGAGGCATTTCAAGAATGCCGTTTCAGCCTTGTGGTGATGATGATGGACTTGGAAGAGTTCATCTAATCATAAGTGCCCATAGTCTAAGTCTTGGAATTTTTCTAAGCTTAGGTGCGCTCAAGGAACTTTAGGAACAAGGTTTTATGTTTTAAATCTATTCCTTGAGCTAAATAATTTAGCTACTAACCTAGCACATATTTATGTGATTTCAATGAGATTAATTGGTTTCTAAAAGAGTTTTGAAGTTCTAAAATGAATCCAAGAGAAACTAGCAACTTAAATGCATTTAAATCATGTGATTAAGTGATTATATGGTGACTATGATTTCGGTTCTGCCCTTGGAGTTTGGATACTGTATGAATGTTGTTCTAAGGTGTTAAAATGTGTAAAATTATGCTTGAGTGAAGCAAGGAACGATTTAGAGAAGTTAAGAAAGAACAAGCAACTAGAAAGAACTTAAAATGTGAATTCTAGAACACTTAGATGGACAAACTTGTAATTCTGTTCCAGCATAATTGGACTTGAGAAAAATGGTTTATAATTAGTTAATATGTGTAGGAATCCCTCATAATTGGTTTAGGAGTTAATTATAGAGCCTTAGGCGAAGACGGAACTTAGAAAGGGTCAAAGACGGAGATTCTAGGACCCCGTAATCATAGAATAAAATTCTGCCCAAAATATGTAGAGCTGTTTGGTTATGTTATAAATCATAAACATTAGACGAAATTATAGGTAATGATCCCTTAGGTGCTATAAAAATCCATATTGAAGGTTAGGATCTTTAGAACACAAGTTTAAGACCCGTAAGGGCCAAAGAATAAGACACTATGAGATAGGAGGTGTGATGTGAGCATGAGATCGAGTGGGCATACTCATAATGATGTGAATATGTTAATATCTCGAGCATGAGACTATATGTGTATTTGTGGCATGTTGATGTGATGATGTGGTATATTATGTTTGAGATGCATGAGAATATATGATATGTCATATGAGGTTCTATGGTTGCATGCTCATGTTGCATTCATATAAGATATGATAAAGGGGAAATGATCCCATTATGACTTCTCGAGTTAAGGGTTGTACGGGGTGATCCAAGAAAGAAATATGATTCCCCTCTTTTACCCCGTATGAATCTAGCGACGTCTAGTTAGGATGAGCTCATTCTTAGGCGATTGGTGATTAGGAGTTTTGGTGACCATGTTAAATCGCTGGCCGGCATGTTGGGTGGATTTTGGTGACCATGATGAGGGTGGAAAAGTTATGAAAGGAACTCACGGAGTTCAAGTATGAAAAAGTAAAAGACGCACATGCGTGTGTTTCCTTGATGTTTCATTGATGCTTTGATTAAGTGATATATGTTATCTATGTGTACTGTCATGCTCAAGTATTGCCATGCATACATAAAATATCTCTGCATTCATACCATGAAGACTCATGCTAAAAGGAACCCACTTCGGATAATAGGATTTGAGAAATTAAAATTGAACCTATGCATGTATACCTCTTTCATAATGAAACCCGATGTGGCTGGGCGACGACGATGACACTTGTGTTAAGTCGGGAGCCTTACTGAGAATCTTGTATGAGTATTCTCACCCCTTTTGTTTTTCCCTCCCGTGTCATCTCCAGACGGATTGATGCGGATGTTCGTGATTTTCCTTGAAGCGCGAGCGTAGGAGTTACGTACATCGGATCAAAGGGCGCAATGGAAGCTTGAAGACTAGTCTAGCCTGTTTATAATTATGTTTTGCGTTAGTTAACCTTGTTTGATGTATCTAGTATCTTGAGGTGTCCTTATATTTATAAGGGTATCATTGTTTTGTTATGATTATAATATAATACTACAAGTTATATTGTGTTTATTCTATGGTTTACTTATGACTGTTATGGTGATGTATACTTGGTTGTTATGTTTCTTGTTTAGTAGTCGGTCCCTATGCGCATGCGCGGCTCGCATTTTAAGTCTTAAGTTCAATAAGAAAAATTTAGCCGTATTTTTAGTACTCGTATTTTAAAGAAAGCCAAGTCAAGTTCTGAAACGAAGACGTAACCGCTAATAACTAGCCGAATGCGACTTGAGCGTATTAGGTGAAAGTTAGGGTGTTACACATTCTAGGGGCAAAATGGAAATTTCGCACTAAAACTTCCTGAGACCTTCCTGCTCAACTAGATATCAAATACCACTCAAAAAAATCATTCCAAACTTCCTGAAAAATTCCGGGCTCAAACGGAACCTTTTACTTGTGTAGAACACAGTAGAGGTATTTTGGTCATTTTGAGCCGAAAAGTTCAAAAAACAAGATTTTCACCTTGGATATCAAATGTAACAGATATAATCCCCTTCAAACATTGATTTGACCCATTCAGGACTGCCGGCGATTGTCCTCGAATTCGGTAAAAATGACCTTAGGGCATTTCGATCATTTGTACTCTAACAGAAAATGGCGTACATATATGTTCTTTACTACATTTATAGACACATATACATATCTCAGGTACAACAAATACAAGTCTCCACTACTAAGCTACAGAAATTCCAATTCAATCTTCTTTGTAGGGCTTCACCGTTCTCTGGGAGTAACCTGGAGATGACAGAGAACAAACACATAGGGGTGAGAATTCTAAAATTCTAGTACCCAAAACATATAATGAAACTCATGTCATCGTTATCATCCCAGCCACTTCGGTTTATTAATAAAATTGTGAGCATGCAACATACATCAAAGGTTTATTTTTAAGTTCAAAAGTCATTCTTCCAAAGTGGGTTTATTTTAATACTCAATCACTCAGCTTGCATATGTCATTCTACTCAATATCATAATAGTTCATTTTTCAACTTTGCGTGCCCTTGATACATCAAAGGGGACCTTTTTGTGCCCTTTTCGGACTAAAGGAGACCTCTTCCGTGCCCTTTACACATTCAGGAGATCTTCCCGTGCCCTTTATAGACTAAAGGAGACCTTCGCATGCCCTTTTCAGACTAAAGGGGACTAATTCTTCACTTGGTACATACATCAAACCTCAAGCTCACCTTACTACATACATTAGCATAGTTTCTGAATTTCATAATGTTTCAAACATATATACAGTCAATCACAAGTGATCCCCATTCACTCCTCATAAACCAATCGTTAATGTCACTAACATGCATTCATATACATCATACTTGAACTAAAATTCACTTGACTCCTAGATCAAGAGTTTAATTCATTTCCAGGACAAAGATAGCATGTGGTAGAATTCAGGCTTCTGAGAACGATTTAGTTCACAAATCAAAGAATCAATTTAAAGGCTATGAAAATTCCCTGAGATACCTCAATATGTCCACAAGGCTCCATAAAAACTTCAACAAACGGAGCTCTAACTCCTTCAATAAATTGTACAAATTCAGGAGTCAGGGACCACCAATTCACAACTCAAACCAGAGTTCTCATAAGTTTTAACCCTACCAAATGATTGAATCAATGCGCAATAAAATTTAAAGATATACTTCAACATGTTATTAACTTCATCAATCATTTGCTGGTAATAAAATCGGACAACTTTAGTGCTTCAATTTCAACAATCAAGACAGCATTTAGCCTCATTTCCATTTCTGATTTTTTTGAGGTAGTAAACCTTAAATTCAACACCCAAGAAAATTCATGTAGTTAGTTTAAGATGTTAAATCCAACATATAATTTTTATAGCTCATGAAACTACCCACAACTATACCATAAAATTCGTGAACAACTACTGGACAGGAAAATAGAAATTCAGCAACCTAATCCAAACTTATTTTGATAAAAACCATTCTCTAACACCATCCAAACACACCACCAAAATTCACACATCAATATCAATATAATTTCAACCAATAGAATCAGAAATTTTGAACCTAGCTCAACCCAAAAAAGATCAGAAAAATTTGACAAAGAAAGGCAACAAAAACCCCACTTGGAGTGTCTTAATGGCTCCTTGGCCCCAAGATGCTTTAAGATAGTGTTTTTGCTCCCCAAAGCTCCCAAATCAACCCAAACTCCTTCTTAACTCAGTGAGGGTGAGGCATCAAGGTAAGTTTTGGTGAGGAACAGAGATTCTAATTGGTTAGATTTGTAGGGATTGAAGTGTAGAACAAGTTTTGTAAAAAGAGTTTGAGGTTTTATCAACTATAGGCTAAGGTTTTGGATCACGTTGTCATGGTTTCATGGTGAAACAACCATGGAGGTGGCCGATTCCATGTTTGGCCAAGAATGAATGATGAAAATGGCATGATATTTTTATTTTATTTTATTTATGTTAAGATAATGACACTTGAATTAATT
Source organism: Dalbergia oliveri (assembly GCA_030441495.1). NCBI lineage: Eukaryota > Viridiplantae > Streptophyta > Magnoliopsida > Fabales > Fabaceae > Dalbergia > Dalbergia oliveri. The sequence goes on along the minus strand of JAMLFY010000009.1, from coordinate 34,114,485 downwards.
ATGAAAATGTTTTTCTTAAAGATAATTATTGTAATTTTGTAATCTTCTTATTAGTCCATTTGTAAAGGCAATGACGTGGCTTCTTCTAAGTCACACACTTGTCTCATGAGGTGTCTAACTTACACTGTAAGTTTTATATGGTATAAGAAACTACACACCGTAATTAACCGAACGGGTAAAACACCATACCGGTAATCAAACATTACCTGAAAATTAATTCTAGGTATAACTTCTCATTCCTTATCATTTCTAACCTTAACCCTATCTTTTCTTAGTCTCGGGCATTTTCCAGTCCAATCTAGGGTTTTGCGTACGGCCTGTAGGGCTTGTAAGGTTACTATTCACCTCGGCTTGAATTTTTTTTTTAACAGGTCCTTTGGGCCATCCTCATCATTGTTCAACTTTCGGATTTTTGAAATTACAACCAATAAATCTCAAATTAATTTTTAAATAATTTTTAGGGTGTTACACGAGCTAGTTGAGCTCCCTCCCTTACCGCCTTCAGTCTAGACATTGTATGTGGATGAAGCCTCAAATTCAAAAGGCGATAGGACCAGGAATAATGCTGAACAAGGAGATGAAACCTAGATGGAACTCTCCATCAAATTCAAGTTCCCTATATCTAATAATCAAGCAGAATACGAGGCCATGATTGCTTGTTTAAAACTAGCAAAGGATGTCGGAGTCCGAAAGCTCATTGTCTGGAGTGATTCCTAACTGATCACATTGTAGGTTTCCGAAGTGTATTCAGTGAAAGATTCCCAAATGCAAAAATACTTGGCTATGGTGAGAAGCCTATTAGAGGATATCCCGAACACGAGATTAAACACGTTCCAAAGAACAAAACTTCCAAGCCGACGTATTATCTAAGCTCGCAAGCACATAACCAGGCGAGAACAGTTGGAGTTTGGTCCAAGAAGTAATGAGGAACCCTTCGATCTCTGAGGTGAAAGTGTGCCAAGTCATAACTTCGATTTTCACGTTGAAAGCATGCCAAGTGACATAGGGTGAGCGAACCCAAACTGGATAGCCCTATTTATAGATTATCTTAAGGATGAAAGCGACCCTCGAAAGCTAAGGAGGCAGGCAAGATCGCTAGAGAAGCCTCCAACCTGCACAATGATAGGTGGCACGCTATACATGAGAGTCATCTCATAACCACTTTGGAAATGCATCCAGGGACCAACAATTGATTAAATCTTGGAAGAAGTGCACAAAGGGGCTTGTGATCACCATGTCAGGTCAAACGTTGGCTTTGAAGATTGGCTTGAGCAGGTTATTACTAGCCCATCGTCCTCCGAGATGTAGCACTATTCGTGAAGAGGTGCACCAAATGCCAGGAGCACGCTAAGTTGCACGTAGCTCTTGCAAAAGAAATCACAGTGATAGTCGCCTTGTGGCCATTTGCGAAGTTAGGGATTGACTTGCTCGGGGCCTTTTCGTTAGCCCTGGGACAGGTCAAGTTCCTTGTTATTGCCATCGACTACTTCACAAAGTAGGTTGAAATGGAGTCGTTGCCACAATCACAGCGGTTCAATGTAAAAGGTTTGTATAGAAAAATATTTTTACCAAGTTCGATATCCTAGAGTCCATAGTATTGGACAATGGAACCTAGTTCATGGACAATAAGTTTCGCGGCTGCCTTGCCAGCTATAAGGTAAAACACCACTTCACTTCGGTCGAGCATCCCTAAGCAAATGACCAAGTAGAAGCAGCAAACAAGGTAATCCTCAACAGATTGAAGAAAGGCTGGATGAAGTAAAGGAGCCTGGGCGAAAGAGTTGTGAAGTGTCCACTAGTCATATTACAACCTCGTAATCCGTAACCTCTAAGCCCCACTTCAGGATGTGCTATGAAGTTAAAGCCATGATCCCCATAAAGGTAGAAGAGTGATAATTGATTTTTTTATCACACTTTATTTTTGCAATTGAATAATGATTTTGGGGCTATTTAGTGTGTAAATATTGGTTTTTGGTCTATATTGGATTTTGGGTTTTTAAGTGAAATTAATCATAACTTTTGTTTCAGGTGCCCGATTAAAGGCCAACTTCAACAACAAGGCGTCATGAAATACTGGAGCAAAGTTTAGTTAATTAAGTGTCCAAATTGCATGGGACCAAAGCCATTAGTTTCAAGTTTTGTTTGGGCCAGTTTTTGTCCTTTGAACGTTTATTTTATTTTGGTTTTTAAGAGCTAGAAAACAGAGGGACTGGAGAGGTTGTAAAAATTCCAACTTTTCTCTAAACTTTGAGCATTGTTCATTCTTGTCAACTTCTTATTTTTATTTTTTTGGTTTTCGTTTCTGCCATGGTTGGCTAAGGCGCTAATCGACCAACCCATGAATTGAGTCTCCGCGTTAATCCAGAGGACGTTTTGCCTCATATGAGTTCGTTTTTCTTCTTTTCCCTTCTATTTCGATTCCGGATAACTTAAGGGAAGGGGTGTTGAATGTTCGATTTAACATTTAGGTTGATTAATCGAAAGGGGTTTAAAATCAAAACGGGTTTAAGTGGGCATTGTACGTTGAATGAGTGAACACGCCGAGTTTCTGATAAAATGCTAGGTGATCGCCTAGTAGCTTCGTTTTCTAAATGAATGCAGGGATTTCCGAATTTGTTTAGGATCAACCACGAATTCAGTGAGCAATTGTCCAATGATGGATTTTTAGGAGCTCAAGTTGGGTTGGTTACTTTTTAATTGTTAATTTCGTTTTATCTGTTATTTGTTATCTATTGCTATCGAAATTGAACAAAACCGCCCTTTTTTCTTTTCCGTTGATAGTTCTATTATGTGCCGTTTCAATTGAGTGAATTAGTTCATTGCGAATTCCTTGGGAAACGATTCAGGTTACTCTATATTACAAGTTTTACTCTTATTTTATAGCCTGATTAATTTGAGTGAGCTCGAGCCACGTCAAAGAGCCAAGTCCCCATTATGTGTTCTATTTGGAAGATAGTATCTGGCAAAAGCTAATGAAGAAACCAATAACCTTACCAAGACTTGAGAACAGGCACACCTCAGGGAGCTTGCCCTCAAGTAAAAGGTACCTGCAAGGTACAACTCGAGGTCCTGCCGTGACATTTCGAAGCTGGAGACCTCATCCTCCAACGAGCCAACATCAAAGTCAAAGTTCCTGACCATGGGAAACTTACTTCAACATAGAAAGGCCCCTAGAGAAGTCACTGAGGTCCTTTGATATGGGGCATACTAGCTGCAAGCAATAGAGAGCTTGAGATACCAAGGTCATGGAATATCTCCAATTTGCATAGGTTTTATGCCTAAGTTCTCTCCAAATTTTCAATGTATTTATTTTCTGCACCATTTACTTTTCATCTTAAGTCTCTATAATTTGACTTATGATGTTTGTAAATATTTACTTTCTGGGCACTTTTTATCCCTACCTTGGGTTTTTCCACTGAGTTTTTCTAGGAGGTTTTAATAAGGTCTGAAGAATAAAGGCTAGTCACATTTTATCGAATTGCATTTTATTAATGTTGTATGATCTCTAGTCCCGAGCCAAAAGGAAAATAATTCAATTTCCAACTCTTGGGTGATTAATTATCATTTGGTCCCCAAAGCCCAAATGAAAAAGCAATCTCTCTAAGGTTTGGCCTTATAAGCTCATGTTATGCACTAGAAATCCTCTCCTGGACCTAGAAGGATAAAAGTGCAACGCTCCTCTAAATACGAGACTAAGATGAGCAGACCTCTTGAGCTCACTGCCCTGAAGCCATTGCTCTTCAAAAGTGTTTTATATAACAAAGCTGAATAATGCAAGAGTACGAAAACATAACCTACTCGCACAAAGCATTAAAAGGCAAAGGAACTAAACACTTAGAATTAAAAGCCCATTTCAGGTAGCATACATCAACCATGTTTAGAATTGTTACATAAGCCCATCTGAGCAAAATACACAAAAAAATAAATATATAATAAAAGCTAGGGGGTTTCGGCATCATCATCCACGGCCACCACGTCCACAGCCTCCTGGCCTTGAGGTACCGATGCCAGTTACCTTATCCTCGGGGCTTCCAAGTCACCTCACCCCTTCCATCTCTGAAACTAGGCAAATGGAATTGGACTTGGGATCATACTTCTTCCACAACTCTACTTCTTTGAAGTCCATCCCAAGAGCGAGGTGAGTAACCTGACCCACACGTTGCCAAACTTCTCCTCCAATGCCTCTTGGAAGTCAACATTTGCTTCAACGTGTTTATCCTAGCATTAGAGAGTTGGACACAGAGGGTGAAAATGGAGGAATCCGCATCTTTGATCATTTTAGCTGAGGCACTAAGATCCTCATTCAACTTCGCTTCCTAAGCTTCCCAAGCCTCTTTGTCCTTCTTAGCCCCATTTTCAAGCTCAACAACACGGAGGCTAGAAGCCACGGCTTTGTCCTTGCAAGAACGTGGTCGAGACCACCCTGCCATAGTAGATGCTGCATGGAGGCTAGAGATTTCTGAAACTTGGCCAACTTGCTCTTAGATGCCATATTATTATCAATAATATTCTCTGCCACAAAAGAGAGGAAGAATAACAGAAACCATAGAAAGACAATGGATATAAACGAGGGAAATAGATGAAAGCATAACTACCACGAGCTCCGCCTACCTAGAAGGGCCCGGGCCTCATCAGGATTGAGTTCCACAAGGACCTTGGGGTGAATTAGCCTAGGCCCAAAAGTAGTCAACAAGAAATCAAAAACCTCACTCTCTTTGTAGGTCAAATGTCTCTCCTCTACATTAATAGGCTCGGCATCCTAACGCTAGTAAATATCAATTGAAGAAATCCCCTTTCCACGATCCACGTAAATATCAATGGGATTGGGATATATTTTCAAATACATCCATTTAAATTCTTGCTAAGAGGATTCATAAAGCTAAAAAATCTTGTGATTCAGGCGCGTCCAAAAGACAGCCATCCTTTCCGACAGCACCACTTGAAACAAAAAGGGAAAAGAAACAGAAAAGATTGGTTGAAGGGGAAGCCAGAGAGACTAATAGACAATCTCAAAGCACCGGATTATGGGCCAACTATTTAAGTGAAGTTGTGTAGGGGTAACCTTTAGCCTCTTGAGCATTTTCTTTGGAAATCCGAGACGGAATTCGAACTCTGATCCTAGTAAAGAGTTCCTGATACATCCAGGGAAGTGCCAAGAATATTGGCTCATAAAGCACACTCTTTCACTATGACCCGCAGCCTTTAACATAGTCGAATCCATCTCCCCGTTCTTCGCAGGACTAGACGCTCTTTTAACCTCAGGTGTCTTTCCTCAATAATAGATGGAATTGTAACACCTAACTCTTAACCTTATATGCTCGAGTCACATTCCGGTTAATTATTAGTCGTTACGCCTTTGTTTCAGATCTTGACTTACTTTTCTTTAAAATACGTTTAATAAAATATGACTGAATTTTTCTTTTGGATCTTAAGACTTAAAATGCGAGCCACGCATGCGTATAGATTACCGACTATTGAACATAAAACATAACAACCTGATATACGTCATCATAACGTCCATGAATAAACCATAGAGTAATCACAACATAAATTATAGTAGTATATCATAAATCATAACATAACAACGATGTCCTTATAAATATAAGGACACTAGGAGTATCAATTACATCAAGCAACTTTTAACTAACGCAAAACCAAATGCTAATGAGGCTAGACTAGTCTTCATGCTTTCGCGCCCTCTGATATGACTAGATGTTCCAACTCCTATGCCCGCGTCTTGAGGAAGATCACGAACGATCGCATCATTCCCGTCTGGTGACGACACGGAAGAGAAAGGGGGTGAGAAACTTATTCAAGATTCTCAGGATGGCTCCCGACTTTAACACAAGTGTCATCGCGTCGCCCCCAGCCACTTCGGGTTTCATTATGAAAGAGGTATACATGCATAGGTTCAATTTTAATTTCTCAAATCCTATTATCCGAAGTGGGTTCCTTTTAGCGTGAGTCTTCATGGTATGAATGCAACAAATATTTTATGTATGCATAGCAATACTTGAGCATGACAGTACACATAAATATCACATATCACTTAATCAAGCATCAATGAAACATATGCATGTGCGTCTTTTACTTTTTCATACTCGAACTCGTGAGTTCCTTTCATAACTTTTTCTACCCTCATCATGGTCACCAAAATCCACACAACATGTCGTCCCCGATTTTAACATGGTCACCAAAACTCCTAATAACCATCGCCTATGAATGAGCTCATCCTAAGTAGCCATCGCTAGATTCATAAGGGGTAAAAGAGGGGGAAACATATCTTTTTCCTTGGATCACCCCATACAACCCTTAACTCAGGAAGTCATAATGGGATCATTTCCTCTTTATCATATCTTGTATGAATGCAACATGAGCATGCAACCATAAAACCTCATATGACACAAATACATTGTAAACATAGCATACCACATCATCATAGCAACATGCCACAAATACATATAAAGTCTCATGCTCATGATATTAACATATTCACATCATTGTGAGTATACCCACTCGATCTCATGCTTTCATCACACCTCCTATCTCATGGTGTCTTATGCTTTGGCCTTTAGGGTCTTAAACTTGTGTTCCAATTATCCTAACCTTCATTATGGATTTTTATAGCACCTAAGGGATCATTACCTATAATTTTCTCTAATGTTTATGAATTATAACATAACCAAATAGCTTTATGTCTCTTTGGGCAGAATTTTACCTCATGACTACGGGTTCCTAGAATCTTCGTTTTTGACCTTTTCTAAGTTCCATCTTCGCCTAAGGCTCTATAATTAACTCCTAAACCAATTATGAGGATTCCTACACATATCCACTAATTAAAAACCATTTTCCTTAAGTTCAATTATGCTAAAACAGAATTACAAATTTGTGCATTCTAAGTATTCTAGAATTCACATTTTAAGTCTTTTTTACTTACTTATTCTTTTCTAACTTCCCTAAATCGATCCTTGCTTCACTCAAACATAATTTTACACATTTTAACACCTTAGAACAGAATTCATAGAGTGGCCAATCACCAAGGGCAGAACCGAAATCATAGTCATCATATAATCACATAATCTCATGATTTAAATACATATAAGTTGCTAGTTTCTCTTGGAATCATTTTTAGGAACTCAAAACTCTTTTAGAAACCAATTAATCTCATTGAAATCACATGAATATGTGCTAGGTCAGTAGCTAAATTATTTAGCTCAAGGAATAGATTTAAAACAGAAAATTTTGTTCATAAAGTTCCTTGAGTACATCTAAGCTTAGAAAAATTCCAAGACTTAGACTATGGGCACTTATGATTAGAGGAACTTATCCAAGTCCATCATCATCACCACAAGGCCGAAATGGCATTCCTTGAAATGCCTCCATTTCTAAAACTTTATGCAAGATACTTGGGCAAGTCTTTGAGCTCTAGGACATTTAAGTGATGGCATAAACTTAAACATGATATGCACTTATTTTACTCTTCATTAGAAAATAAAGTGAGAGCATAAAATAAATATGAGATGCAACCTCATTATTATCTTTAAGTTTAAGTGATGACTTGAAATATAAACATGAAATGCAAGCTTGGAATTTAAACATGATAATGCAAGTCCATTTAATTATTCTTGAGAGTTTAGTGATGGCATCAAAATAAACATGCTATGCAAGACATAAACATAAACATGAGTGCACTTCCATTTTATCTTACTAGAGCTCTTACAAGACTTTAAAGGAACTTTACAACCTTAACCCAATATGCATCTTAACAACATAAAGTGAGCTTTAGAGTTCTTAGCACCTAGACTTCAAAGAAGTCTTTGGTTTTGAACTTCATCATCAAGCTCAAGAAAATAAACACAAAGCTCAACACTTTGTCTAAACAAAATACAAGAACTAAGTCATATTCTTTATTTTATTGCTCATGGGCTTCAATCTAGAGTAAAACTCCTAGAACGGCCGACCAACTTTAAGGTTGGCAAGGGTAAGCTTAGAGCTCTTTGAAAACATAGGATTAATTTTCTTTAACAAAACTTTTGTGATCTACTCAACATTTTTAGCAAACTTTGTTCAAACAAAGGAAAGGAAACCGAAATCTCTAAAGGAAAAGGAGAAGGAAACTGAAATCATCCAAGGGAAAAAGGAAGGAACCGAAAAATAAAACCAAGGAAAAGAAAGAAACATAAGCATGTATGGTCCAAGACCAAGTTGTTTCAAGCTTTAGAGGTTTCTCACATGACAACAACAAGTCATTATCTTGAAACCTCATCATCAAGCTAAAGTTCTTTAAGCAAAAGGCTCCAAGGCCGAAAAGATAAAGAGGAGAAAAAAAGAGTTTGAAACCAAGAGAAAACTAGAACTTTTCTTGAAGAAAACAAGTAAAAACTTGAAAACAAAACCCCTACCTAATGAAGTCTTTGAAAAGGATGAAAGAAAGCTTGAGTTCTTGATGAAATGGAGAAGGAAAATCCTCTTGAAACTTGAAGGAAGAAATCGGCCAAGTTGAGGGAATTTGAGAGGAAATGAGAGAAAATACAAGAATGCTTGAACTTGGCAAATGATCCAAAGAGCAACCAAGTCTTCCAATGCTTGATATTTATAGAAAATTTGCAATGTGGAGGCTGATTTGGGAGGGGAATCAGTGCCCTTTTTGGAGGAGGAAGAGGAGGAAATATCTCTTACAAAGGTATGGTTGTGAGCATGGTTGAAGGCATGGTGAGGTATGGGCAAAGCATGGCTTGAAGTATGGCCTTTGAGTGAAACAAACTCACCATGTGCTACACATGGGAGGGGATATTTCGGCCAACATTTCCCGCCAAGGGGGGAGGAAGATTTGCTCATGTAATTGTGGTTTAATGATGTGTTTAGGTGTTTCTTTGATTAAAGTTTTGATTAGGAGTTTGTAAGAAAGTGTTTAGGTGAGAAAATGGGTAATTAAGGTTGTCAAGACTTGATTAGAAGGGTGATCTTGCTAGATTAATAATTTAAAATCATTTTTTTGGTCAAATGAGGTATGGGCACAATTCCTTAATTTAAGGAATTGAGAGAGAAAATACTATTCAAGATTCCATGACTAGGAATCTTGAATTAAAGAATGCAATTAGAGTTTAACTAAACAATCTTAGGTTCTAATTAACCTTAATAAATTATTTTGACTCTAGATTAATTATCGAAATAAATTAATCTTCGATTAGAGCCTAATATTGCTTATGTTTGCTTAATTGCGTCATTAGACTCATTGTACACTTGTTAGGGGCAAAATAATTTTGCACTAACTCTGGGACCTTCCTGCTTGACTAAACATGAAAAACCACTTATAAACATCATTTAAAATCTTTTGGTAAAGTTGGCTTACCCACCAAAACGATGACAAACAACCACAGGGCGTTTTGGTAATTTCGTGAAACTAAAAAATGAGATTCTTTTGCTCTATTACCACACATAACACATATAATCTCCTATCAATCAACAAAACATCCCTTGAGGATGGTCGACCAGCGATCCTCACTTTCCAGGTAAAATGACCTTAGGGGCATTTCGGTCATTTGTACACGGGAAAATCAAGGCGTTACAGGAATGAACAACACCTCCTCATCTATCCATCCGTATAGCCCTCTAAATGGGATCGAGGACAAGAGGAACTTTGTAGTCCTTATATGCCTTCCTTTTCCCCATATCAAAAATTAGACTCCGGAAAACCTACAAGGTGAAACCACTACTATGAGAATTCGTCCGATTCTAAGTTGTGCAAAATGAAATGAAGCATCATTTCCCCTATGGTGGTTCCTTAGACCACTACCCATTGCCCATGAAACTCCACGACTAGGTAGAAACATGCAAAAATAAAAGCGAACACGCAACACTATCACAAAACCCAAAAATACCAAAACCGTCGTAACATTCACCAAACTGGGAAAATGCAACCAAAGCACCAAAACAAGTAAGCATAATGCTAGCAGATAGTAAAATGAAAAGAATAATATAATGAAGTGAAAGGCGAAAGGTACTCACAAGAAGGGGAAACTAGTAGCGAAAGTCACTGGATAGGAAGAAACGATGGAAATAATATCCAACATTGGTGACAATTTAGCAGAGTATCCCCATGAAGTGATAGCCAAGGTGAAAAACAAGAAAGAAAAACTTTAATTTATAGAGGGATCGCACCGTTTGAGCAAGGGGATGAATAGTCACGGGGCAAGCATGTCTTTTCGCCCAAGCTATTTAGGGTCAAAATGGGAAATGTGCCTGCACTAAAGCGATGCAAGTTAAATCCCTTTCTTAGAATCAACACGTGGCTTCACAAGGATTGCACGATTGGTGTAACATCCCCGCCGCTTTATGGGTTACGAACGTTCCCACAAACCAACACGAGTCTTTCAGCATGCTTTGTCCTCACTCACATGCTTCCTGGAAAAACTTCCCAGGAGGTCACCCATCCCAAAATTACCTAAGTCAAGCGCACTTAACTTGTAGTTCTTCGTAATGGGCTATCGAAAAGAAAGATGCATCTTTATGGCATAGGTAGTACCAATCAATTCATATAAGCCCTCCTTAACTGTATAGTCCCATACCTATACAAACTCAGGATCCTTTTCATTCAGGTGTGTAATCGGTTCATTCATGTACCCCTCCGCTTGGAGGCAAAGCCGCTTCTTGTCCATGCCTTCTCACCGGCGATCACTCCCTACCTTGTTCCCGCATTAAATTGGGCGCAACAATCAAGAAGGAAAAAGTGGTGATGTTTGAAATTCGAACCCCTGTGACTTACCTTCTACCACCGAAACCACTACTCATCATTATAAACTACTTAAGCCCGATCTAGAACTTTATCTTGGAAATTGGCTGGGCACTATTACGAACAAAGGTATAGGAACTTAAACCCCAAAGGCTGGCCCATATCGGAAGGCCTACCAAGGAAGCCCAAGATGGCCAAACCCGTGGAGGAGGCCACTTGGAGGTCCGAATATATAGGCAGGGCATGTGGCGACGGTTAGCAATTCCCCCTTCCAATCCCCTACTCTTACCATCACCTTGAACGTGGAGCGTGGGAGCAAGAATGTGAGAACTCTCAGGCCTCAGGATACCCTAGGGCTCCCCCTATAATATCCCTAAGGACTCCATGTATATTCATGTTCCTTTTTGTTGTACCCTTACTCTGCCAAATACCTACTCATTCTAGGTGGAGTCTTTGTAAGTACACCACATCCTTTTCTTGCCCTCAATCAAAATATGAGAGCATCCAAGAATGACTCGGTTAGCCAACTTCTAAAGTACAACCTTTAACGAGGTAAGCACTTATGTTTACTCCTTCGTTACAAATTCTTTAGAAGCAAAATCAAAAGCAGAATTGAAAGCAGGAGCAGAAATTTTTTATACATTTGGATGAAGCTAGAATTATTTATTAGAACAAAAAGTTGTTAAATTGTTTAGATAGAGTAGATATAGAAATACTTTTTTTTGTAAAATTACAGTAAGGGTATAAAAGTTACTTCCTAAGAAAGATGTTTCAATTTCCCAGGATTTCTAGACATTAATTTTTTTGATATAAAACTATTTCTTATTTCTTATTAATTTTTAAATAAATATAATTAAAAAAATATTTAAATAAAATAAAATCAATTCTGTGATATTTTATATTTATTTATATTATGTAATATTTATGGGACTTATTTAACTAATTATATGTATATATTTATTATTATTGAGCTATGTTTTGTTGAGTACAAAAATAAAGGCACGAAATAAATGTGATGCCAAACAATTAAATTAATATGGTTGAGATAGTGAAAATTAGGCGAGGGATAAGAGTAACTTAGTGGAAGGTTATTTTTAGCCATTTTATAAAATTTGTGAGGATAAATTTGAATCTAAATAATTTTAAAAAGTAACCAAGACTAAGAAAAAGTAGAAAAACAAATTATTTTCTGCTTCTGCTTCTTTTGAGAAGTTCAAACAAACATGGTAAAAAATTATAGAAGTACTTTTTCTTGAAAAAATTTGAAAAAAAAAGGTACTTTTTTTACTCCTAAAAACTTATAAGGAGGATCAACCTCCTTGTTCTTCCACACCTCCTCATTTTGCTTTTGGAGCTCTTCATTCAGGGCATGGACTTAAGTGAGAACCATGTCCTATACCACCTAAGGCGCAAGAGGAGGGGCATCCCCGTGACAAATTTAAGGGACATCAAATATGTAAAGCGGCCCCCATTCCATAAATTTAGCTTTTATAAAGGCCACCCACTTTCTCCGACAAAAGCATCCTCATCAACGGACTCTTGGTCCTTAAGACTGCTTCCACCTTTGAACATAATCACCCTACAATTTAGTGCATACAATTATATATTAGGCTCAAAAATTATTATGCTGACTTAGATTGTGGATCAACCCACACTGTTTTGTCTCCCTTGCCAGTCTTATATCCTTAAACACCTCTCCATGTATAGGTGGTCTTTTCAACATCTTCTCCTGCAATTCCAATTAGTAAACCTTTCAAATTCAATTTATAAATTGAATAACAGAAAACTTAAGAAAACAAAAATTGAAAATCATTAACCAAGTTGGCTTTCATGCTAGCTAATGTCATGGACCCACCGATATGCAATGAGCCACCTTTAGTGATTCCCCATTTGTCTTATTCATGAAGGAGAAATTTTGAAACTCTGGTGTACGCCATCTCTGCAAGGCTTGAAGGAAGTAGGGTGCTATCTAATCTGTATGACGAGTCTTGATAGGCTCATGTACATTCGCCTTAGTTGTTTTCCATTGAAACTCTTCCAGGCCTTGAAAATCATCTTCTCATCCTGGGGAAATGGAGAAATGGCCCCACTTGAATAAAAATTAGTTAATACATGTAAAAAAATTAGAGATCAAATAAGACTTTATATAAATCAATTGACTTTTATTACCTTCCAATCGTTGACTTACTCCTCATTTGTTTTTTTAGGCACCTTTCCAAAATTGATGTAAGGCACATCATATTTTTTAATAGTATCCGTGACCTGGTGGATACTATTCTTGGGTGGATACCAACTAAACACATATAAAGACATAATATATATTGGATAATGTTAACATAAAATAAAATTATGTTAACATTTGGATGAAATAAATTTTGCGCCATATTTCATAAATATCTTACCAAGTGGATCCATCCCATCTAGACCTAAGCGCTCCCAGGGCGCTTAGGTCCTGACTTGGTGCCTGGAGGAAGCAGTAGCAGGAGATCCATTACCTGTGCTATGTAGTGAACGACATGGCAGATGTAGTCCTGGTGCAGGCGTGAAACCGCTATACTGAAGAGGAAGAAGGCACATACCCAGGGTTGGGTACCATGACATACGCATGACCCTAGCCTAAGATGTCTGCACTCCAACTAGTGTGGAGGTGGAAGTGAGAGCTGTGGATGAAAGAGTGCTGCCACTACCACCAGCAAGGAACGCCGCAGGATTTCTACCTTTACATCTACCTCCATATCTTAATGAAATATTATATATGTTTAGTCCAAAATATCATAATTAAAATAAAATAGGATAAACAACACACAACACATAATATGTAATAGCATTGAAGTTTTATTCACCTTATTAATTTACCTTATTTACTCTTATAGTTTAGGACTACCATCATTATTCTCAGATACAATGTTATTCACAAATTCTTGCTCCTCATCTTCAGTCGTTCCTTTCATTTGTTTTGAAAGCTTGGGAGAAGGGTTAATTATTTTAAGTTTATTCAAAGGGGAAGCTAAGGTTGGAGGGATGGTAATGTCTATTACTACATGTGAAGGGATTAAGTCATCAATTTGATAAGTATCCTCATCATCTACTTCGTCAGTTCAATCTAACCCCTTGGTTTAGTTTTGACCCTCCAACTCTTATTATATTTTCTAGGGTAAGATACAAAATATACTTGTCTTGTATTTTGTGCAATGATGAATGGTCTAAGCCTCTATATGTTTTGGTATGGTTAATCTTAATGATATTGTACTGGTTATGTTTACGTGTTCGTTGGGCGTGTTGGATCAAACCATTCACACTTGAACAAGACAACCCTTTTTATAAGTTCATCGACATACTCTAGCTAAACTATTTCCTTAAGTTTCCCATACCAATCATATTCACCAGCACTTGAATTCCCTCTAACACTAACCCTACTATTATCTATTTTTCTCCCCTACATGATCCATGGTTTCCAATTTGTACCCAATAACATAGTAAATTGGCCAACAATAAGCCTCGGGACAAGTTATATAGGTGAATATCGATTATACCATTACTAGACTTCGCACACTTTCATATACCATTAAAGATGTCAATTTGAAGAATAAGGATCATAAAAAAAATTTAACATATACTTGTAAGCATAAATACATGACATACCTAAGATTTGAACCATGATAGAAATTCATTAAAGCTATCGTCACCACATAATTGTTCGAAATATCTCTAAACATCGGAACAATAGGTGAGCAATCATAAGTTACTTATGTTCTAAAAAGTTACACCTCATCACAATTTATCAAGATGTGCAAATGTGTGACATTTGATTCATCTCCTAAGATCCATCATTTTTATTTTGCCAGGAGGACCAGGTTGGTTGAATATGGACAAGGTTAGCTCAATTGAGCTTTCCCCATCATCATTCCTATTAACCCAGTCCTCCTTAATTGAACATGACGTTTAAAATAGTAGGAGAAAAAATTTAATGTCTCCTTTGAGAGGTATGCTTGACATATGGATCCCTTAACTTGAGCTCTATTTTTCACAGTCTTTTGAACTTTCCTATTTCCTGCTCGAAGGATACATCCACTTGTATTGTATTGGTCCACAGACACGTGCTTTATTCGCTAAGTGTATGGGAAAGTGCTCCATGAAGTCAAAGAAACCAGGTGGAAATATTCTTTCTAATTTGGACAAAATCACAGGGATGTTTTTCTTTATCACCAACAGAACGTCAACTTAAGAGTGGATGAACACAGGTCTTTAAAGTACCCACTTAGCTTTATCAACAGCTTCCAAACATGGTTAGGTAGTTCCCTAAATGCAATAGGCAGAAGACATAGCTCTGCGTCTGCCATCAAAATAGTCTAAGCCCCCTTATTTGTAGTATAAGGTAACAGGTCATTCTTCCTTAGGACACACAGGTTATGTTATCAAACTGAAATTGCTAAATACAACAAAGTGGGGGGGTTTGTGATTTTCAGAATGTAAAAATGACAGAAACGAATGAAATGCTATTGATCAAAGAATCAATCCCAGACATCACGATTATTGGCAGAATTCATCATGGTTTAAAGAGTCCAAATCGATGCTACTTGTTAACCCAAATTTACTATATGATCATATAGTTATCATTCAACAACCTTCAAATCACAATCGTAATTTTAAATGAATGTTGAATTACATGCAGTTTGGATTAACCTGGATAACTAATCAGACTTTACCTTACTTGATTTCAACAACGAATTCGGTCCTATATCTAATCAGATATAATTCAAACATAATCATGTTCAATAACTGAATTCATATTTGAAATTGAAGTTGAGAAAGGAAAGCATACATACGAAAATGGAAAATTACAAAACAGAAACTCCAATTCAAACCAATTATCTATGATGTCCAAGATTGAAAAGAGTTTAGCCTTCCATGGATATCTCCATTGAAAGCTTTCTGTATGAACACCTTAGATACAAATGAAAAATAAGAAGACAAGTAGAGAGAGATGAGAGATTCTGATGTGTGTTCTTTGAATGAACAACTTAGGCTTAAATAGAAAATGAAAAGATAAGATAAAGCTTGAAAAATCTAAAAAGAAGGATTTCCTTCCAATCAAAAGTGTCCCCTCGGATTACATCTTATCCAGATGTTATCTATCAAAATAATTCCAGATTTTCGAAATCTGATCTGGATAAGATAATCCTCTCTGGATAAGCTTTCCATAGACATATTATATGACTCATTTGGACCAGAAATGAGTGAGATATGCCCAATTATGTGAGGAAAGGTCTTGGACCCGCGTCAGCACGAGCCGCAACTTTGCAGCCCAATTAGGCCATGAATCGGGCCGAATTTGATGAAGCTTGTGAAACCCAAAATTGTAGATCTCGGTCTTAGCTTTCAGAAGACACCAAAATCACAAAAATCCAATGTCTATAGAGCCCAAAATGATCTGTGCAACATGGAAAGGTCATAGTGAGTGTAAAATCCGAGATTAACCAAGTTTTGACAATTAAATCCAATGAAGCCCAATTATGAAAAACTCAATTAAATCATCAAAATTAAACACATGTAGAAACCAATTAGGCCAAGTATGCAACCATAATAGGTGCCTTAAAATTTCTCTATCAAATTCCCCCACACTTAGTCTTTTGCACTCCTGGGCAAAATCCATAAGTTGAATCCTAGGGACCTCAAAATGTATGATTGGGAACAAGGAACAAACACTTTATGCACAAGAATTCAGAACACATATGAATATTTTCTTAACATCCATGAACAAGAAGACAAATCCAATCAAAAGATGAACCAAGAGTAATAGAATCTCACTAAGAAAACTCTTATGTGTTTAGGCTTGTATTTACCCTCATAACACATCATGAATGTTAACACTACCATAAGCTTGACAAACCTCTAACATCAACATTTGAAACACATGCACATAAAGATCAAAAGGACTTTTCAGGTTGTAGCGGGGTTAAGGTATGGGAGGATATAAGAAAGGATACTAGCTATCAACCTAAGAGACTAAAAGAGCAATGAAGAATGACTCCACATAAACATGCAAAGTTATCTCAAGAGATACAATGCAACACCAATGAACTCCATTTTGCCTCTCATCAACCAATTTTTTTCTTTTCAAACTCACCAACATGCACATCTATAGTATTTACAAATAAACACAACTATTTTTTTTTTCAACAATTTTTTTTCTTTTTTTTTATTTTTTTTCATTATATATATATATATATATATTTTTTTGAAAAAAAGATACACCTTTACACTTATTTAAGAACTCATTCCAAAGCTCTTTTACTCCCTAAGGTTAGGGTGAATCATTGTTTTTCACTTCATAAGCTTGCAATGAGTTATAAAACAAAGGATAGTTTAAACTAGGCTCAAATAGGTAAACAATAGAATCAGTGCAAGGTAGGCTAATTTGGCAAGTAGCACAAAAACAAAAATGGCCTAAATCATCTCATTACATGCATGTGAATCAAAAGCTTCAACAAGAGTCAAGTCAAGTTCTAGAGTAACCAGCAAACATGAGTGAAAACACACTAGCAAGGAAAAATAGTCATTCATATGTTGAAGGCTCAAAGACTCTCAAGGGATAAATCTAACACAAATGGTCCATCAATTTATCATCAATGCTCACTAAAAATGCCAAGAATCCATCCATATCATGTCATGAAAACTTGAGCACAAAGCCAAAATAAATTTTTATTTTATTTTATAAAGACTTAGAAAGATAAATTCCTAACTCTAAAACACTCCCCACACTTAAATCACACATTGTCCTCAATGAAATCACAAAACAAAAGATAAAGAAACATGTGTAATTAAAGAGCAAAGGAGGAAGAACTCCCTTATTATGGTGGAAAAATTTGCACTTGAGGGTAAGTGGGCTTATCCAAGGATACCTCCTCAAGTTGCTCCCCTACCAATGTTGGGTTCTCATGAAAATGTTTCAGACGATGACCATTTACCTTGAAACTCTTGTCACTAGATTCACTTTTGATCTCCATGCACCATAAGGAAAAATGTTAGTTATAACAAAAGGGCCATCCCATCTTGAACGAAGCTTACCGGGCATTAGCTTAAGACGAGAATTGAACAAAAGCACTTTTTGGCCAACGGAGAATTCTTTTCTAGTAATCATCTTGTCATGAAATATCTTGGTTTTCTCCTTATAAAACTTAGAATTCTCATAAGCCTCCAAACGAAGCTCCTCAAGTTCCTGCTGAAGTTTTCTTTCCACACCTGCTTTGTCAAAATCCATATTACAACACTTCACTGCCCAATATGCACGATGCTCAATCTCCACTGGAAGGTGGCACGCTTTACCAAACACAACACGGAAGGGGACATCCCTATAGGTGTTTTGTAGGCTCCTGTGAGCCCAAAGAGCATCCTCAAGCCTACGCTCCAATCTTTCCCTTTGTTGCACTACCTTTTGCAAAATTTTCTTAATCTCTCTATTAAAAACCTGCCTCCCATTAGTTTGTGGATGATAGGTGAAACTCTATGAACAACCCCATACTTCCGAAGCAAAGCTTCTATGGTCCTATTGCAGAAATGACTCCCTTGGTCACTGATGATAGCACGAGGCACACCAAACCTGCAAAATATGTTAGACTTGACAAAATCTGCAACAACACGTGCGTCATTAGTCTTGGTGGCCTTGGCCTCCACCCATTTGGATACATAATCAACGCAAGCAAGACATATGTAAATCCAAAAGAGTTAGGAAAAGGGCCCATAAAATCAATACCCCATACATCAAAAACCTCACAAAAGAGAATAGGTTGCTTGGGCATTTCCGTCTACGAGTAATGGCTGACCCTTCTCTGCACGCTCACAAGTTGTAAAACTCGATGTGCATCCCTGAAAATGGTAGGCCAATAGAAACCAGAGTCCAATACTTTCCTACCTGTCCGTGGTCCAAAGTGCCCTCCAACAGGGGAGGCATGACAGAAATGAAGTACTGACTTGGATCTCATGATTGGTATGCACCTCAATTACCTGGTCACTACAAAATTTCCATAAATATGGATCATCCCACACATAGTATTTGGAATCACTTTTTAATTTAGCAATCTGTGACCTAGATGCATGTTGGGGTAAAACAGATGCAACCAAGAAATTAACTAAATCAGCAAACCAAGGGGAAGGGTTGGTATCATGCAGCTGACAAGCCGTCATTAGGAAAATCATCTCTGATAGGCAAAGGGTCAGGATCCTGCTCGATCCCTCTAAGTGATCAGCTACCAAATTCTGTGCACCGCTCCTATCTTTGATCTCTATATCAAACTCCTGAAGTAATAACATCCAACGAATCAGCCGTGGCTTTGCATCTGGCTTTTTCAATAAGAACTTCAATGCTGGATGATCTGAAAAGACAATCACTTTAGATCCAAGTAAATAAGAGCGAAACTTGTCTAATGCAAAAACAATAGCCAAAAGTTCTTTCTCAGTGGTAGTATAGTTAGCTTGAGCTGTGTCCAATGTCCGTGAAGCATAGGCTATAACATGAGACATCTTATCAATTCTTTGAGCTAAGACACTCCAAGTGCAAGATTAGAGGCATCGCACATCAGCTTAAGGGAAATTCCCAATTAGGTGGTTGGATGATGGGGACTGGAGTGAGTCGCCTCTTTAACTCATCAAATGCCTCCGACAAGGTAGATCAAAAACAAACTCTACTTCCTTCTGCAACAATCTAGAGAGGCAAAGCTATCTTGCTGAAATGGATAAATCTCCTAAAAACCTGCATGGCCAAGAAAAGACGCACTTCCCGCACAGATACGGGGTAAGGTAAAGAAGCAATAACATCTATCTTGGCCCTATCAGTTTCAATGCCTCTCCTAGATACTAAATGCCCCAAGACTATCCCTCTGTCACCATAAAATGACATTTCTCAAAATTCAGCACAAGATTAGTCTCAATGCACCTATCCAAGACTCTAGACAAACTATCTAAACATGCATCAAATGAGGACCCGTAAACAGTGAAATCATCCATAAACACTTCCATGCAACTCTCTAAAAGATCTGAGAAAATACTTATCATGCACCTCTTAAAAGTACCTCGTTGCACAGACCGAATGGCATCCTCCTTAGGCAAAAGTGCCGAATGGACAAGTAAAAGTAGTCTTATGCTGGTCTTTGGTGCAATATGGATTTGAAGGTAACCTGAGAATCCATCCAAGAAGCAATAATGAGAATTTCCTGCAAGCCTTTCTAACACCTGATCAATGAATGGAAGAGGGAAATGGTCTTTTGAGTGGCTTGATTTAGCTTCCTGTAATCTACGCACACTCTCCAACTATTCTGGACTCTAGTTGGAATCAATTCATTATCCTGATTCTTCACAAACGTCATGCCAGTCTTCTTAGGAACCACTTGCAAAGGACTAACCCACTCACTATCTGATATAGGATATATAATCCCGCCTAGTAACTTGCTGACTTCTTTCTTCACTACCTCCAAAATGGTAGGATTTAGCCGCCTTTGTGGCGTCTTAAGTTCGGGCGTCATCCTCTAACAATATCCGATGCATACAAGTGGAAGGACTAATCCCTGGAATGTCAGCTAAAGACCAGCCAATAGCTTTCTTGTGATCTCTCAACATCTCCAGCAACTTATCTTCTTGATCTGGTTGGAGATCATTTGCCACAATAACTGGAGTTTATCATTAGCCTCTAGGTAAGCATATTTTAGGTGTGAAGGTAGAGCCTTCAACTCTAAAGTTGGGCTGCATAATGGATGGTAGTGGTGGTCCCTTTAAATCTGCATAAACATTTTCTAGAGCATTTAGAATTAATCTCATTACATTTGAACTCTTCACAATCAAAATCATCATATTCAGAGCTTAAATCTGCATAATCATCAACTAGAAAATCAATGACATCAAGATAGAAAAGAGAATGCTCTTCTGAAGGATGTTTCATTGCATCAAAAATGTTGAACTCACAACATCATCACCAAACTCCATAGAAAGAGTTCCTACATCCACATCTATCTTGGTCTTTGCCGTTTTCAGAAGGGTCTCCCCAAAATCAATGTGGGTCCATTGCTGGATGTCTCATCCTCCATTTCTAGAATATAGAAATCAGCTGGGAAAATTAACTCATTCACCTGAACAAGCACATCTTCAAGTACTCCTGGATGTGTAGTGCTCCTGTTGGCTAATTGGATTACCACACCAGTTGTTTCAATCTCCAAGCTTCAATGATCTATAAACTGATGTAGGCATGACATTTATGGAGGCACCTAAATCCAACATTGCATTCCCAAAGTTGGAGTTACCTATGGTGCAAGGGATTGTGAAAGTACCTGGATCTTTGCACTTCTTAGGTATGTTGGGCTGAATTAATGCAGAAACATTTCTGCCCATGCTCACCTTTTCATGACCCTTCAGCTTCCTCTTATGAGTGCACAACTCCTTAAGAAACTTTGCATATTTGGGGATCTGCTTTATGGCATCCAAAAGGGGAATGTTGACCTCCACTTTCCTAAAAGTGTCAAACAACTCCTTATCTACTTCAGCTGATTTCCTTGTTTGAGCTATTCTGTTGGGAAAGGGCAATGGAGGTATCAAATTAAATCTGCAACACTTGACTTTTTCTGAATTTCTATTTTTTCTGCGCATCATTTTTTCTCCAGCTTTATTTTTTCTAGCTTTATTTTTTTGTTTCATCACTGCTAGCAGATTCATTTTTTGTTTCTCCAACTCCTTACCACTTCTCAAGGTAATAGCACTCACATTCCCTTTTGGATTGATGACTGATTAAGGGATTTGGCCTGAACCTTCTCACTTATCTTATCGATTAAGTTGCCAACTGTGATCTTGTTGGTCTTGAATTGTAGAATTCATATTCTGCGGAACTGTAGGTTACTGGTCGCCATTTGTTTCACCAAATCCTCCAAAGTAGGATCTGAACTGGTACTCTGCATGGGTTGCACCATATTCCGCCTTATATTCCGCTGCGTTAAATGGAGGTGCCTGGACTTATTGCTTTGACTTGGACCTGGTCCTCCTCCGAAATCTTTGTTGTTGTGGTACATTTGCTGCACAGGACCATATCTCAAATTAGGATGATCTCTCACCCTGGATTATACCTTTCAGAAAATGGATCATATTTTTGCGTTGTTGAGGTCTGGATGGTTGCCGCTTCCGCCCAATGAACATTCCAGCTCACCAAGCTGGGTCTTGCACTCCTTGATCAGCTTCTTGTAATGTAGGACATGCATCAGTATAATGATCTGGTGGCACATATGCTGCATACTTTTGGGGGAATTTGAATTGCTGCCTTGATTTGCTTGTGCTGTCCAACAGCTCAGCTCTAACAAGAAGTAAGCTCAGCTATCTTATTTTCCAGCCTCTGATTCCCAGGTCAGTCACCTCATTCACTCCCTTAACTGGTGCAAAAGATCTCGAGCCAAATTGCTGAGTTGGCTGCCATGTTAGCAATTAGAGTTCTGGCTTCTAGGTGTCTTGTCCATCAATGCTCCACCACTTGCTGCATCAATCATATTTCTATCATTTTGAATCAGTCCTTCATAGAAATATTGGATGAGAAGCTGGTCACTAATCTGGTGGTGAGGACATGTTGCACATAACTTTTTGAATCTCTCCAGGACTCATATAATGTCTCCCAGGAACTGTGATTCCACAAATATCTTTTCTAATGGATGCGTTGGATGAGGAAAAAACTTCTCTAAGAATAATCTTTTCATTTCATGCCAAGTAGTAACAGAACCTGGATGAAGGTAATACAACCAATCCTTTGCTTCAGCATCTAGAGAGAAAGGAAATGCTTTCAACTTGATATGCTCTTCTGCACTCCTTGAGGTCGCATAGTTGAGCACACAACATGAAACTCCTTAAGATGCTTATTAGGATCTTCTCCTGCAAGACCATGAAACTTGGCAGGAAATGAATTAGAAGACTTAAGCTCAAATGGCACCTCTAACTCAGGATATTGAATACACAAAGGTTGATATGCAACATCAGGTGAAGCTAATTCTTTCAAAGTTCTGTTATGCTGATTAGCCATGTTATCAATACTAGTTTCAGATGCACAATCAGATGCACTATCAGTTAAATCAACACTTTGATTACCTGCGTAGTATTATGAAAAGCTAAATTCCTATTTACTCTATTCAATCTATGAAAAGTTCTATCATTTCAGGATCATGTGCATATAATTCACCAGGATTAGACCTTGTCATGCACACACAAACAACATAGATAGAATTCAGGCACACAACTCAAAATAGCCTATATACTGCAAAATAAAATAGAAATTGAAAAATCGTATTAGCTATTTTTAAAAAAAATAAATAACACCACAGAATTACTCTAAAATGCTAGGGAAGTAAGCTCACCAATTTTTTCCATTTTTAAAAATAGTGAAAATAGTAAAAAAAAATAAAAAATGGCCTAAACGAAGGAATTTTTTCTGATTTTTATGAATTTTTTAGGGTAATATAAGAAAGTCAAAAATTACCTGTATTTCAGCTAGAATAAAAAGAAATAGCAGCCTGCAAAACCACTATTAGTGACAAACAGAAGCAGAATTATTCAACAGATACTTATATAACAAGATGAGATAACATAATATGTGTATTCCTAATTGCCAAATTTTGATAGTCTTGTCGCGTCTGCCATCAAAATAGTCTAAGCCCCCTTATTTGTAGTATAAGGTAACTTAGGTCATTCTTCCTTAGGACACACAGGTTATGTTATCAAACTGAAAATTGCTAAATACAACAAAGTGGGGGGGTTTGTGATTTTCAGAATGTAAAATAATAAAACAGAATGAAATGCTATTGATCAAAGAATCAATCCCAGACATCACGATTATTGGCAGAATTCATCATGGTTTAAAAAGTCCAAATCCGGATGCTACTCTGTTAACCCAAATTTACTATATGATCATATAGTTATCATTCAACAACCTTCAAATCACAATCGTAATTTTAAATGAATGTTGAATTACATGCAATTGGATTAACCTGGATAACTAATCAGTGACTTAGCCTTACTTGATTTCAACAACGAATTCGGTATTAATTAGATATAATTCAAACATAATCATGTTCAATAACTGAATTCATATTTGAAATTGAAGTTGAGAAAGGAAAGCATACATACGAAAATGGAAAATTACAAAACAGAAACTTAATTCAAACCAATTATCTATGATGTCAAGATTGAAAAGAGTTTAGCCTTCCATGGATATCTCCATTGAAAGCTTTCTGTATGAACACCTTAGATACAAATGAAAAATAAGAAGACAAGTAGAGAGAGATGAGAGATTCTGATGTGTTCTTTGAATGAACAACTTAGGCTTAAATAGAAAATGAAAAGATAAGATAAAGCTTGAAAAATCTAAAAAGAAAGATTTCCTTCCAATCAAAAGTGTCCCCTCGGATTACATCTTATCCAGATGTTATCTATCAAAATAATTCCAGATTTTCGAAATCTGATCTGGATAAGATAATCCTCTCTGGATAAGCTTTCCATAGACATATTATATGACTCATTTGGACCAGAAATGAGTGAGATATGCCCAATTATGTGAGGAAAGGTCTTGGACCCGCGTCAGCACGAGCTCCGCAACTTTGCAGCCCAATTAGGCCATGAATCGGGCCGAATTTGATGAAGCTGTGAAACCCAAAATTGTAGATCTCGGTCTTAGCTTTCAGAAGACACCAAAATCACAAAAATCCAATGTCTATAGAGCCCAAAATGATCTATGCAACATGGAAAGGTCATAGTGAGTGTAAAATCCAAGATTAACCAAGTTTTGACAATTAAATCCAATGAAGCCCAATTATGAAAAACTCAATTAAATCATCAAAATTAAACACATGTAGAAACCAATTAGGCCAAGTATGCAACCATAATAGGTGCCTTAAAATTTCTTTATCAAAGACACTCCATGAATACATGACAATCATGACTTTTCATCCCAAAAAACCTTCCTTGTTAAAGATTTACACAACGAACCAAGTTCTGAAGCGTAATCGCTTTATTTTCAAATCCTCACCCACTTACACACATATTGTCTTTGTGGTAAGCTCTAAGCTGGAACTTGTCTTTGGCTTTGACCATCGACTACTGCAAGTTGTTGTAACCTTAATTCAGGATTCTGACAATACTCTTCCAAATCCTGCTTTGCCTTACATTATCTTTACTTCAATAAATGTCTATCACGTTATTCATGATATTCTCGAACTCATTTTTTTCCACATGCATGACATCTAGACAATGGCGAACTACGTTTTCCTTCCAATATGGTAGCTCCCAAAATATACTTTGTTTAGTCCAATTATATATCACCCTATTACCAGGAAACCTTGGTTCAGATTCCTACTTTTATTTTTAGGAATTGTCTAACTCTGTCCCATACTTATTGACCATATAGCTTGATGGGAGCCTCCTAATTCTCAATAGTTGCTTTCCTAAATTTGTTTGCAAGACACCTATACAAATATTCCATATCTAAAAATCTCCTATGACAATCAAACCGCGATTTTTTCATCCATAATTCAAGGTAAATGCCTTTGTATCCTCCATACACATTGGGCATGCTAATTTCCTCCAACAATATACCATAATTAGGAAAATCATTAATTGTCCACATTAGTGTTGCCTTCATATTAAAATTTTGCTTTCTTGATATATCTTAAATTACTACTCCTTCACACCACAACTCCTTTAACTAATCAATCAAAGGTTGAAGCTATACATCAATCCTAGCTTTTGGATTTTCTAGACGAGGAATTATACAAGTCAAGAACAAATATGGATTTTTCATGCACATTTCTGGAGGAAGATTGAAAGGTGTAATCACAACAAGCTAACAAGAATATGGTTTATTGAACTGATTGTTTAAAGTAAACCCATCAGCACACAACCCTAACCTTGCATTCTAGGATAGACGCAAACTCCGATACAACTGATCAAAATGTTACCAAGCCTCACCGTGAGATGGATGAGTCATTACACCATCACTTCTC
This sequence comes from Dalbergia oliveri, assembly GCA_030441495.1. Classification (NCBI taxonomy): domain Eukaryota; kingdom Viridiplantae; phylum Streptophyta; class Magnoliopsida; order Fabales; family Fabaceae; genus Dalbergia; species Dalbergia oliveri. The sequence continues at coordinate 34,088,742 of JAMLFY010000009.1, read as the reverse complement.
TTATTCTCACTATACCACATCATGTAAGGAGCTAAGCTCATAGACGCACACAACCTCTTTAGCCTAGGGATTAAGGGCAAAAAATGCATCCTATTTTGGCACATCTTTATGCTTACCACTTCTGCCACCCTTGGCATAAGCCTAGGCTCCCCATAGAATTTGCAATGTATCAAAATAGTATCGTCATTGTAATAGAGCATGCATCCTTTCAAACAACAATCAATTTTTACTTCTTTTACACCAAGCTTAGAAACTAATCTTTTTGCTGGTAAAGTTTTTGGGATGGCCTCAGGTTGGGACTAAGCTCACTGATCAATGTAGCTCATTAATCAAACAAATTCACTTTGATTTTCTTCAGACTTAATACTCAACATTCTTACTGTAAGGATAACTCTGAGTGCACACACCCATCCCATAAAGGCTTGTTTACTACCTCTAGCAGACTATAAAACCTTGTAGCCTCTGGATTAGGTTCTTTTTCAATTTTAAATCACAAAGGTTCTAATTTTAAAAAAACTGTCATAAACCATTTCTTGATAATGACCACTGTTTTCTTCCCAACTTATATTACCCATAAATTCATCTCCTAATTGCACCACACTTGAACAACTTCCAACAAAACCCATTCCAAACTGATTTTCCACATTAATTACTTCCCCATGTTCGTTATATCTAATAATCAGGTTTAAACCCAAATTTGTACGGATCATACCTAATTGAATCAATATCTAAGAACTTCCTATGCTTGCATTTAGAACATGGGCACATAACTTTCTGTTAGGAACAAATTGCCATGAATTACAAGCAACACATATGAATTCCTCAACACCCTCATAATTTGAGTTCATTCCTAACACCCTAACTTTCACCTAATACGCTCGAGTCGCATTTGGCTAGTTGTTAGCGGTTACGTCTTCGTTTCCTGAACTTGGCTTGGCTTTTCTTTAAAATACAAGTACTGAAAATACGGCTAAATTTTTCTTTTTGAATTTAAGATTTAAAATGCGAGCCACGCATGCGCATAAGGACTAACTTCTAAACAAGAAAACATAACAACCAGGTATACATTACCATAACAATCATAAATAAACCATAGAATAATCATAACATAACTTATAGTAGTATATCATAATCATAACATAACAACGATGTCCTCATAAATATAAGCACATCTAGGGTTATCAATTACACCAAATAACTTTTAACTAATGCAAAACAAAGTATTAGCAAAGCTAGACTAGTCTTCATGCTTCCGCTTGCCTCCACCGTCTAGGTGACGTGATTCCTACGCCGCGCCTCAACGTAATCACGAACGATCGCATCAATCCCGTTGGAGATGACATGGGAAGGAAAGACAAAGGGTGAGAAACTTATACAAGATTCTCAGGTCCCCCAACTTAACACAGTGTCATCGCGTCGCCCAGCCACTTTGGTTTCGTTATAAAAGAGGTGTTCATGCATAGGTTCAGTTTTAATTTCTCAAAGCTTATTATCCGAAGTGGGTTTCTTTTAGCATGAGTCTTGATGGTATGAATGCAACAGATATTTTATGTATGCATGGTAATACTTGAGCATGACAGGACACGTAGATAACACATATCACTTAATCGAAGCATCAATGAAACATATGCATGTACATATTTTACTTTTTCATACTTGAACTCTGTAGTTCCTTTCATAACTTTTCCATTTTTCCACCCTCATCATGGTCACCAAAATCCACCCAACATGCCAGCCCGCCAATTTATCATGGTCACCAAAACTCCTAATCACCTATCGCCTAGGAATGAGCTCATCCTAACTAGCCGTCACTAGATTTATCTGGGTAAAAGATGGGAATCATATTTCTTTCTTGGATCACCCCACAACCCTTAACTCTGGAAGTCATAATGGGATCATTTCCACATTATCATATCTTTTATGGATGCAACATGAGCATACAACCTTAGAACCTCATATAACATATCCTTCATGCACATTTCATATTCTCATGCATTTTAAACGTGGCATATCACATCATCACATCATCATGCCACATAACATTTCATACTTAAGATATTAACATAGTCACATCATTAGGAATACGCTCACTCGCCTCATACTCACATCACACTTCCTACCTCATAGTGTCTTATGCTTTGACCCTTATTGGTTTAAACTTATGTTCTAATTATTCTAATACCCATATTACATCTTTATTACACCCAAAAGATCATTACTTATAATTCTCAGGAAGATTTTAGGCTTACTAAAATTCCAAACAGCATTATGCATTTTGGTAGAAAATTATCACATGATTACGGGTTTAGAATTCCCGTTTTAAGTTCTTATCATCACCTTAAACTTAGAATTCAACACCTAATCATTTATGAAGGGATTTTGTACATGTCTTACTAATTATGAATCATTTATCCTTGAATTAATCATGCTAGAACAGATTTGCATTTCTATGCATTAAGGTGTTCTAGAATTCTCATCTCTAATCCCTTTCAAGTTACTTATTCTTTTCTAACTTTTCTAAATCGATTCCTTGCTTCACTCAAACATAGCTTTACACATTTTAAAACCTTAGAACAGCATTTATATAGGAGCCAAACATAGAGGGAGAACTGAAATCATAAGCCCATAAAATCACATAATCTCTTGAGTTGAAATGCATATAAGTTGCTAGTTTTCTCTTGGACATTTTCAGGAACAAAGGTGTCCTGTAATCGATTACATGTTCCTAGTAATCGATTACCAGGAGCTCAATTCATTATGGGTTTCAAACAACTGGAATTCGATTACAATGGTAATCGATTACTTAGGGTTAAATCGTTTTTGAAAAATAAAGAACATAAGAGTAATCGATTACACTACAAGGTAATCGATTATAGGGTTTCCAGTTTTGGGCATGAAGAAACCGTGGTTATCGATTACACTGCCTCTGGAATCAATTACCAGAACCAAAAGTCCTTCAAACTTTTGGTAATCGATTACATGGATGGTAACGATTACCAGAACCTCCGAATTTGAGAAAACATGATTTTTAACACATTCCAAACTATTTAAACACCTTGAGGCCTCATAAAACAGTTTTCAACATTTTGAAATCATTCATGCATTTTACAAAATCAAACCATTATTGAATCATACTAAAACTCATCCATTTCTTTTTTACTAGAGTTTCCTTTTTAGGATACTTAGGGCAAGTCTTTGAGCTCTAGAATATTTAGGTGATAACATAATCTTAAACATGCTATGCACTTTATTTTACTCTTCATTAGAAAGTAAAGTGAGAGCATAAAATAAATATGAGATGCAACTTTATTATTATCTTTAAGGATTAAGTGATGACTTGAAATATAAACATGAAATGCAAGCTTGGGAATTTAAATATGGTAATGCAAGTTCATTCATTTATTCTTGTGAAATTAGTGATGGCATCAAAATAAACATGAGATGCAAGACATAAATTTAAACATGAATGCAACTTATTTTTATCTTAACTAGAGCTCTTACAAGACTTTTAGGGGAACATAAACCTCAACCCATTATGTATCATAAGGCAAGCTTTAGAGTTCTTTGCACCTAGACTTCAAAAGAAGTCTTAAGGTTTGAACTTCATCATCAAGCTTAAGAAAATTGACACAAAGTTCAACACTTGTCTAAACAAAACTACAAGGACTAAGTCATATTCTTTATTTTATTGCTCATGGGCTTCAATCTAGAGTAAAACTCTTAGAACGCCGACCAACTTTAAGGTTGGCAAGGGTAAGCTTAGAGCTCTTTGAAAACATAGGATTAATTTTCTTTTCAAAACTTTTGTGATCTACTTAACAATTTTAGCAAACTTTGTTCAAACAAAGGAAAGGAAACCGAAATCTCATAAAGGAAAAAGAGAAGAAAGCCTGAAAATAAAACCAAGGAAAAGGAGGAATCACAAGCATGTATGGTCCAAGACCAAGTTGTTTCAAGCTTTAGAGGTTTCTCACAAGACATCAACAAGTCTTTTCTTGAAACCTCATCATCAAGCTAAAGTTTGCTCTTGAAAAGGCTTCTTGGCCGAAAACAAAGGAAGAAAGAAAGCTTTAAAAAAAACCAAGAGAAATCTAGAACTTTTCTCAAAGAAAGTAAAGAAAACTTGAAGATAAACCCCTACCTAAGGAAGCCTTGAAAGAAATGAGAAGAAGCTTGATCTTGAAACAAGATGAGAAGACAACTCCTTCCTTGATGCTTAAAGGAATTCAGCCAAAGGAAAAGAAAGGAGAAAGGTTTGCTTGAGTTTTTGAGCTTGGGAATGAAAAGTCTATGTGTTTAATGGAAGGTTTATGGTATTTGTGTGATGGTTCTTTGTGAACAAGAAGAAGATGAGAAGGATGGTAGAACTCTTGAATCTTTGAGAAAAAGAAAGAACTCAAGGTTACTCTTGAAGCTAAACTTGGCAAATGAACAAAATGCAACCAAGTTCATCCAAACATGGTTTTTATAGAGAAATTGCAATCATGTGGCTGATTGGGAGGGAATTAGCGCCCTTTTGGAGGAGGAGGGAGAAAATATCTCTTACAAAGGCATGGGCTTAGGCATGGCAAGCATGGTTGAAGCATGGGCAAGGTATGGCCCAAGCATGATTCTTTGAGTGAAGCAAAATCAACATGTGACACAAATGGAGAGCATGAATTCAGCCAACATTTCAGCCAAGGGGGAGAAAGGATGATTTGCTCATGTAATTGTGGTTTAAGGATGTGTTTAGGTGTTTCTTTGATTAAGCTTTTGATTAGGAGTTGTAAGAAAGTGTTTAGGTAAGGTAATTGGCTAATTAAGGTTGTCAAGACTTGATTAGGAGGGTAATCTCACTAGATTAACAATTTAAAATAATTCTTTTGGTCAAATGAGGTATGACACAATTCCTTAATTTAAGGAATTGAGAGAAGACAACTTTCAAGATTCCATGACTAGGAATCTTGAACTAAAGAATGCAATTAGAGTTTATCTAAGCAATCTTAGGTTCTAATTAACCTTAATAAATTATTTTGACTCTAGATTAATTATCGAAATAAATTAATCTTCGATTAGAGCCTAATATTGCTTAGGTTTGCTTAATTGCGTCATTAGGCTCACTGTACACTATTCTAGGGCAAAATGGTAATTTCGCACTAAAATGCCGGGACCTTCCTGCCCACTAAACATCAAACCACTTATAAACATCATTTTAAAATCCTTTGGTAAAGTCCGGCTCAACCGGCATGTAAAACGATGACAAACACCACATGGGCGTTTTGGTAATTTCGCAGTTGTAACTCAAAAATGAGATTCTTCTTATTACCACACATAACACATATAATCCCCTATTAACATCAAACATCCCCTTAGGATGGCCCTACCTTCCTCATTTCCGGTAAAATTACTTTAGGGGCATTTCGGTATTTGTACAGGGAAAAATCAGGGCTTACAATCCCCCCCTGGGCCTAAGTGCAACCTATCATATATCCATGAACGATTTCCAAGGAAAATCTCAATCAAGAACTATGTAAATCTAAAAATTGCAAGCAACACTTTATGAACCTTTTATTTTACATTACAACTCTTTCTAATGTAAATTTCGAAGAGTCTCCCTAATAATGTATCAACATTCCCTTACATATATTATGGTTTAATTCAAACAATAAAAATTATATTTTAAAAATTTTAGAGAGTTTTCCTTAATTTAAGACTATCCCGTTAACATAATATGTCTTCAACAATCAATTAATGAGCCATAATTTTACGCAATTACACAGACAATTAACTATACAGCAAAATAATTATATGCAAACAATTATATTAGACTACAAAACAAATAATCAACACATACATTGCACATCACAACCCTAAAATCGTTTTAGAGCGCATCGTTATAACTCCACAACATGCATATTCTACAATATCCATAAACACAAACAATCCTGCACTAAACAATGCAAACAAGTAGGAAGAATCTTTATGCCCTTCTCCCTAGTCATGCAATCTCCAGCCCTACAATTCTATTTTAGAAATCATAAGTCTCTATTCTACATACATTATAATATATCAACAATAAATATTTAAGTACTGACCCTGTATACTCTAGCTAGTGTCAATAAAAATAGCAATAATGGCTACAAGCACGTGTCCAATTTGAATCCCTAAAAATAAAAAATTAACAAACAAATTACATTATACAGATAATCTCTTCAACTTACCAAAATTAACCTAAATATTAACAAATATAAAAACTAACCAAAATCAACTTCCTAAACACCATTACTTCCTAAATACCAAATAAAAAACATTAAAGCTGTAAAAACTTACCAATGCACTATAAAAGCGATAATAAAAATGCTCCAGTTATGCTTCAATGGTGGTCCAAATCCTGAACAAACGAAGTTTCTTCCAACTAGTAACACTAACAATTACCAATTCAAAGCACAAAAATAAAACACCAAAAAAAAATGATTAAAAGGTAGACAATACCAAGAACACAATTGCCAAATCGCTTGCAAATGAAGAATTCAATCACCAGCGTGGCCAAAAATATGGCGACGCACTAGAGAATGGGGATGAGATAAACGAATCGAAGTAAGGAAGAAAGGAATGTGCACGCTTTTGTTCTGGATTTCACACGTTATAGGACAAACAAATTTTTTAGTCTGGAATTCGTGGTGTAAAATGTGCTTTTAATTTTAAATTATAGATGGATTTACCCTTCTTAATTGTTTTTTTGATTTTTATTTTTAAACATCTGGTAAATCCATCTGGAGCTTTTAAAACCAAAAAAAAAAAAATTCCCTTATTTTTCCTATATATTTTTTGTTCTTATCCGTTTCCCACCATGTGGTAGATGTTTGTGTCAACATTTACAGTAATGGATTTACAAACGGATATGCTACCTTTTATAAATAAAATTTTCCTAATTTTTCATTTTCCTTTGTAAATCGTTTATAATACAAACGGGAAAAAATATGTCTTTGTACCATATACGACAATTATCAAATAGTTATGAACTGTTTTATCTCCTTAACTATTTTATAGTAACTAGCTGAGTCATATTGTGCTAAATATATAATGATAATGTTTTCTAATATTCGTATAAGTTATTCTACGATGTCTTACCTACTGTTCATATGCTAATTAATACTTTTGGTTGTGAAATCATGATAACTGCAATCTATTTTCCGATGAGAAGATTCATATCATGCCAAACAAATCACATATTTTCTAAAATATAATATAATTAACTTGAACTAGTGGAACCTTCCTACATTTATGAAACAAACAATGGTCCCACGAGTTTTTCTTAAATATGATTTTCATGATAATAGTGATAATAAGCATTTTTTAGAATACTTTTAATGGCTAAAATATAGCCATGAACAACTACCCACATACCGTCGAAGTGCGCTTTCACTAATAACTTGACTTTGGGTAGTAGGATTGACATGGTAACTGCCAAAGGGCATAATGAAAATATAAAAAATCTATATTATTGATAAGAATAGAATTTGAAATGATAGGAGGAAGAATGTTGTTAGAAAACTATACCTGATGGCGCTTAATTTATAAACTAGATAAAAAGAGGTAGAAAATCGGCTAAATTCCATGTAAATCACTTATCGAAAGCTTGGGGAGGAGGAAGAACGGAAGGAAAATATGAGAGAGGGACACAGAGAGTTTTGGCGGTGGCTAAGATGTCTTTCCTAAGCCTATGGATGTGTTTATATAGCGTAGGGGCGCTTTAATGAAACTGCGTCATTTTGACGCATACTAATATTAAGCTGACCGCTATCGCCTGACATGAGAAACTAGCCAACCACGTACCCGTTTGACCGCTATAGTGGTTTTCAGAGACCAAATATCATGCTAGTCCAAAGCCTAACGCCAACCACTATATCAGCTTAGGAGATCCCATTCCACTTTTCATGATTCCACGAGCTTGGGGCCTTCCCACACGTGGGTAGGTCCTGGGGAAACCTAAGGTCAAACTAGACTTATCTAGGGATATATAGACCTGAGGCATCACACATTGTTGTAAATATTAAAGATTGATATAATCATTGTAACGTCAAAACTCTTCCTTCGTGCAAAATAACTAAAATGTCTCTAAGATTATTTTTGCATGGAAATCAAGGATAGTCGTTATCCAAAAAAGGTTAGTTTGATGTTTGAAGGGCTTATGTTTTAGATAGCAATCAAGTGTGAAAATCACAATTCCCAATTCTTCCCATGTTGAAATTACCAAATACCTCTTAGGTAATTAACGCTGATTAAGTTACGACTTTTTCCCCATATACTCTGAGTTGGATATGTTAATTTGAGGGAATATATGAAGTTTGGATGATTCATCGTGAGATTATATGTAAAATTACTATTTTACCCCTAATTAGTGTTAATTAAGCTTAAGTAAAGTAATTAATGATATATAGGCAATATTAAGCTCAAGTTAAAGATTATTTATTTTTATTAATTAATTTGCTGTCAAAATGATTATTTTTAGTTAATTAAGGCCCAAGATTGGTTAGAGAAGCTTAATCTCATTGTTAATCAAAGATTCGTGAAAAGAGATAAAATGTGCTTTATAAGACACAAAAGTAAAAGTATAGGACAAAAACTATTTTATCACTCTTGCTTTCCCTTAAGATTAGGGACCATGACGCATTTGAAATTTGAATTAATAGTGCTTAGCCTAATTAAGCATGCAAGAAACCCCTAACCTAAGCTCAAAGTGCCCTAAACATCTAATTACTATTCCCTAACAATTCTCCTAATTAAACCCACATCTAACCCTAATTTCCATACACACAAAACACAAAATATCCCCTACCTAACTCCTTAAAGGCTATGGCATTCCTGGTTCATTCACTCTCTCATTTTGATTTTTTATAAGCAAACACCCACTCACACTCTCATTGTAACACCCTAAAAATTATTTAAAAATTAATTTGAGTTTTATTAGTCATAATTTCAAAAATCTAAGTTTTAACAATGAATAAGGATGGCCCAATGGATGCGTTAAAAAAAATTTATGGGCCGAGGTGAATACGACCTTACAAGCCCCAAAAGCCCGTCGAACAGCTGAAATTGTAGCATTGGAACCAAAATGCCTGAACTGAGAAAGAGAGGATTAAGGTTAGAAATAGTTAGAAATGAGGATTTTATACATAGAATTAATTTTTGGGTAATGTTTAATTACTTGGGCATGGTGTTTCACTCGTTCAATTGAGTTTTGATGTGCGATTTTTAATACCGTACAAGTTACTTGGTGGCCAAGTAACCTTTACCAACCACTTTATGCCAAGTGGATGGCAAGGATAAAACTCAAAAGCAAGTTTTGATCTTGACCTTTCATTTATTATATTTTTACCCGAAAGCTAATATCTCATTCATTTGGTGGAATTTTGGTGTCGATTTAAATCTTAAAAAAGCTACTTACTCCTTAAGTTAAAGTGAACCACTTATCTTCAGCCATGGATAGACAAGATTCATTCTTTGACCAAGAAAATAATCCTGGCCATTCATTTCATTTCTTTTTCAAAAAGAAAGAAAGAAAAGCTTGAAACCAGATAAATATTATCACCAAACTCAGGATAAGCAAAACATAACCAACCTTATCACTCCTTAACACCCTAATACACAGGAGTCACGTATTTCTAATCCTCAAGCTCATCCTAATGATAAACATCTACACATGACATTACTAACGTATTATGCTTTAGAAGCATAGCCAGTCCTATCCTCAGGTTTTTAGAAGCAAATCTCTTGATACCAAAATGTAACACCCTAATAATTAACCCAATACACCTAGGCAGGATTTGATTAATTACTAGACTTTACTCTTTGCTTCAGTTCCTTAATCATGCTTTGAAAATACTTAGTGAAATTACGAGCCATTTTTTTTTAAACATAATTGAAAATGTGAGCCGCTGAACGTGAATGATTTAGCAAAATTTAAAAGACACATAGGAATTTACAAACATCACATCATAATATATTGGCTCCATCATACAGCATCCATAATTACATATCATATAGATATTTTGCCTACCAACAGAATAAGACTAAGTGTAGGCAATCTAATAAAACATAAATAATATATGGATGGAAGGACATCCATTAATGGCACCTAGTAATAACACTCCAGGGATAGGGATAGATATCTGAAATATACGAGTGAAACTAGCAGGATTCAAGTTCAGCTACCCGAGAGCCTCAATGTGATTCACGAACGCTTCCTTCTATTTCTGAAGACGAGATGGAAAGAAAAATAGAGGGAGTGAGAAACTTATAAAAAGAATCTCAGTAGGGTACTCACCTCATGATGCATTGTGTCATCATCATCGTCCCCAGGAACCTTTGGTTATTATGAAATAGTGAGCATGCTAAGATTGATTTATTAAGTTCGAAAATATACTTTACCGAGGTTCGTCCTTTTATCATGCGTCTTATAATGCATCATAAACTTAGCATGTCATGTTTATAATGAACTTTTCCTTTCATATATAATAACATAGTTATGCATAAAATCACATCATATTCCTCATCATCATTTCATAATACTATGCATAGCAGAATATCATATTTCTCATCATCATCTCATAAATACTATGCATAGCAGAACATCATATTCACATAATGCATTTACTTAGTTTCTTAGGTGACTTAAAGTTACTTTCATCATCATTTTCCTGGGCCACCCTATACTCCACCCTTTTGGGAGTAATCTAGGTTATGAGCTCATACCTTGCTAGTCGTCACCAGCACATACTTATCCCTTTTGATAAGTAAAAATTCCGTCTCTACCCTTTTGAGAGAACAGACTAGGGGGCAAGAATCACCTTTTCACCGCCTATAGTTTGATGGGTCCAAAGGATCATTTTCTCATATATTTTGAGTCACCTTTAAGTCTTTGCATGTTATATCATAATACAATTCTTCATTCATAATCATCATAACATTTTCTCATTTATAGTCTTATGCCGAAATAATATATACCAACTGGAATCATGCATCTGGAGATTCCCAGGAAAGAGAGGTGGGTCACAATGGACACGCTTAAATACCAAATCTTTCCTTAGCCAGAATCTTTCCAAATTGCACTCAGGAATACACTTTCTTCCAGGAACAGAATATGTCTTTATTTCATGCATAAGTTTTCATTGTTTGCAACAACAACTATAACATACAAACCAGGGAATCAATCAATGACACCAAATTCTTAATAAGCATCAAATCACATTTTAAGTACACATAAATTACTAGCTTCCCATAAAATTCTTACAAAGTTTTAAAACTCTTTTAAAACTAATTCCTTTTGTTAAACTTGAAAGAAGTCATAGGACTTTAGGCCTAAATTAACCATGGGACCGATTTATAACTTGAAAGAATGTTCATAATTAAATCTTTCACTTAAGATAAAAGGAGCAAGTCTTGAGCTTTAGAGATTTAGGTGACATCTTTGAATTATTACCATGCTATGCAACCTTATTTTAATCTTATCTTTATAAGGTGATAGCTTGGAATTATAAACATGATATGCAATTCCATTTCTTTATCTTTAAGATTTAAGGTGATAACTTGAAAATTAAACATGATGCAAGAACTTGTAATATAAACATGATGCAAGAAACTGGAGCGCGGAATCCGCATAGGACCAGGAGAGGAGAAGAGACTTAAGCAATCTGAGCGCGGAGTCCGCATAGGACCGGTGAGGAGATGAGAATTACATTTTTTTTAAGCTCCAATTCTCAAGACTTCTTAAAGAATAAATTCTTTAACTCCAATTATCTCATTTCTTTGCTTATGATTCATAAGCAAGTCTTTGAGCTCTAGGATTTTTAGGTGATGACATAAAATAAACATGCCATGCATTGACTCTTTTAGCCATTATAAAATAAAGTGAGAGCATAAAATAAACATGAGATGCAACTTCTTTATTATCTTTAGAGATTAAGTGACAACTTGAAATTTAAACATGAAATGCAAGCTTGGAAATTTAAACATGAATATGCAAGTTCATTTATTCATTCTTGAGAATTTAGTGATGACATAGAAAGTAAACATGGTTATGCAAGGCATAAACTTAAACATGGATGCAAGTTCATTTTATTTCTTTACTAGAGCTCCTCCAAGACTTTAGAGAAATATAAATTCAACCCAATATATCTTAGCAAGACAAAGTGAAAAATACATCTTTCAAGTTCTAAACTCAAGATCATAAAAACATCATAAAAATATTATTCTTTAAAGTTTTGCATCAAGTGGAACTTTCAAGCTTTAGAGGCCTAACTTGTGATGGATTCACAACCCACCCTCAAGGTCCTCATCATCAAGCCATCATCTTAGTCCCACCTAGGCCATATGGCTGAATTGTTCAAAGAAAAAGGAAGAAGAAAACCAAATGGAAAAACTAGAGAAAATCCATGAAATCATCATTTTGAACCAAGAACAACACTTAGCAAAGCATAGAAATAAACTTAAAAACAACTCCCTACCTAATCTGATTTGAAGGAAAGGAAGAGAACTTGGTTTCCTTGAGTGAAATGAAAGAAAATATTCTTGAAAACTTGAAGAAAGAATTCAGCCAAGAGGAGGAGGAAATGAGAGCTTTTGGTGCTCCTAAAACTAGAATTTGTGTAAGTTATGAACTAAGCATCTAAACTATCTTCAAGCATGCCTATTTATAGAGATTTTGCAGCTCATAAATGGACAAAGGAAGGAAAGAAATCTGACCAAAAATTAGAGAAAAAAAATAAGGAAGAAAAATCATTTTGTTTGGTGGCTTAAAACATGGAATCATGTTTCCATGTTTTCATGATTCTTTGTTTTCATTCTTTGGATTTTTGTGTAATAATTTTCTGACTTATTACTCAATAATTTCGTGCATTACAGCCTTGTGGAAGAGGATTTTGTGTGTTCCATGTATTTTTTAGGTGTAGGCAAGGTATTCATGCAATTTAGAGAATTTACGTTAAGGGTTTAAGTGAATTACTAAGCAATTTGGGTGTTTTAAGCAATTTTAGGTTCTAATCAATCTAAATAAATAATTTTGACTCTAGATTAATAATTAGAATTTAATAAGCTTTAATTTGAGCCTAATATTGCTTAGGTTTCGTTAGACGAATCAAAAATCTCAAAATTTGTAAAACTTACAAAGACAGGGGCAAAACGGTCATTTTACTTAAAAATTGCCCGAGACCACCGAGCTTAACCAATGGTTAATCATGGCTTAAAAACACCTTTTAACACATTTTAGTGAGGTTCGGGCTCTAGCGGCACGCAAATCGGTATAAACAGCGCATGGGCGTTTTGGTCATTTCGCGTCGAAACTCAAAATTAGATTCTTCTCCTCTATTAACACACATAACACAAACAATCCCTTATTAACATCAAAACATCCCCTTGAGGATGGGTGGGGCCCACGATCCTCATTTTGAGTAAAATAACCTCAGGGCATTTTGGTCATTTTACACGTACAGAAAATTGGGGTTTGCAATACTTGCACGAATTGCTCCTAACTTCTCTTCTAACGTTATATTCCTTTATTAAGGATTGTTTGGTCTCAAATTTTATATAATATTTACCTACGTAATTCGGTAATTCCTAATGACAGTAAAAATTACAATAAAAATTGGGGCGTTACATTACTCCCCTCCTTAAAAAGAATTTCGCCTTTAAATCGTTACCTTAGATAGCTCTGGGTATTGTGCTTGCATGTCTGATTCCAGCTCCCATGTAAATTCTTCCGTTTCACCTCGTCCCCATGCTACTTTGACTAGGTCCTGCCCGTTTCTTAATTGCTTAACTTCGTCAACGATTCTCGTGGGTGGTAAGTTAAACGTTAGGTCATCTCTTAATTGTACATGTTCTGGCTTTAGTACATGACTTGGGTCAGAATGATATTTCCTTAACTGGAGACATGGAAAACATCATGAAGGTTGGAGAGACTTGGGTAGGCTATACGGAGGCTAGATCCTATTTTGCTAAGGATTTCAACGGACCAAGAAATCTGGGGCTCAATTTCTTTACTTTCATTGCTCGGCCTATGCCTGTGGGGGTGATTCTTAGGAACACATGGTCCCCTTCTTGAAAATCTAGCGGTTTTCGCCGCTTGTCCGCATAGTTTTTCTGCGACTTTGAGGTGAGATCTTATCCCTAATCTTCTTATTTGTTCCGTCGTTTCCCTCACAATATCTGGTCCAGTAGACTTTGCTCTCCGGGCTCATACCAACATAGAGGTGATTGACACTTCCGTCCAGAGGGCCTCGTATGGTGCCATACCGATACTTGCATGATAACTGTTGTTATATGCAAATTCAATCAGTGGAGGTACTTATCCCAACTCCCTCTTTGATCTAAAACACATGCCCTCAACATGTCTTCCAAAGTTTGGATAGTTCTTTCAGATTGACCGTCCGTTTGGGGTGATAAGCCGTGTCAGACAGAGCTTTGAACCAAACGCCTTCTGAAAAGCTCCCCAAAATCGTGATAAATCGCGGATCTCGATCCGAGATTATCGTCGACGGACTCCATGTAATCTTACTATCTCTGAATATATAATTGTGCTAACCTATCCAAGGAATAAGTCACCTTAATAGGTAAAAAGTGGGCTGACTTAGTAACCGATCCACTATTACCCAAATGGCGTCATGATTCGCTTGGGTCCTTGTAGTCCAGTTACAAAATCCATGGAGATACTATCCCACTTCCATTCGGGGATTGATAGGGGTTGCAACATTCCAGAGGGTCTTTGGTGCTCAATCTTCACCTTTTGACATACCAAGCATTTATTCACCCATGTGCACACATCCTTTTTCAATCCAGGCCACCAGAACATCTTCCTCAAATCTTGATACATCTTGGTGGCACCAGGATGAAGGGTGAAATGACTCTTATGGGCTTCCTCCAAAATATCCTTTCGGAGGTCACCACTAGCAGGTACACATATACGACCTTCAAACCTCCATAAACTATCATTCCCTTGGGTAAAACCTTTCAACTTATCAGCTCTTACCGCCTTTAAGGTCTCTTGAAATTCTGTATCTTTCCTTTGGCCTTGAGCAATTCTTTCCTTGAATTCACTCGTCACACTAAGGTGACAAGCTCTTATGCCCTTAGTGGTCAAGGTCATTCCTAGGTTTAGGTCTCTAAATTGCTCAATTAACTCAACCTCCTTCACCATCAAACGGGACACTTGTAAGGATTTCCTACTTAGGGCATCAGCTACAACATTAGCTTTACCTGGATGATAGTTTAACCCGAAATCATAATCTTTTAAAAACTCCATCCACCTTCTTTGCCTCATGTTTAGCTCTTTTTGATCAAAGAGATATTTCAAACTCTTGTGATTTGAAAACACCTCAAACCTCACTCCGTATAAATGGTGTCTCCAAATCTTTAGAGCAAACACGAGGCGGCTAACTCAAGGTCATGGGTGGGTAATTTGCCTCATGTGGCTTGAGTTGCCTCGATGCATAGGCCACCACTTGCCTATCCTGCATCAGTACACAACCCAAACCTTTCCTCGAAGCATCACAGGATACTTCGAAAGGCACATTGGGGTTGGTAATACCAAAATAGGGGTTGAGGTTAGCTTGTGTTTTAGCTCTTGAAAGCTCTTTTCACACTCCTGGTCCATGAAAAGGGTGTTCTTCCTAGTTAGCTTGGTCAGAGGTAGGGAAATCTGGAAAATCCCTTGATAAACCGACGGTAATAACCCTAAACCCAAAAAACTCCTTACTTCAGTTACCGTGGTTGGTCTTTCCCAGTTTACAACCGTTTCCACCTTACTAGGATCTAGCAATTCTCTTAGACACTACATGCCCTAAAAATTTCACCTCATCCAACCAGAATTCACACTTAGAAAGCTTGGCATATAGTTTCTTTTCCTTAGGATTTCCAGGACTATGGTTAGGTGGCATTCATGCTCCTCGTGGGTCTTAGAGTAGATGAGAATGTCATCTATAAAGACAACCACAAACTAATCTAAATAGGGTCTAAAGATCCTATTCATGTAATCCATAAAAATTGCCGAGCATTGGTTAATCCAAAGGACATTACTGCAAACTCAAAATGGCCGTATCGGACGAAAGGCCGTTTTTGGTATATCTTCATCTCTCACCCTAATCTGGTGGTAACCTGACCTCAAATCAATCTTAGAAAACACTTCTGCGCCTTTAAGCTGGTCCATCAAGTCATCTATCCTAGGCAAAGGGTATTTGTTCTTCACTGTCACTTTATTCAATTGCCTATAGTCAACACACATCCTCATACTCCCATCCTTTTCTTCACAAACAACACAGGGGCTCCCCAAGGTGATGCACTAGGCCTAACAAACTTTTTCTCCAATAAATCTTCCAATTGAGCTTTTAACTCAACTCTAATGGGGACATCCTGATGGGGCTATGGATATGGGACCTGCACCTAAGCAATTCTATGGAAAACTCTATCTCTCTTGGGGAAACTCTGTATCTCATCTGGAAATACTTCTGGATAATTCCTTACTATCGGTATCTATCGATACTTTGCTCAAAGTCTACATCACTAGCGGCTAGGAAAATATAACCTTTACTCTCACCCTTACCACAGTCCATTTCTATGGTTATGTAAAGACTTATGGGTTTCTTAGGTCTAATGGGAACAGGAAGAAAAGTAATGGTTTTCTCATAGCAGTTAACAGGACACGGTTGGCTTCAAGCCAATCCATGCCAAGAATCACATCTAAACCTTGCATGGGTAAGCAAATGAGATCTAAAACAAATGATCTATTCTTAATAACAAAATGGCAATCTAAACAACATTTACAAGTCCTAACGGGTTTTCCAGGAGGGTAGAAACAATAAGGTCAAAAGGAAGCTCAATTATATGCAAGTTAAGGGTTTTAACACACGAGTGGGAGATAAAAGAATGGGAAGCGCCAGAATCATACAGTACAATTAAGTTTCTACCATACATATTACACTTACCTTCCACGAGATTTCGTGACTTTGTCGTCTTCAGGCATTAACCCAATACCCTTCCTTGGTATTCCGGCTTGGGATTGGGGGTTGGCGGGTTCCTTCTCTGCATTCTCTGAGTAATGACCTGGTTTTCCACACCGGAGCACACGTTTGTTCGGCTTGACATGGCATGCTCCCATGATTCTTGCCGCACTTGGGACATTCCATGGATGGCACGGGTCGTGGAGGTGCTGCGGACCCTTTGTGGTGCTTTCCCCTTGTTGTTGTTATTGTTGTTGTTGTGATTGTTGTTGGGGTTGTTGTTAGGTTGCCGTTATAGCGGTTGTTGTTGTTGTTCGGCCTTCCTTGTTGAAAGTTCCTTTGTGGACCTTGGGTCTTGATTGAGGGGAATGGAGGTCGATTTTGCCTCTTGAACTGTTGACCTTGAGGTGTCAGCTTTTGATGATATTCTCAGACTTTGAAGTACCCAGCTTCCCCCTTCTTCAATGATGCGGCATTTGTTGACTAAGGTAGAGAAATCCTAATTTCCAAGTGCGCAACTCCACATTAAGTTCTGCCTTTAACCCTGACTCGTATTTAATGCATTTCCAATACTCATCAGGGTTACCTTGGTACATCCTTGAGAACTTAATGAGTTCCTCAAATCTGCAGGATACTGAGCCACATTCATATTCCCCTGGACAAGTTGCATGAATTCAATGTCCTTAGCATTTCTAACCGACTTGGAAATACTTCTCGTAAAAATGGACCTTGAATAATTCCCAATCAATGTCCACTTCGGTTGCCTCCAGGAGTCTTCGAACACCAGTCCACCAGAAGCCGGCATCACCCTCAAGCATGTGGGTGGCAAAAGTGACCTTCGCTCTCTGAACATGGAACTACAGCAAAGACCTTCTCAATATTCCGAATCCATTCATCTGCTACATTAGGATTCAGGGTCCCCTTGAAAACAGGTGGATTCCTTAAAATTCCCCAAAACGAGCATGTTCGGGAATTTCATGTCCTTGATTTATATTAGCTTGACGATTCTGATCCATCCGTTCCATCATCATTCTCATGGTCCTTGCTACGTCGCGAAGTGCTTCAGCGGTCTCATTATCTTGGTTATTCTGTGCGCTCTAGTCTGTTGTCGTCGTGCCATTGGTCCCTATACACACAAAACAGGAACACTGAGGTGATCAGCCCAATATTCCATGCAAAGTGAGCAAGTTACCATGGCACTTTCAACATACAGGAGTCATGTATTTCTAATCCTCAAGCTCATCCTAATGATAAACATCTACACATGACATTACTAACGTATTATGCTTTAGAAGCATAGTCAGTCCAATCCTCAGGCTCCGTGAGGAAACTCTTATACCAAAATGTAACACCCTAATAATTAACCCAATACACCTAGGCAGTTTGATTAATTACTAGACTTTACTCTTTGCTTCAGTTCCTTAATCATGCTTTGAAAATACTTAGTGAAATTACGAGCCATTTTTTTTTTAAACATAATTGAAAACGTGAGCCGCTTAACGTGAATGATTTAGCAAAATTTAAAAGACACATAGGAATTTACAAACATCACATCATAATATATTGGCTCCATCATACAGCATCCATAATTACATATCATATAGATATTTTGCCTACCAACAGAATAAGACTAAGTGTAGGCAATCTAATAAAACATAAATAATATATGGATGGAAGGACATCCATTAATGGCACCTAGTAATAACACTCCAGGGATAGGGATAGATATCTGAAATATACGAGTGAAACTAGCAGGATTCAAGTTCAGTACCCTGAACCTCAATGTGATTCACGAACGCTTCCTTCTATTTCTGAAGACGAGATGGAAAGAAAAATAGAGGGAGTGAGAAACTTATAAAGAATCTCAGTAGGGTACTCACCTCATGATGCATTGTGTCATCATCATCGTCCCCAGGAACCTCGGGTTATTATGAAATAGTGAGCATGCTAAGATTGATTTATTAAGTTCGAAAATATACTTTACCGAGGTTCGTCCCTTTTAATCATGCGTCTTATAATGCATCATAAACTTAGCATGTCATGTTTATAATGAACTTTTCCTTTCATATATAATAACATAGTTATGCATAAAATCACATCATATTCCTCATCATCATTTCATAATACTATGCATAGCAGAATATCATATTTCTCATCATCATCTCATAAATACTATGCATAGCAGAACATCATATTCACATAATGCATTTACTTAGTTTCTTAGGTGACTTAAAGTTACTTTCATCATCATTTTCCTGGGCCACCCTATACTCCACCCTTTTGGGAGTAATCTAGGTTATGAGCTCATACCTTGCTAGTCGTCACCAGCACATACTTATCCCTTTTGATAAGTAAAAATTCCGCTCTACCCTTTTGAGAGAACAGACTAGGGGCAAGAATCACCTTTTCACCGCCTATAGTTTGATTGGTCCAAAGGATCATTTTCTCATATATTTTGAGTCACCTTTAAGTCTTTGCATGTTATATCATAATACAATTCTTCATTCATAATCATCATAACATTTTCTCATTTATAGTCTTATGCCGAAATAATATATACCAACTGTAATCATGCATCTGGAGATTCCCAGGAAAGAGAGGTGGGTCACAATGGACACGCTTAAATACCAAATCTTTCCTTAGCCAGAATCTTTCCAAATTGCACTCTTACAGGAATACACTTTCTTCCAGGAACAGAATATGTCTTTATTTCATGCATAAGTTTTCATTGTTTGCAACAACAACTATAACATACAAACCAGGGAATCAATCAATGACACCAAATTCTTAATAAGCATCAAATCACATTTTAAGTACACATAAATTACTAGCTTCCCATAAAATTCTTACAAAGTTTTAAAACTCTTTTAAAACTAATTCCTTTTGTTAAACTTGAAAGAAGTCATAGGACTTTAGGCCTAAATTAACCATGGGACCGATTTATAACTTGAAAGAATGTTCATAATTAAATCTTTCACTTAAGATAAAAGGAGCAAGTCTTGAGCTTTAGAGATTTAGGTGACATCTTTGAATTATTACCATGCTATGCAACCTTATTTTAATCTTATCTTTATAAGGTGATAGCTTGGAATTATAAACATGATATGCAATTCCATTTCTTTATCTTTAAGATTTAAGGTGATAACTTGAAAATTAAACATGATGCAAGAACTTGTAATATAAACATGATGCAAGAAACTGGAGCGGAATCCGCATAGGACCAGGAAGAGGAGAAGAGAATCTTAAGCAACCTAAGAGTCCGCATAGGACCTGAGGAGATGAGAATTACATTTTTTTTTTAAGCTCCAATTCTCAAGACTTCTTAAAGAATAAATTCTTTAACTCCAATTATCTCATTTCTTTGCTTATGATTCATAAGCAAGTCTTTGAGCTCTAGGATTTTTAGGTGATGACATAAAATAAACATGCCATGCATTGACTCTTTTAGCCATTATAAAATAAAGTGAGAGCATAAAATAAACATGAGATGCAACTTCTTTATTATCTTTAGAGATTAAGTGACAACTTGAAATTTAAACATGAAATGCAAGCTTGGAAATTTAAACATGAATATGCAAGTTCATTTATTCATTCTTGAGAATTTAGTGATGACATAGAAAGTAAACATGGTTATGCAAGGCATAAACTTAAACATGGATGCAAGTTCATTTTATTTCTTTACTAGAGCTCCTCCAAGACTTTAGAGAAATATAAATTCAACCCAATATATCTTAGCAAGACAAAGTGAAAAATACATCTTTCAAGTTCTAAACTCAAGATCATAAAAACATCATAAAAATATTATTCTTTAAAGTTTTGCATCAAGTGGAACTTTCAAGCTTTAGAGGCCTAACTTGTGATGGATTCACAACCCACCCTCAAGGTCCTCATCATCAAGCCATCATCTTAGTCCCACCTAGGCCATATGGCTGAATTGTTCAAAGAAAAAGGAAGAAGAAAACCAAATGGAAAAACTAGAGAAAATCCATGAAATCATCATTTTGAACCAAGAACAACACTTAGCAAAGCATAGAAATAAACTTAAAAACAACTCCCTACCTAATCTGATTTGAAGGAAAGGAAGAGAACTTGGTTTCCTTGAGTGAAATGAAAGAAAATATTCTTGAAAACTTGAAGAAAGAATTCAGCCAAGAGGAGGAGGAAATGAGAGCTTTTGGTGCTCCTAAAACTAGAATTTGTGTAAGTTATGAACTAAGCATCTAAACTATCTTCAAGCATGCCTATTTATAGAGATTTTGCAGCTCATAAATGGACAAAGGAAGGAAAGAAATCTGACCAAAAATTAGAGAAAAAATAAGGAAGAAAAATCATTTTGTTTGGTGGCTTAAAACATGGAATCATGTTTCCATGTTTTCATGATTCTTTGTTTTCATTCTTTGGATTTTTGTGTAATAATTTTCTGACTTATTACTCAATAATTTCGTGCATTACAGCCTTGTGGAAGAGGATTTTGTGTGTTCCATGTATTTTTTAGGTGTAGGCAAGGTATTCATGCAATTTAGAGAATTTACGGTTAAGGGTTTAAGTGAATTACTAAGCAATTTGGGTGTTTTAAGCAATTTTAGGTTCTAATCAATCTAAATAAATAATTTTGACTCTAGATTAATAATTAGAATTTAATAAGCTTTAATTTGAGCCTAATATTGCTTAGGTTTCGTTAGACGAATCAAAAATCTCAAAATTGCAAAACTTGCAAAGAGAGGGCAAAACGGTCATTTTACTTAAAAATTGCCCGAGACCACTCGAGCTTAACCAATGGTTAATCATGGCTTAAAAACACCTTTTAACACATTTTAGTGAGGTTTGGTTAGTCCACGCAATTCTGGGTTAAAACAGCATGGGCGTTTTGGTCATTTTGCGCGTTGAAACTCAAAATTGGATTCTTCTCCTCTATTAACACACATAACACAAACAATCCCTTATTAACATCAAAACATCCCCTTGAGGATGGGTGGGGCCCACGATCCTCATTTTCTAGTAAAATAACCTCAGGGCATTTTGGTCATTTTACACGTAGAGAAATTTGTTTGCAATACTTGCACGAATTGCTCCTAACTTCTCTTCTAACGTTATATTCCTTTATTAAGGATTGTTTGGTCTCAAATTTTATATAATATTTACCTACCGTAATTTGGAATTCCTAATGACAAAAAATTACAATAAAAATGGGGCGTTACAACTCCATTATCTTCATTTTTGGCCATGAGGAGAAAAACACAGGCCTTCCATTGTTCTTCCTCTTAAACCTCCATTAACAAGCTTCAAGCTTCAAAAATCTAAGCTCAAAGTCACTAAAACCATAAACTCTCTTCACTAAACTTATTCTACTCCTCATAATATATTAAATAACCATTGTAATTTCATTTTCTCATCATTTCTCACCTTGATATCTCATATCCTACTGCCTAAGGGAGGTTTTGATGCTAGTTTGAAGGCCTTGAAGTGAAGGAATCATCCTTGAGCATACTTTAGAGCCAATATCTAAAGCTCCAAAGAGTAGGGTTTTGTGTTCTTATTTGTTGTGATTTCGTTTTTCCATATTTTCACTTCTTGGAATTTCAAATTTTCTGGTTCTAATGCATGATTATACTTAGATATACATGTATTTGCATAGGTGGAGTAGTTTGGTATTGTGAAAAAATCATTTTTGCTAAGAGAAGTTGAAACATGCTTGTTGAATTTCGGTTTTATAGGCAGGATTTGTTCACAAATTTTCTGTAAGTTGTGGGTATTTTTATAAGCTAGAAAATTATATGTTGAAGTTAACATCCTAGGGTAACTCCATGATTTTTCTGGGTCATGTTAAAGACTTTTACTACCTTAAAAAAATCAAGAATCAGATAGTAACTATGGTGCCTGGATTGTTGGAACTAAGCGAATTTGTACAATGTTGTTACCATAGCAAATGATTGAATTTTTCTTTGAAATTTTTACAGTATTGGACACATCTTAAAGTTCAACCATGATTTTCCTTCTGAATTGATTCAATTATTTGCTAGGGTTAAAAATTATGAATTTTAGGTTCTAAGGTTGTTGTGTTTCTGAACACCAAATTTGTCTAATTTTGTTAGCATAGTTAGAGAACTCATTTTGCTCTGAAATTTTTATGGAACCTTGTGGACACATTGAAGTATCTTGGATAATTTTTATAGCTTCTAAAATGATTGTTTGATGTACAAATCAATTCGTGCTAGAATGGCGTGAAATCTGCCCAAGTTGGAAATGAACCCAAGATTTGAATTATAATGTAATGGCATTTTGGTTCTAGTATGACATGAGTACTTGATGTTAAATATTTGGCCATATGACTTGTGACATATAAATGCATGCTAGAGGAAGTAAAGAGTGATTTATGAGGCATGATTGAAATTGCATTGTGAATGAATGCCTATATGTGCTTTATGCATGCATTTGGAGAAAGAAAAGAGAATGTATAAATTTCACTCGGCATATTCTACATATGGAGAAAACAGAAACAAGACTTACGTTAAATGAGGGAAAGGCAAAACAAAGAACTTCCATATAGATATTATAGGGGAAGACAAAGAAGAACTTCCCCAAAGATATTTTGAGTCCAGAGACGTATTCAGTAGGAATAGATTGTCTGTGATTCGGAAAGGAAAAATGATGTTCGATTATCACGTATAAGAATGAGCTTAACCCTAAGGGTCTATTTCCCTTATGTGGTGTGATCTACTATAAATACCATGTGGTATAAACTAAGAGTATAAACTAAGTTTTTCCTTTGTCGATAAAAAAGAAAAATGCATCGAGTTGAGTTTTATGGCCACAAGTGAAACTAGGTTACTTTGAGATAATTTCACTGCATTTATCATATGCATACTCATGTTATTTTGAATTGTCTGGATGATTTACTATTTATTGGAACATTATGATATATGTGCATTAAGTGATTGAATGCTAAAAGAAATCCACTTCGGAAAAATAGTTTTTGAACTTTAAAATGAACCTTTGATATATGTTGCATGCTCACATTTTAATAAATAAAGTGACTAAGACGATGATGATAACATGGATTTTAGTATATGTTTTGGAGATGCCTTACTGAAAATTTTATAATTCTCACCCTATGTGTTTGTATTCCTGTGTCGTCTCAAGGGTGATCCAGAGAACAAGGAGGCTACTGGATGAAAGGAAATCAGATTTGCAATAGTTTAAGGTTGAAGCTTATATCGATTGTACTTAGCCATATGTTATGTTTGTAAATATAATAGAGACCATATGTGTATTAAAGCTCATAGAAGAGTTTCCTTTTGTACTCAACCTGGATTCAATAAATGTTTGTTTTTTTTTTATATATTTTAAATAGAATCTATTAGTTACTTCATTATTTTATCCATCTTGCTATAGGTAATTAAGAAAGATCTGCTAATTTATAAGTAATAACTCTTAAGTATAATGTCATGACTTAAGGATGATGTTGTATTTGGGAAGATATTACACTCATTCTTTCCCATCGCATTTTTCTTGTAACAACTTGAGCACCAAGTTTGAGCAAAAATTCTCTCATTCTCTTCACTTCAAACCTTCATCTTCTCTTCCGCCAACCTCCATTTTTGCTTACAAACTCAAGCTCTAAGCTTCAAACGAATACTCTTCCACCATGAATCACACCCTAAACACCTAAACATTCACCTCC
This sequence comes from Dalbergia oliveri, assembly GCA_030441495.1. Lineage (NCBI taxonomy): Eukaryota > Viridiplantae > Streptophyta > Magnoliopsida > Fabales > Fabaceae > Dalbergia > Dalbergia oliveri. The sequence continues at coordinate 34,064,091 of JAMLFY010000009.1, read as the reverse complement.
ACCAACAAAGCCACAACAAAAAATATTTCCTTCGTCTCTACCTTACTTGGACAAAACCATCATTTAGCACAAGAGAAGATTTTTCTTCTTTTCTCTCTTTATAAAGAAAAAACATTTTCATCTTTAAAGCAAGAAGCATACTTTGGTAGGGATTTGTTTTTATGTTTTCCTTTTTTTCTTTTCTTCTTCTTTTGGTTTTGTTGTGATCAAAGCTATCGATTGACAATGATGGTTCTTGATGATGGTTGTGAAACTATCATGTTTATAACCTTTAGAGCTCAAAACTTGATCCTTTGTTTCAAAAAAAAAAAAGAGAGAAAGAATGCTCATTTTCCTCCTTTGGTTTATTTTGTTACATGTGTGAGCTTGATGATGAGTCTAAGGGAACAAAGTTCTTGGAACAAAAAAAAAAAGTGACTCTAAAGCTTGTTCATGCACTTTAAAGCTAAAGTTCATACATTGTGCATTTTTGTGAGAAAATTTTTTGTTTGTTAAGCCTGATGGGGTTAAAGTTTCACACTTTTTGATGTCTTTGGTTCTTGAGGCTTTAATGTCATGATTAAATGGCTTAAAATGATCAAGCATTGCATATTTACGTTTTAAGTTATCATTTTATATTTCTAATGGCTTAAAATAAACAAGCATTGTATATTTACGTTTCAAGTCATCACTTTATATTTCTAATGGCTTAAAATGAACAAGCATTGCTAATTTATGTTTCAAGTCATCACTTTATGCTCAAGACTTGCCTTTCACTATCTTAAATGGAATTTTTGAACATGGGCACACACACACATATATTATTTTCGGCCATGCACATATATGGGGTTTGGGATTAGTTTTATTTTATTTAAAAAATTTATATCTTGTGTCTAAAGTGTTAAAGGAAATTTTTGAAAGAGTTGGAAACCAATAAAGGGCAAAGATGTGATTTTTAGACAAGTAGGAACCCATGGATGTGGTTTTAGTTTAGCCACTATTTCATTGTCAAAAATTGATTTTTTTAAGTGCGAAAATGATTTCTTGTGTTTAAAGGCTCTTTGAATAATTTTTGGAAGAAACTAATAACTAAAAAGGGGTAAAAATGTAATTTTTAAAGTTTTTCATATTTTTAAATTTTTACCACTGTTATTCACTATTTGGCTACTATTTGCTACTATTTTGGGAGTTTAAAGTGTTAATAATTGTTGTAAAAATTATTTTTAGCATCCTAGGTGTCTAAAAGGATCTTTACAAGTATTAGGTTCTTGTAGTTTTGCATATGTGAAAAGTTGCACCTTGAACTTCTCAAATGTGTGGATTTGGCAAAATGAGTTTAATTAAATGTGTCAATGTGTTCAAAATGTCATTTATAATGTTAAGAATGGTTTTTAGTAGTGCGCAATCATTAAGTGTTAAAAGTGAAATTTTATACTTTAACCCCTAAAGTCTAACAAATTTGGCCAATGACCCAAATAGTTTTTATAATGTTTAGGAGAAATGTCTAAATGGTATTAGGTCTCTTAAAAGTGTATGGTTATTTTGAAAATCATTAGTTTTAAGAAAAATGTTAAAAAGAGAAATTTACACTTTGATCCACATACTTATAGAAATTTCAATTTTGATCCTTTTTTGGGACTAAAGTATAAATCTTAATGACTTGATGATATTGATGCGAATGGTACACTATGTGAACTATGTTCATGTAAATTGTTTGGAATATGACTAACTTGAAGTGGTTATGTGAAATTATGAATTGATTACTATGCATGCTTCATCTTTGGATTATGTAAATAATGATTACTGTTGTATTGTATATATCCTATTGAGCATAGCATATGCAGACAGATGAGTTCAGTCCTGACTTCCAAGTGGGTAGGAGCATGTTTACTTTTCAATGAGATATTGATGATAACATGCTTATGGATATATGTAAAAAAAATAAGATACATGCTTGTGTAATCAATGACATAATGATTTGTGACATATTGTGATTATGAATGAATAATTGAGATGCATGATTGATATGTTATATGACAGGAAGCAAATTTGGGGAAACTCCATTCTAGCTTGTCATGCCCAGATTTCCATCAAATTTGTAAACTTAGAGGAATTATAAAGTTATGAGCATGAAAAGGTTAAGTTATAAACTATGATAATGATTATGATTACACACTCAGGTTTGCATCCCTAAATGACATGCTAAGTTTAAAGGTGACATAAAACACATGAAAATGATCCTTCAGACTCAAAACTTATGGTTATGGAGGTGATCCAAGAAAATGATCCTTTAGACTCTAGAAGATATTAGTTATGAAAGGTGATCCAAGCTCCCTATCCCACACTTTAGAAGTTGGGAAATAGCTTATCAAAAAGGATAAATATAGGCTAGTGATGACTAGTTAGGTAAAGAGAAAAGGACATATCAAGATGTTTAGGTTCCTCATGCTATGATAAAATGTTATTATATGTTTGATATGTTGCATAAGGCATTGACATGCATTCATGATGTGTATGATGCATTCATGACATCAAAGATTCATGCTAAAAGACACGAACCTTGGCTAAAGGCTTTTGAAACTTAATAAATGAACTTTGCTATGTCCACTATTTTCAAAATGAAACCCAAGGTTCTTGGGAACGAAGATAATGGCATATGTTTGGATGTGAAAGCCCAACTAAGATTTTTGTATAAGTTTCTTATTCCTTCTCTCTTTCTTTTCCATATCGTTTTTAGAGGCGTTGGCCATGTTCATCCTGGATATTGATGCGTCTTCATCACAACAACTCGAGTAATCGATCATTGTGCAGCTCATTTTGTGTTCTTGGATCGCCCCTTTGCGCACCCTGTCACTAGCTTTTGGTTTTCGACGACTACATCCTTTGACAACAACTTTGCTTTCTAGCGTGAGCACCCAAGCATGGAGGACTTCCCTCGCACCCATCCTGCTGATTGCCGTGAGAGATTTCCCTATGTATGTGCACCCTATCCCCCTTCCCATGGTTAGACTCGTCCGAGGCATCACCATCCCCACTCATATGGTGGTTCCACGCCCACACCCTATGGATATGGGTAGTAGTAGCGATGATGAGGCCACAGGAATACAAGCATGATGGGAGCCATGCATGTCCAAAAGGAAGCCACTTGCCCGCGTCAAGGTGCTCATGTTCTTCAAGTGGATAATCTTGCCATACGTATGAGCTTGGTCGCGTGCTTGGTTACCTTCCTCCCTCCCAGGAGTGACGATCTTAAGTGCTAGCAACGGATTTTGGAGCATTCATGCTTTCTGGAGATAAGATAACCCTCATTTGGTTAGTATGTCACGGGTTATCCATTTGTAGGCGCATTTCAATAGGTGTAGCACATGATAGGTTTCCACTAGATTATCTATGTTCTTGTTTATATTTCATGTTTATGTTTTTCTTTTGTCAGATTATTGTATTTAGCCCAACCTTCGTAGATAGGCAAGCTACTTATTTAGTATTGTGTTGGTGCATATATTTGGCAATGATTGGTATTCTATATATATGATGTGATAAAAGTCATGATGCTATTGTGATTTGGGTTATGTGTATGTCCACGTGATGATTATTTTTCATATGAAGTGTTCGAAGGGTTTTATTTAGTATGCGCAGCTCATGTTTTGTTCTTAAAGTTAAAAAAAAATTTACTCGTATTTTTATGTAATACCTTAGGTACACGTGTCCCTAGACAAGCCTAGTGTGGCATTGGGGTCCTTTGGGATCCACTCATGTTGTTGGAACACCCCACTCACATAATAACCTAAAATTTTGAGAAAAACCACTCTGAGAGTGCCGCCGTCATGACTCGGCTTGGGCGTGGACCCACGTGACAAATCTCATTCTCGCAAGCCTCATGACCTGGATCATTTCTATATGCACAAAAAGATCCATAATATAGTTTTATTCTTTTCTATATATCAATCACCGTTTTTGATATCATAATTATAAAATGAGCTCTCATAGTCCATTCTAAAGTATAATGCTATATTAGCATGAAATATATTGAAAGTCCTTGATATACAAAGTGTCTATGAAAAGTAAAAGACTTATACAGCCCATAATAACATTCTAATATACATGACTATACAATGGATAACATGCTTTAAAATCCCAGAATCCTACTTGCATCGCACTGGAGCACGTCTAGAGCAAAATACCCACCTCACCTAATAGGCTTGGCAACTGGAATCTAATGTACTAGGAAGATGGTGTGGAAATGTCCATAGCAGCCGCCATACTGGAAATAGAAAAGGAAAGGGAGGTGAGTTTTGTTACCAAAGACCAATGAGTGAGTCCTCACCTGAAACCCCTCCATGGAACATTAAAGGGTATGAATAATCACAATAATATAAATAATGCTCAACCAGTTAATATGGTCATAGGAATATAAGCATATGCAAGAGTACTTAAACGCTTTATCTTATAAAACACTCCAATAGTACCTTAATAGAGAAACAGGAATCTCTACTCTGGTTATGCATAACATAACAAAATCTCTAGTAATATTTGGGCGTTATTATCGTCGTTTCCATATGACGATAATGGGTACCCAACTAGGTCATTTCTCTGAATACTCTGGCCCTGGGCTACTTAGTACCAAGGTTAGCGGATTAACTACCGCTAAAACACAACCTGTTCTCTATAGCTACTTGCCAATTAATCAAAGAACACAGGAATCATCTTTAGACTTTAAAACAAAGGCATCTATCCTAGGGTTTAAACTCAATCAAGTAAAATCCATGACTCTATAAATCATATAATCATTGTAATAGTTCAAACAACTCATGTTCTCATACTCCAGCTTCATCAAAAATACCTTTTATCAACAATGGTCCCATGGATTTGTCAAAACATATTTTCATGCTAAAACCAGGAGTTCAAAACATAGTACACAATAGAATTCTCATAGCTTCTAAGAAAACCTCTAAAGTTCATTGTTTAGGCTATATTTAGATGAAAATAACTTTAATGCATAACATAGAGATTCAAATATAAATCCACTCACCTAGAGTGACAAAAATTAAAGGCTCAACACTGACAAGGTTTCTTGGAGTAGAAATGGCACCAGTATCTATCATAGGAATGGTAAAACCTTAGATTAGTTTCTAGGATTACCAAAAAACCTCAAATTTATCTCTACATGGAGGAGGAGCTCTTTACCCTTATAAGCATATAAACCACCCCCAAGACAAGAAGGAATTGAAGAAAATAGAGTAAAACCAGAAAACTACATGTCTTGAAGCTTTAGGACTGAAGGATTGAAATTAGAATTGAAAGATAATGGAGGAAAATGGAGTTGGGAATGGAGTTTAGGAGTGAAAGGGAGTGAAAAAATGAAGATTCTAGAGTTTGGGGAGGGTGGAAGAGTGTTTTGGTGTATTCTGACCCAAGACGTGATTTTTATGTTCGCGTCACGCCTGGGCCTGAATTACCACCCAGGCAGTCCCCGCCCCCCATGCACCGACTTCCTTCCCACCGCCCTGGGCACTTCTAGAAACTCCAATGTTGGCATATATTGGACTAGGTTGTCTTTATGTCTCAATACTCACTTATGTAACTGCACCTTTCCTAATTCAAAAGAATTGTCTAGCCCTTTTTATTTAAACAAGGGAATTACATACTCCCCCTTTAAAAGATTTGGTCCCCATATCTAAATACATACTTGGAGGAGGGAAGAGATGTAGATATTTCACTCTCAGTTTCCTCCTTCCCATGTGGCTTCCTCGCTAGAATGGTTTCTCCAAATTACTTTTAGCGAGGGTACATCCTTTAAGAGAGTTTCTTAATTTGTCTGTCTGACTATGGCTATTGGCTCTCTCCTCATAAGATAAACTCTCATCAACTTAAACGTTGTGGGGTAAGCACGTGAGACTTGTCTGGCATATATTTTTTGAGCATGCTAACATGAAAAATAGGGTGGATGGCTGACAAGCTTGGAAGCAATGCTAATCTTGGAGGCTATTGTTCCCACTCTTTCCAGGATCTCAAATGGTCCAATATAACGAGAACTTAGCTTTCCTCGCTTGCCGAATCTCAACACTCCCTTTATAAGAGACACCTTCAGGAACACGTGATCACCCACAGCGAATTCTAACTTTCAGCGTCCGTTGTCGCATAAGCCTTCTGTCCGGACTAGCTGCTAATAACCTTTCTTTGATCAATTGCACCTTCTCTAGTCTCTTGGACCAGATCTAGGCCTAGGGCTTTAGCTTCTCCAAGATCAAACCATCCAATAGGAGACCTACAATGTCTTCCATATAATGCCTCAAATGGAGCCATATGAATACTAGCTTGATAGCTATTATTATAAGCAAACTCTATAAGTGGCAAGTGATGACACTAACTCCCACCAAAGTCTAAAACACATGCTCTAAGCATATCTTCTAGGGTCTAGATTGTCTTTGACTGGCCATCTATTTGGGGATGAAAGGTCATGGTTAAGTCCACCCTAGTCCGAGAGCCTCCTGAAATGCCTTCCAAAATCTCGAAGTAAACTATGCCCCTCTATCTGATATAATAGACACCGGCACCTTGTGAAGTTTAACAATCTCATCAATATACAACGGGCATACTAAGTGGCGCTAAACTTGTCTTCTTGGTAGGAAGTAGCTGACTTAGTCATCCTTCAACAATCACCCAGAGAGAATCGAAGCCTTTAGTGGTTCGAGGTAACCTAACTATAAAATCCATGGTTATCCTTTCCCATTTCCATTCTGAATCTCTACCGTTGAAGCAACCTTGCAAGTCTCTGGTGTTCAACCTTAACTTGCTGACACACTAAACATCATGCCACAAAGTCACCTATGTCTCTTCATACTTTCCCACCAGGACAATTGTTTAAGATCATGGTATATCTTAGCTAATCCTGGATGTACAGAGATGCCGCACAATGGGACTCTTCCATCACTTTTCTTTTTAACTCACTACATTGGGCATACATAAACGGTCTTACATAACACACACCCTCGGATCCACTAAAAACTTATGATTCTCTCCTTTATGCACATCTTTCATTATTTTAGCTAGCTTAGGATCTTCTCTCCCGCCCGCCTTAATCCCGCTCTACTAGGGTTGACTTGCGCCTAATGTGAGCAAGAAAGGCTCATGAGTCATCTATGCCAAACTGAACCCCTTCGCTTCTAGTTTATGGATGTCCTCAATCAAAGGTTTCCTTCCTGGAGCTATATGAGCCAAACGACCCATGGATTTTCTGTAAGGCATCTGCTACTACATTAGTTTTACCTAGGTAATAAGAAATTGTACAATTGTAGTCTTTTAATAGCTCTATCCACCTCCGTTATCTGAGATTTAGATCTTTTTGCTTGAAGATATACTTTAAGCTAGATTTGTAAAAATCTCACAAGTTGCTCTATACAAGTAATGTCTCCAAATCTTCAAAGTAAAGACTACTGCTGCCATTTCTAAATCATGAGTAGGATAGTTCTATTCATGCCTCTTGAGTTGTTTTGAAGCATAAGCTACCACCTGGCCGTGCTGCATAAGGACACAACCAAGTACCACTCTAGAAGCATCACAGGATACAGGAAGCCATCCGTACTTGAAAGTAATACTAATACCAGGGCAGTAGTCAAACAAGTCTTCAGCTTTTAGAAGTTCTTTTCACAAGCGTTTAACCATTGAAACTTAACATTCTTCTGGGTCAATCTTGGCAGCGTGCTAATCTTGGAAAAATCCTTAACAAACCGCCTATAATAACCTGCCATCCCCAAGAAACTACGAATCTCTAAAACTGGAGAAGGTCTTGGCCACTGTTGAACTGCCTTAACCTTCTTTGGATCTACCTTAATACCGTTCTTAGACACTATATGTCCAAGGAATGCTACCGCTCCATCCAAAATTCACACTTAGAAAACTTAGCATATAGCTGATATTCTCTCAATGTTGCAACATAATCCTGAGATGATGCTCATGTTCCTCTTGCTTCTAAAATACACCAAAATATCATCAATAAAAACAATCATAAAATGATCTAGAAATGGCCTGAAACTCTATTAATCAAATCCATGAAAGTTGCAGGGCATTAGTCAACCCGAAGGACATCACTAGGAATTCATAATGTCCATAGCATGTCCTGAAAGCTGTCTTGGGTATATCCTCGTCCTTGATATTCAAATGATGATACCCAGACCGGAGATCAACCTTAGAGAAGCATCTGGCCCCCTGAAGCTGATCAAACAAAGCATCGATATGAGGCAAAGGGTACTTATTCTTAATTACCTTATTCAGTGCCAATAATCTATGCACATTCTCATGGATCCATCTTTCTTCTTTACAAATAGGATCGGAGCACCCCCAAGGTGAAGTACTCGATCGAATAAATCCCTTATCTAGCAACTCTTGTAACCGTTTCTTTAACTCCTGTAACTCCGTCTGGGCCATATGATATGGGGTATCGAAATAGGCCTAGTTCTTCTTAAGCTCTATTCCAAACTCTATTTCCCTTTCTAGTGGCAAGCCTGGTAAATCCTCTGGGAACACATCAGGAAATTCACAAACCACAGGAACTACTCTATAGCCGATACTTGGCACCTCTACCTCCCAAACTGATGCTAGGAACCCATAGCTCCCTCTGTCCATAAGCTTCAAAGCACTCATGCACGAAATCAAACTCGTCAGAATTGAAGCTGACACCCTTAAAACTCTGGAAATTCATCTCCCGAGTACTAAACTTTACAAACTTGCTATAGCAATCTACTATAGCATGGCATGAGGCTAACCAATCCATGCCCATAATAACATCAAAGTCTGACATATCCAACACATGTAAATCAGCATAAGTTTCCATATCCCCAACCTTGATTTCACACCTTTTATACATTGAACTAAGAGGAGTCCTCCCACCAGGATCCTACTAAGAAAGGCTTCTCTACACTAGACATCGGCCTTTCAAATCGTATAGCAAAGAATGGGGACACATATGAATAAGTAGATCCAGGATCAATCAGAGCGAAAACATCAAAAGTAAAGACTTTAATAATACCTATCACCACATCTTTAGAGGTTGCTCATCCTGCCCTTGTCAATGTGTACAATCGGGCTCCCAGAGCTCTGCCGCGTCCGCCATCAAATAGTCTAAGTCCCTTATTTGTAGTATAAGGCAACTCAGGTCATTCTTCCTAAGGATACACAGGTTATGTTATCAAACCAAAATTGCTAAATACAACAAAGGGGGGTATGTGATTTTCAGAATGTAAAAATGATAAAAATAGATGAAATGCTATTGATCAAAGAATCAATCCCAGACATCACGATTATTGGAGAATTCATCATGGTTCAAAGAGTCCAAATCCAATGCTACTTGTTAACCCAAATTTACTATATGATCATATAGTTATCATTCAACAACCTTCAAATCACAATCTTAATTTTAAATGAATGTTGAATTACATGCAGTTTATTAACCCTGGATAACTAATCAGTGACTAAGCCTTACTTGATTTCAACAACGAATTCCCTGATATCTAATCAGATATAATTCAAACATAATCATGTTCAATAACTGAATTCATATTTGAAATTGAAATTGAGAAAGGAAAGCACACATATGAAAATGGAAAATTACAAAACAAAAACTCCAATTCAAACCAATTATCTATGATGTCAAGGATTGAAAAGAGTTTAGTCTTCCATGGATATCTCCATTGAAAGCTTTCGTATGAACACCTTAGATACAAAAGAAAAATAAGAAGACAAGTAGAGAGAGATGAGAGATTCTGATGTGTGTTCTTTGAATGAACAACTTAGGCTTAAATAGAAAATGAAAAGATAAGATAAAGCTTGAAAAATCTAAAAAGAAGGATTTCCCTCCAATCAAAAGTGTCCCCTCGGATTACATTTTATCCAGATGTTATCTATCAAAATAATTCCAGATTTTCAAAATCTGATCTGGATAAGATAATCCTCTCTGGATAAGCTTTCCATAGACATATTATATGACTCATTTGGACCAGAAATGAGTGAGATATGCGCAATTATGTGAGGAAAGGTCTTGGACCCACGTCAGCACGAGCTCCACAACTTTGCAGCCTAATTAGGCCATGAATCGGGCCGAATTTGATGAAGCTTGTGAAACCCAAAATTGTAGATCTCGGTCTTAGCTTTCAGAAGACACCAAAATCACAAAAATCCAATGTCTATAGAGCCCAAAATGATTTGTGTAACATGGAAAGGTCATAGTGAGTGTAAAATCCGAGATTAACCAAGTTTTAACAATTAAATCCAATGAGACCCAATAATGCAAAACTCAATCAAATCATCAAAATTAAAGACATGTAGAAACCAATTAGGCCAAGTATGCAACCATAATAGATGCCTTAAAATTTCTCTATCACTGCCCCTCACTACTCTGAACCTCTGCTAACTAAACCTCTACCACTTGGGCCTCTGCCGCCTAGAGCCTCGTCTCCAGCACCCTACCAACGGGGAGAGACCACCCTGGGTCACTGACCTAAAGACTAGACTGAAGCGGTGGAGTTTGCTTACCCTGAACCCGGATGTCCCCTACCTAAATGGACACTCTGCGCTTGTGGCTCTGACCACAGTTATAACATGCATATGTGCCAACTAGGCACCCGAGTGCCGTCTATCAAAGTTGAAATAGGAAAACTCTAAACTGATGCTTGACCATAATACTAGCTGCCTCCTTTGCTCTAACTCTGAGAATTGGTTATACCGGGTGGATCTGAAGGGCAACCTTCCCGGAACCGCGCGGCTTCAGCTTCGCTGCCAGGTCCCCTCACTACTACCAGTTCCCCCAGAAAATGTGCCATGAGTCCTAGCCCTCTTGTTAGACTCATAGCTCTCCTCTCGCCAGTCTTGCCTTCAACCCAATAGCGGTGTCTACGACCTGAGCATAATCCATAGTACCAACATGCGGCTGAAGGTGAGGAACATATCCTTAGGCAATCCCTGAACAAACCACTTAACCTTCTCAATCTCTACGGCAACATGCCTGGAGCTTTCTGGACCAAGTATGTAAACCTCTTATCATACTCAGCCACTATCATCCCCGAGGTCATATGAAGTCTCAAAAACTCCTCCATCATCTGGGCCCTCCAACTCTTTGAGGAAATCTACGAAGAAAAGCCACTCTAAATTCCTCCCAGGAGGGTGGCTTGAGTCGCCACACCCCTGAAGGACTCATCATACCACGTCCCGCCAAGCCTCCTAATGAAAACCAGCTAACTCTGCCACTCTTTCTGATGAGCAATGGAAAACTTTGATAATCTTCTCTATCTCTCTAAGGAATGCCTAGGGGTCCTCTATGGTGAGGCCGGCTAGAAGGTAGGTGGATTCATCCTCAGAAATGCTCTAAGGTTGAATAATCAAGATCCCTAACTGAGGCTTGGATTGGGGGTGGCCGATACCAGCCTCCGCCCGTCCGGCTAGAACATCAGAAGGGTGGCCAAAGCCTACTCCAAGGCTCTAAAGCGGCCACCAAGGCTGAAGATCCACTGCTACGGTGGTGTCGAGAAGTAGAACGTCGAAGGGGAGGCATAATCCTACTCAACTAAAAAGCAAGAGCACATAGGATAAGGGATACCATTCATGAAGAGGAATAAGACTCTCTCTCTAAACTTACACAATTGACCATCCTAAAGGCCCTAAGTAATGCTTCATTAATACAATTAGGCATGCTTCTATTCACAAAAATGACGCACTACCTCGAACACTTGCTCTAGTGATATTGAAACCTAAGGCTCATACCAACTTTGTCACGACCCGGCTAGGCACGTGACCGGCACGTGAGAAATCTCATTCTCATGTAAGCCTCATGACCTGCATCATTTCTATTTGCACAAAAAGATCTATAATATAATTTTATTCTTTTCTATATATCAATCACCTACTTTTGATATCATAATTATAAAATGAGCTCTCATAGTCCATTCTAAAGTATAATGCTATATTAGCATGAAATATACGAAAAGTCTTTTATATACAAAGTGTCTATGAAAAGTAAAAGACTTATACAGCCATTCTAATATACACGACTACGCAAAAGATAACACGCTCTAAAATCCTGGAATCCTGCCATCACACTAGAGCACGTCTAGAGCAAAATACCAGACACGTCACCTAATGGGCTCGACCACTGGAATTTAATGCTTCTGGAGGAAGATAGCGTGGAAGTGTCTGTCAGCCTATATCTGGAAATAGAAGGAAAGGGGTGAGTTTTGTTACCAAAATCCAGTGAGTGAATCCTTATCAACCCTTCCATGGAACATTACAGGTATGCAGATAATCACAATAATATAAATAATGCTTAACCAGTTAATATGGTCATAGGAATATAAGCATATGCAAGAGTACCGGAAACGCTTTATCTTATAAAACACTCCAATAGTACCTCAATAGAGAAACAGGATCTCTACTTCCTGTTATGCATAACATAACAAAATCTCTAGTCATATCTAGGCGTTACGCACCGTCCCAGTGTCAAATAATGGGTACCAAACTAGGTCCCTTCTCGAATACTTGGCCTTGGGCTACTTGGTACCAAGGTTAGCGAATTAACCCACTGACACACAAGCTTGTTTCTCTATAGCTACTGCCGAGCGATCAAGAGAACTCAGGATCATCTCTAGACTTTGAAAACATAGGCATCTATCCTAGGGTTTAGACTCAATCAAGTAAAATCCATGACTCTATAAATCATATAATCATTATAATAGTTCAAACAACTCATGTTTTCATACTCCAGCTTCATAAAAAATACCTCTTATCAACAATGGTCCCATGGATTTGTCAAAACATATTTTCATGCTAAAACCAGGAGTTTAAAACATAGTACACAATAGAATTCTCACAGCCTTTATGAAAACCTCTAAAGTTCATTATTTAGGCTATATTTAGATGAAAATAACTTTAATGCAGAACATAGAGATTTCAGATATGAACTCACTCACCTAGTGGTGTAACATCCCTTACCGTTTTATGGATTGATGATTGTCCCTACAAACCAACACAGGTCTTCAATGTGCTTTGTCCTCACTCACATGCTTCCTGGGAAAACTTTCCAGGAGATCACCCATCCCAAAATTAGCCCAAGTCAAGCATGCTTAACTATGGAGTTCTTTCATGATGGGCTACCAAAAAGAAAGATGCATCTTTGTGGCATAGGTAGCACCAATTAATTCATATAAGCCCACATTAATTGTATAGTCCCATACCTATACAGACTAGGATCCTCTCATTCGGTGTGTAATCGATTCATTCATGTACCCCTTCGTTTGGAGGCAGGAGCCGCTCCTTGTCCGTGTCTCGGACAGCGATCACTCCCTACCTCATCCCCGGTGTTACATACCCACCAGCTTCTACTTGGTTCATCCGTGAACCACACTATACTAGAGAGGTGCAGGCTTGATACCATTTGTAATATCCCCGCCGCTTTATGGATTGATGATTGTCACCACAAATCAACACTGTTTTTCAGACGTGCTTTGTCCTCACTCACACGCTTTTTGGGAAAACTTCCCAAGGTCACCCATCCCAAAATTACTCCAAGTTAAGCATGCTTAACTTAGTTCTTTCGTGATGGGCTACCAAAAATATATGCATCTTTGTGACATAGGTAGTACCAATCAATTCATATAAGCCCTCCTTAACTTATAGTCCTATACCTATACGACTCAGGATCCCTCTCATTCGGGTGTGTAATCGGTTCATTCATGTACCCCTCCGCTTGGAGGCAGGAGCCGCTCCTTGTCCGTGCCTCTCCAATTCCTTACCCCCTGCCTCGTCCCAGGCATTACAAGTGGCAGAAGTTGAAAGCTCAACACTAACAAGGTTTCTTGGAGTAGAAATGACACCAGGATCTATCATAGGAATGGTAGAACCTTAGATTAGTTTCTAGGATTACCAAAAATCTTCAAATTTATCTCTACATAGAGAAAGAGCTCTTTACCCTTATAAGCATATAAACCACCCCAAGACAAAAAGGAATTGAAGAAAATAGAGCAAAACTAAGAAAATTACATATGTTGAAGCTTTAGGATTGAAGGATTGAAGTTAGAATTGAAAGATAATAGAGGAAAATGGAGGTAGGAATGGAGTTTGGGAGTGAAAGGAAATGAAAGAATGAAGATTCTAGAGTTTGGGGGTGGAAGAGTGTTTTGGTGTATCTGGACCCAAGACGCGATTTTTATGTTCGTTGTTGACGTTGGGGCGATGAATTACCGCCCAGCGTCTCCCCCCGATACACCCACTTACTTCTTGTTGACCACCTGGGTGGTTTCCAGAAACTCCAATGTTGGCATATATTGGACTGGGTTGTCTCTATGTCTCAATACTCACTTATTTGCTTTCCATTAACTTTAAAACATAAATGTAAATAAGGAAATACCCCCATTTGGATTCAAATAAAATATCATAAAAAAAATCCCAACAAATCAGAATCTAATTTTTGGGTTTTAGTTCAAATTCGGAATTTCAAAGATTTTATAAACTTTTGGGTTAAAAATGAAAGGTTTAAAGTTTTCATAAAATTCATTAAAAATCAATTTTTAACTTATTTTCCTCTAGGGAACAATTATTGGGACTTTTGATCCAAGAAAATAGTTCTATTATATAGCCCTCCAAGAGCGTATAGGATCTTAGATTAGTAAAATTCAGGACTCAAATGACAGATGATAGGAACTGGCACCCTTCCTAATTCAAAAGAATTTTCTAGCCCTTTTTATTTATACTAGGTATTAGAGCTGCAATGGTTAAAGTTTTATAAAAACCCCATTTTTGGGGTTCCAAACCAGAATTTGCACCCTTTACCCCCAAAATATTAAAAACTCGTCTTTCTACACCTTTTTCACTTCCAAGCTTCATTTCTCTCCATTTTCTCAAATCTTTCATCCTCCAAGCTCAAAGGTAAGTTGTTTTGTTGATTTTGCTTCCTTTTCCTTCAATCCTTCATGTTCTTGGGGTTGGATCTTGTGTTTTTCATGGTTGTCATGTCATGGTGTTCTTCTATCATTGTTAGAGTTAGATTTGAGTTATTTTGGAATTTTAGAGGTTAATCTAGTGTATTATGGTTGTTATGACAAATATCAGTGCCATTTCTACTTCCCAAAGTTTTGTTGGTGTTAATCTTACTTATTCCATCCCTCCAGGTAAGTAGATTCAAACATGTAATCTCTATGTTATTCATTATAGTTATTTCCATGAAAATATGGTTTAAAACATGATTTTTAAAGGTTATTTTGGAAGAAATTTGAGATTACTGTTGGTTATCATGTTTTGAACTGCTAGTTTAAGAGTATGAAATATATTTTTTGATATAACTCATGGGACTATTACTGTTAAAATGATTTTATATAGAATTGATAATAAATGTGAATATTAGAGACTTTTATGAATGTTAGAATGAATTGTGGAAATGATTTATACATATGATATAGCTCGTATACCTAGATAGAAGTTTAGAGAAAAGGTTGAATTTATGACATTAAGCTAGACAGGAATCATAGAGAAACAAATAGTGAGTTAATAGCTAGAATTGATCATTAACCTTGGTACCAAGTTGTCCTTAGGAACAATCTCATAGAGCAGAGAATGGAACCTAGTTAGGTGCCTAAATTTTGATTCTTTAAGAACCATAGAACAGAAATTGTTATGCCATATATGATAGGCATAACAGAGATTTTGTTATGTCGCATATATTATGCATAATCTTAGATTCTTATTTCTTTATTAGAATACTGTTGTTTTGATTTATGGAAAACAATGATTTTGATTATATGTAAGCATATATGAATTGTTTTAAAGTTTTACTGGTATTACTATGATTTTAGGCATTGTCCCTCCATAAAGGGGGTTATAAGTGAGAATTCACTCAAGTTTTGCATAAAACTCACCCCTCTCCTTTCTCCTATTATAGATACTTCAGTTGCTACACATTCATCTCAGCCATCATCTTTCCAGGAGTAGTAGTAGCGTTTCAACTAGTGAGTTTTACTAGAGTGAAGCATTCTTGTTATAGTTTAGAGTACTCTAGTGCTATTACAGGCAAAAGTCTCAAACCATATAAAGATAGTTTTTGCATTTTGTATACCATTATTATATTTTGGACCTGGACTTATGATAATAGCTTCATAGTTTATTTTTTTGCATAGAGCAACTCATTACATATGTTTTGTATTACAACTATGGACAATTAGAGTTTGATTACGAGACTAAGTTATGTTTATATATGGACTTTAAAGAGCAATGATTTGTATGTAGAAAAAATGAATTTATGTATTCAATAGGGTTTATGATTGAATTTGCATATAGAGGGACTCAAGGTCACGAAACTTACGTAGGAATGAGATTTCTCACGTGGGTCACATTCCCAAATTGAGTCATGACATTTTACAAAGTATTTTCAAGGTTACTAATGTTAAGAACTAGCAAAGAGTAATCTCTAATAATTAACTTAAATGTGTCCTAGAAATGTTGGGTCAAATATTAGGGTGTTACAACTATTGAATAATCACACTACCATTTTATCAAGTGATAAACACACAATCTTTCCATGGGAAAAAGGCAAATGGGAAGATGGTATGCTTTTATCACTTAATAAGAGGATAATATACTCATTCAAAAATTATAAAAATCTTTAATATTTGCACCAATGCCAATAAAAAGCATGTGTTGTGTACATGTATACTGTTCAGTCAAAGTCACTTACACATTAACACTAGTAGGGGAGTGATAAAGGTTATTTATGCCACTTATCTTGCTATCAAATCTTAGCTTTTTGCATGAGTTTTATTGTGTTATTGATGCAATTAATAAGGATTTTGATTTATTCCTCATTGTGTGATTTAAATAGAGTTATTGGCTTTTGCACGATTTTGGAATAATTTGTAATTACAACCTGTTGCGATTGATTTGTCTCTTTGAGTATAGTTTTGTGCATAGGAGTTCTGGATCATATGCAAAGTGTCAAGAACAAGGCTTGGAACTCTCTGCATGGAGCTTGTAATAATGACCAATTTTGGAGAATTTGGGAGCTAAATAGAAGAGTTATTGAGTTCATTTGAGCACATTTACATAAAGTATTATAATGAAAAATCTGTATCTATCTCTAGAGATCAAATTAAGACACATAAAGATGTTTTGGAAAGCTCAAGAAGTCCTCTAAAACTTTCGTGTTCAATTCAAAACCTAGTTCTAAGATCATCTTTATGAAAATTGAGTTGCAAGATTAAAGGCTGCAATGTCCTTATGTTGTTACTTGACCTCCAGTTAGTATTTTCATAATATCTGGAGCTAGAGGTGTTCGATTGAGGTGATTTTGGTGGCATTGGAAAGCTTATTCAAAGGGATACAATCTCTATTTCTAGTGCCGAGACAGATTCAGATGTTTAAGGAGCCAAAATGACCAATTACATGAAGACGTCAATTCTGTCAAGAGCTATAGCTAATAAGCACTACACTCAACAGAACCCGAAAATGATTTTAATCAGCATAGCTCATTACTGAGTGCTGCAGTGCTTGTCATGATGAACAGCTCATTTAATATATTTTTGAGTCCCTTTTTGACCTATTTTAGAAAGCAGGATATAAAGGATTGATACAAACTTTTACCAAAGCTTTTGACTCACTTTTAAGTTATCACTTTTAGTTGCTATTATTCTCTTATTGTTTCTTCTTCTCTTAGGGATTCTATTGGTGAAGATGCTTTATCTTGAAGATTGTGACAAGGATTGTTGTTATTATTTTCAGTTTCTTTTATCTTCATTGTTATAATCCTCTAAAGATGGAGGAGTAGATTTCTTTACTAGTGTAAGGTTTTCCAATGGATTGGGATGATGTTTGAGACCCCTTTTTGATATTAAATGTATCGGTTTTCTTAATGTTCTGTTTATTCCTCTAATCATTCTGGTGATTGCTATAATCTTTATCGGATAACTAAATTGGCAATCGCGTTGGGGAAACCCTTTGGGCATAAATTGATAAATCTATTGGTTTATGTTTGAGGGAGAACATTAGAATTAATTTTCCATTGGAGTTAGGCTATAGCAATTCGTTTATTAAATCAATGTGATTTCTAATTGATATCTCGTTTATTAGTTATTTATATTGATCAAATTCTAGAGGTCGATTGATCAATAATAGAATTACCAGGAATTTATTACTAATAGCCACCAATGGGTTTAATATTTGGTCAATGATAATTAATTTCCAATCCTAGAAATATCTTGTACTAGTGTCTTCTTCATTGTTGCTATTATCCCGTTGCTATTATCTTTTAATTTTAATTGATATAATTTCATTCTTCAAAACCCTCAAATTTCCAATTAAGTATTGAAGTTTTCTTAATAGACGACTGGTTGTACCCTTTATTACATTTTTTGTGCAACTTAGCATTAAAATAAATTTCTGAATTTAAAGAGATAGGCGACAACCTCCGTTAGGAGGTTGATGTAAGATTTTATAAAACTCAGGGACTTGACGTGAAAAGTTTGAAATAAAGAGAGTGTATGTTGTATTTCGCCAAACTTCAGAGGAGTGTAGCATAATTTTTCCAAAACAAAAAGTCAAAACTCAATTCACTTGCTTAATTGAAATGGTTTTTTTTACATAAACAAAATAAAAAATACCTAATTACACACTTCTCATACTTTTCATTTGGTTACATATTTCCCCCCCCTCTTTTTTTATTTAATAGAAGTCGATTTAAATCGACTTCAACGCAAAGTTCAAAAATTCATCTAAAAATATGAAGTCAATTAAATTGACTTTACATAGATGCCCACCTGCAATGTCACATGCATAGGTCATATCAGTCAAGATGGTTAAATTATATCAAGAAGTCAATTCAAATTGACTTAGGATTGCCGTGTCAAATTTTTTCCATGTGTCAAGAACATGCAACGTCTATTCAAATCGACTTCTGCATTGACATGTCAGATTATTAAGAAATTTATTTGAAGAGATTTCTATGTGTCAAAAGTCAACTCAAATCGACTTCTAACACTACTCTAACAATGTGTCAAAAATAAATTATATCAACTTTTGTAAAAGTTTAACATATAGGAAGTAGTAGAAATGTGACTAATTTGACAATTATGTTTAAATCTAACCATTGCAGGCTTTCCAGGAAGTCAATTGAATCGACTTCCACTTATTTTCGAAAGTTATATGAAAGTTGATTTAAATCTATTTTTATTAAATTAAAAAATGATAAGTGTGTAACCAAATGAAAAGTATGGTAGTATGCAATTAGTTATTTTTTTAATTTTATTTATGTGAAAAATCCGATAGTGAAATGAAACGCTGCGTTTAACGATGGAGAATACTAGGAGCGCGGGTGGAAGCTGGGCGGCGAAGGTGTTGCTTCCCCTGGCCGTGTTCGTGCGATTGAGGAGTGGGTAGGGTTTGCACATTTCCTTCCTGCAACACAATTTAGTTTAGCAAGTCATCCATACTTTCATTCCCAAATCTAATTTCCAAGGCTTTTCACGGTAACTTGTGATAAGGTAAGCTTTTTTCTTATTTCGTCTCTCCCAGTTTTCAAGCTTCTTTCTGATTTTCTTAATAATCTCAACATCTGACTGACTGTTGATCATCTATCATTGAAATGCAAATATGACATTTATTGATGTGTCTCTATTTGGCTATAGCTTAAACTTTCCATTTTTCTTTCCGTAATTAGTTATGAGTAGTGTGTCTCGGGTGCTGATCACAATCATAATAATGAAAAGCTTGTGGGTATGGGTTCACTTTGATTAGACCTGTGGATGATAATAGACTAGTAATTGGTGGATTTTGTGTTCCACGGGCTTTATGTTTTCTGTTATCTCATGTTATACGTCATTTTAGATCCCCTTCTGCTTTTGCTGAGGAAATGTGGACTTATATTATATTTACCTCACTCCTATTTACCTCACTCCTCTTATTATCAATTGTCATTCATCATCGTTACCACTGTTGTCATTTGTTTTCTGCTCTGTGGCCACTTTGGTTGAAGAATGGTGGTCAGGAAGCCTCCACAATGGAAGGAAAAATACCTCTGCATTATTATTGAGCTGATTATGTTCTTCTATATTTTTTACATGACAACTGATGATGCTCTACCATATGATATGAGCTCAAACTTAGTCTGTTCCTTATTTTTTCCCTTCATTATAAAAATTGCTTATTGCTTATGCTATGTATCTATTTGTTTGTGGCAGCTAATTATTGGTCACTTTGTTGTCCCCTGAAAATATTGGGCTTAGGATATCTTAAGCTAGTTATTGGAAATTACATTATGTCTGAAGAGGCTGGATCCATGTTGGTTGTTTATGATGATCCCTCTGACCAACGGTCACTGTCTTTGGATGATACAAGCAGCACAGAGGAGTCACCTGATGAAACCAGGCTCTCCTTGGAAACAACTAATGATGCTATTCCGTATATTGGTCAAAGGTTTCCTACGCATGATGCTGCTTATGAATTCTATACTGAATTTGCCAAGAAGTGTGGCTTCTCAATTTGACGCACCGTACAGAGGGAAAAGATGGTGTTGGAAAAGGACTTACAAGACGTTACTTTGTTTGTCACCGTGCTGGTAACACTCCTGTCAAAATATCTACCGAAAGTAAACCTCAACGAAACAGAAAATCTTCTCGATGTGGATGCCAGGCTTACATGCGGATAAGCAAGACAACAGAATTTGGAGCTCCAGAATGGCGTGTGACTGGTTTTGCTAACCATCATAATCATGAACTATTAGAACCAAACCAAGTTCGATTTCTTCCTGCATATAGAACTATTTCAGATGCTGATAAAAACCGGATCCTAATGTTTGCCAAAACAGGGATATCTGTTCACCAAATGATGAGGCTTATGGAGCTTGAGAAGTGTGTGGAACCTGGATATTTGCCTTTTACTGAAAAGGATGTACGTAATTTACTCCAGTCTTTTAGGAAATTGGATCCAGAAGAAGAAAACCTAGATTTATTGAGAATGTGCAGAAATATAAAGGAGAAAGATCCAAATTTTAAATTTGAGTACACACTCGATACAAACAACCGTTTGGAGAATATTGCCTGGTCATATGCCTCATCAATCCAGTTGTATGATATATTTGGCGATTGTGTGGTTTTTGATACAACACACCACCTGAATGCATTTGACATGCCACTTGGGATATGGGTTGGAATGAATAATTATGGAATGCCTTGCTTTTTTGGCTGTGTGCTTCTACGAGATGAAACTGCAAGGTCATTTTCCTGGGCTCTGAAGGTAGTATAATGAAGAAGTTATGGTTACTTGGTTATTTGTATCATTTGGTTTTTTATTTTTTAATGCAATTTGTGTTGTGGCAGATTGGATTGTTTAGTGTTTAGCGGACCCACTTTAAAGTTTTGAATGTTGGTTAAAGATGAATATTAATACATGTGGTTTAATGAAAATATACGAATGGAAGGGGAACAAATTTTAAAACAAAGATTGTGGGTAGCCATAGACAATAGTGCAGTTGCTAGGACAAATAATTTGCAGGTAGTTAAATTGAAACCCATTTTAAATTACTGCAATTGCAAAGGGTTTCTTGTTGAGTAATCTACCCTTTGGTAAATCTGTATAAACACCTTATGCTTATGCTTTGTCTTTTCCATTTTTTGAAAAGGGACCAGGTATTGTTTAATTGCAGATGAGACTTTCTTTATTTCTTTCTCCCACTTGTGGAGTCTATTAATTTTTAGAAAGATCTACAGCTCTTTAATTTACGTAGTGTTTTTTTCCCCCTAAACACCTTCTTGAAAGGCTTTCTTAGGGTTTATGAATGGGAAGGCTCCACAGACTATATTAACTGACCAAAATATATGCCTCAAAGAAGCACTATCCACAGAAATGCCATCAACAAAGCATGCTTTCTGTCTATGGATGATCGTGCGAAGTTTCCATCTTGGTTTAATGCTGTTCTTGGGATTCGTTACAATGAATGGAAGGCTGAATTTTATAGACTTTATAATCTTGAATCAGTTGAGGATTTTGAATTAGGCTGGAGGGAAATGGTTTGTTCTTTTGGCCTGCATTGAATCGGCATATGGTCAATTTATATAGCTCATGCTCATTTTGGGCATTGCCATTTTGAGAAGCAATTTTCTTGCGGGAATGACTACAACTGGTCAGTCAAAGTCAATTAATGCTTTCATTCAACGATTTTTGAGTGCACAGACTCGACTAGCACACTTTATTGAGCAGGTATTATATCTTTTTGACTTTCTTGGTTTGCATATTGTTAAATTGGTTTTGATGAGTATTCACTTGATAAGTGTTCCCTATTTTTTCTAAACGAGAAAAGCTTTATCTTTATCTTAACTTGGGCTTACACAATCAGGTAGCTGTTGCTGTGGATTTTAAAGATCAGACTGGAGAGCAACAAACCATGCAGCAGAATCTCCAAAATGTTTGCCTCAAAACAGGAGCCCCCATGGAATCTCATGCAGCCACAATTCTCACTCCTTTTGCGTTTTCAAAGCTTCAAGAACAACTTGTGTTGGCTGCACATTATGCTTCTTTTCCAATTGAAGATGGTTTTCTTGTGAGGCACCACACGAAAGCTAGGGTGGTCGAAAAGTTTATTGGGCCCCTCAGGAAGGAATTATAAGTTGCAGCTGCCATCAGTTTGAGTTCTCTGGAATTCTCTGTAGGCATTCTCTTAGAGTTCTTTCAACAGGAAATTGCTTCCAAATCCCAGAGATATCTTCCCATTCGCTGGCGGCGGATCAGCATACCCTCGTCTAAACTTATTCAGAGTGCACCTAATGATCATACTGACAGGGTTCAGTTATTGCAAAATATGGTTTCATCTCTGATTATGGAATCTGCCAAGTCTAAGGAACGATTAGATATTGCTACGGAACAAGTTTCCATCCTTCTTTTTCTCGCATTAGAGAGCAACCAATTTCATTACAAGGTACCAGAATATTTCTTCCATCAATAGAAATCTGTGACTCCAAAATCCAATATATGGTTGAATTGGCAGTCTGGTTCAATGAGAAGGAGGTATGCTGGAATTTTTATGAGAACGCACAGTGACTTGATTGTCATTAGCAGATTGTGTATTGACTTGAAATTCTTCTTTTGTGACATTTCTGTAGATTGGTAAATGTGAAGTTGCATCCAGTGACAAGGATTCTATTCTGTACAGATGTATAGAGAAGTTGTTAATTTGCATCCTTGTTTCATGTGCAATCAATCTGCCATAGTTAAATTTTCAGAGGATACGGTGTTTGTAATTGGGGTATGAAGATTCCAATGTAAGAACCCTCCCATCCCAATGCAAGGAAAAGATCCATGAAAAGTGCTCCAAGATTGGTGAGTGCAAATGTGTAGAAGTAGCGTTACTTAAGCAAATCCTCTCCCCTTCCCGTCTCCATCAAGTGTAACGATAATTATGTTTACTATGTCATAACAGTCTACCTTTGAACCAGATACTTCGCTTGACAAGTAGCAGCGTGAAGAGGCCAGCTGAAAGATTCGAATGCCACGCTGGAGTGGACTCGCCTAGTCCTGCCTGCCCTTTCTTTGATTCTCCTTGCCTTGCTGATGTCTCATGAGGAACTACTTTGGTTGCTGTCTGTTTTCTTACTTTCTTTTGCACCAAAAGACTGATCCATGTTTTAAAGGTTTAGCACACAAACATGTTCAAGATTTAACACACAAGTGATCCTGATGTGCAATGTGTAGTCGTTTAGCTCAGTGTTCACTTTTAGAAAATATCTTTCTCATTGTTTGTCCGGATTTTATTCAATTTTCCCCTTTAAAACAAAAGAAAGAAAAATATCATTTTTTTTTTTTGGGTAATTATAGGCATTTCTCTGAGATTCTTTAATATTACACTTATCCCTCCTTCCAGCTTTTAATATCTATATTTATCTCCTTTATTTCTAAATAATTTTTCAAAATTTCAGGATTACCCTTTATTAAAAAAAATACCCAAACATTCTTCATCCATTTCATTGCACTACCACCACCCCTCATCCTCCATTCATTCACATATACCACCATCACTACCACACACCACCATCATTCACCACCACAACCATTCCCATCGTGACAATCTAGAACCATTGCAACCTCCATTATCCACAACCCAAGCAAAATCAAGCTTGAAACAAATTAAATCTTAACAATAGAGCAAAACCAAAACAAACCCAAGACAAAAAAAAAGGAGAGAGCCGCATCTCCCGCCTCCGTACCTTATGCGCCCCGCAAAACCACCCCATGCCTCCCTTCCGTGCAGGAAGCACCCCTGAAGTCCCCACGAAGCCCGTCCAGCTCGCCACCTTCATCCACCGTGCCTCTCGTCCCCTGCGTGCGAGCCACCTTCCGCGCTCTCTCCGCTCCCGTTGTCAGAGCGAGCCACCTCCTCCTGGCATATCCGGGTTACCTGTGACCGAGGGGATGGTGGAGGCGTGGATGGTGAAGGGAGCATGGGGAGGTGAGAGGGGATTAGGGATTTGGGGAGTGAAAATTGGAGGAAGAGATATTAATTATAAGGATAAATAGATTTTTTACAATCATTTAAGGGAGATATTTATTATATTAAATGTGTAGGGAATAGTGTAATATCAAGAACTTAGGAGAGGTATCTATAATTATCCCTTTTTTTTCTTACATGGTATATCTTTTGATGAGAAACTGATTCAAAAAAGCTAGACAAATTTCAAAAGTACCACTTTAGTTAGAAAATATTTTTCATGTTAACAAATGCAAACGGAGTAAAAATTCCAAAACCTACTCGCAGGTGGCATAGTATGTCAAAATCTCTGGCATTATACCAATGAAATAAGAATCCGACAATTTTAGGGACTTGACCTGGGAGTGGTCAAAAGCTTGATAAGAGGTCCTGCAATCATGCAGAATATTCTATATCTTACTAGGAGGCGGTACAACACTGGAGAAGTTTATAAAAATGTAGACTAAATTTCCGTTTCAGCCTCTTATATTTATAATTGGGAATAAATAAGCCTCTTAAATTTAAAAAATATTATATTAGTTTCTTAAATTTTACAAATGAGAACAAGTTAGTTGCCAGTTAAATTGTCTTCTGAACCCTGTCAGAGTAATATCTATACGCTCCATTAACTCTGGTACACGCACTATTAATTTTCACGTATAATCTACTTGCCTTATATCCTTTGTTCTGAAAGAACAATAATAATTTAAGTCAAAATCTGAGTAGAGAGCAATAGTGAGAGAGAAGATAAAGAAAAAAGTTTAAAATCGTTTAAAGGAGTAGTCACGTTAAGACCTACTATAAAAATTAACAATATACGTAAATAAGTTAACAATACACATAAGTAACTAGTTAAATAAAACTTAGATAATAATTTTCCAGAGAGACTAACTGTTCTCATTTATGAAATTTGAGGAATTAGTATGAGATTTTTTAAATCTAATGGATTAATTTGTTCCACATAAATAGAGGGACTAAATTAGAGTTTTAGAAAAAAAAAACAAAAAAAAAAATTTATAGCATTGGGAAGAACTCTGGCCCACCATGAAACAGTCTATGCAAACGTCCATACGACCAATACGAATTATTGGCTGAGCACAACCCGCTTGGATGAAACAAGCACTTGTTATTTTTAATGTTATTTTTCGAAAAAAAAATTATGCTTAGATACAGATTTAAAAAACATTTGATTTTTAAATATCTTTCCGATGTGCTATTTTTTATAATTTTTTAAAAGGAAAAATTGTACTTTATTCCCTAAAGCATATGTCATGTACATTTTATAGCCTAAACTTTAAAAATATGCAAGTTGAACCCATAAACTTTTTTAAATATGCAAATGGATACTTTTGCTAGTTTTTTTTATTGTTAACAAAATATCACAAATTTAAGAAAATTTAGAGTATTAGATTGCACATTTAGAAAAGTTCATGAGATTAATTTACACATATAACAAATTTCATAGGGTATAATACACTTGTTTTGGTTAAAATGGACATTTATGAAAATTCAAGAGGTTGATTTGCACATTTTTAAAATTTAAGAGCTAACCCACATGACCTATAGTTCAAGGGTATAATGCGATTTTCCTTTTAAAAATATAATTTCTAAAAGAAACTAATTTGTGGTATTTTATTTTTTAAATATGGATTTGACTCTTTGTGATATTTCAAGTCCACATGTCCCTAGAATCAGTAGAGCTTTAAGGGTCTTGGGGCCCATCCGTGTTGCCGAAAGCCCACATGCACGACAACCCAAAATTGCATAAATACGCTCTTGGGAGAGCACCTAGCGGTCATGCAGGATAGGAGAGAGAACACACTAGAGGGCGCCAGCTCAACAACTCTATGTCAAAATGCACGCAGTTTCAGTTAAAGCGTCCCCACTATGTAAACCTTTCAGACTAGAATTGACACCCTAGCCGCCCCCAACAGCCTCTATGCCTTCTCCCTTGCGTTTTCTTCGTTCTTCTCCTTCCGAGCTTCTGGTAAGTGATTTTCATGGAATTTAGCCAGTTTCTTCTTCTTTCTATCTAGTTTATAAGTTAGGGCATGACTATGCATGGTTTTCTCACAACTTTTTTTCTCTCTATCATTCCAAACTCGTTTTGGTGATAAAGCCAAATTGTTTATGTTTTCATTATATTGTTTGGCAGTTACTCATGTCATTCTTACTCCCAAGGTCACGTTGTCAATGGAAGCACACTCCCAACTATTAACAGTAGTGGGTTTAAACTCATGGCCATACTTTTGGTCATTATTAGTATTTTCTCAGCATTATATAAATTATTTATAAAATTCGAGAATGATTTATATCAAGAAAACATGCTGTTATGGATTATAGGTTTAGAAAAATTATTGCTTCTTAGTTGCCATGAAAATTATTTATTTTAGAAAAATCATGGGACCATAGTTGTTGTATGCATATTCTGGAATTATTTTATCAATTAGAAAAATTGCACGAACCCCAGTGGAGATGAAGAGCAAGAACAATGAATTATTTTGAATGCTAACTTTTAGTCAAAGATTAGTGAGAAATAGAATAGCGAGTTAATGGCTGCATGATTGATCATTAATCTTGATACCAAGTCGTTTGCTTAGGACTAGTCATCATAAGGAACGTAGTGTGGTGTTCATTTATGGGACCTAGTTAGGTACCCATTAGTTTAGTCATTGGCTCAATTTCAGCTATCAGCTGATTATTTATATATAATACAGCTCTTGTTTATCTACTAATTATTGCCATGGATTCAGTTAATTATTGTTTTAAGGACAATTATATGTATTTATATATAAAATGTTTTGTATCGGTTGCATGTATATGTTATGTATTTTGTTGTTGTCCCATGTGGATTGTAAGTGGAGACTCACTCATGGAGTTTTAATGAACTCACCTTTCTCTTTTCCTCCCCCTATACAGCCATAGGTTTAGTTGCCCCACAAGATCCTCCTCAATAATGTTGCAACTTCTTTTGGTGAGCTTCGCTTCCGAGTGAAGTTTGTTATAGGTTATATTAGTTTAGTAGTGCTCCAGGAATTATGTATATAGGATCCAAGACATGCATGATATTTTATTTATTTTATGAAATTTAATTATTTATTAATTATGTTTGGCTTCTAATCTAGATTATAGTTATTATACAGTTTTATATTCAGGATTTATGTTTTGAAAGTATTTTTAGATTTATGAAATTTAATTAAATTTGAGATATTTGGAATATATGTTTTATTACTTATGAATATTAGCCAGTAGTACCAAGCTTCTGTGGGGACCAAACCTTTACGTGCTTGTCACTTTCCAAGGCGGGTCATGACATTCTCTAGAGTGAGGAGATGATATGTGAAAGTGAGAGATTAATCACTTTAGATTATTTGATAGGAGCCATTTACAATGGAAGTTATTGTAGTGAATTTTTCAATTTCTCACTTTATAAACCTTTAACTTTAAAGAAACCTAATCTTATCCAAACATGATAAAGATTATAAAAAAAGAAACATATTTTTTTAAAATTATTCAAATAATATCCAAATAAGCTCTTGGCTACATATCAACAACTGATTATTCTTAGTTTCCTAAAGAAATTTTATTCATGAAAAGTTCACCATAACAATTCTCAAGAGAGAGTCATCTTCCATCCTCAGGGAGGAGAAAGTTCTCTTCCAGGTAATTTTTACCAAAAAAATATATGCATTGTGTCCAGGGAGGATATAAGGATTTCCGTTCTCAACAATGACCAACATGGCCGCATTAGAAGAACTTGTGATGTCAATAATAATTAATAAATAAAGTAAGCTTATAGAAAGACAGGCAACAAGCAGAAAAGAAGGGAGAAGCATGTAGTTTTTGGGATAAAAACAGTGATAAGATATTATAACATTGTTTTGGGAGTAACCCCCTAGGCGGGACTCCTAGGTGGTGACCCCTCAATGGGGACCCCAGGCCAGACTCTTGGATCGAGACCCTAGCGAAGATGGCTTATCTCCAAGCGGTGACCCTCCTGAGGGCCCTAGGCAGGTGACCTCTCACCCCTAGGCTGGACTCTATGCAGAGTTGTAACATCCAATTTTTCTTAATATAGTGTTACTTTGTTATAACATTTTATTTTGAAAGTATGAGGATTTTGTTTAGGCAAGATATTTAAGGATAATTATTGAAAAAAAAATGTATAATTAAAATATTACAAAACTTAATAGTTGTACAATCTAGAACTTAACACCAAAATGTAAAATTTTAATTATTCCATTGGATTTTATTAAAATTACAAAAGATGCCATTAGAGGATAGAAAATAAACTTATAACATAATTAGCTTAGAAAAAGCTAAAGAAACATTAGAAAACCTTAGAGAATGTCATTAAGTTATTAAAAAAAGGATAAAAAATTACAAATATACCTTAAACATAAATTTGATCATAAATATAAATATTAAGTAATTTTGTATAATATTAGCATAATTGCACAAAAATAACCTATTATGGAGTATAAAATAAACTCTGAAAAATCCTAGAAAATAACTCTAAGTCTTGTAAAAAATTTTTTTAAGTAAATTATGATATTAAATAAGGAGGACCATGAAATAGGTCTCTCCATTAGGCTATGGATAGTGTTAAAAATCATATTGATCTTTAATTAATTAATTTTGACTTAATTAAAGCTTAAATTACCTAAATAATCACTTAAAATTTAAGATAAATTTTCCTAAACCTTGATTTATCTTGCTGATAATACTAAACCAATTAATTAACACCTAGATCAGCCACATGGAAGAAAAAAATATATTTGAAAAATAAAATTAAATAGTCAAACTTTCATATTATAATTATTCAACAACCAACCAAACTTTGACTAAAAATTTCAACAAAGATGAGCTTGTCTCCTTATCATGTTAGGCAGCTCAAAATTCACATGGGTTGCTATATAAAATTTATATATTTTATTTATAGATAATTAATTATTTTAATTAGCTCAAATTAGACCTAATTAAGGTAAAGATATATTAAAAATACTAAAAATTTTAGAAAAAATTCATGAAAATTATAGATAACTTATAAATAAGGTAAAAACATGTTCTTAACAATAGATTAAGGAAAATTAATTTTTATGATGATTTTATGAATTATTTAGTATATATAACTTTAAGATAAATATGTAAAATTTATCATTTTCATATATTAATCATTCAAGACAACTTTCCACCCTCTATAACTCTATTAGACATGTTTTTCAAACCTATAGGCTGCCAAAGAAGAAAAAAAATAGTTAAATAAATTATTAGTTAATTAATAATTAATTCTTAATAAAACTAGCAATAGTATAAAATATCAAATAAAATATAAATAATTATAGAAAATTATATAAATTTCGTGAATACTTGTATTATATCTCTAATAATCTTATTATGATGTTTGAATAAAAAAATAAGTCATTTACTAATTAATTAACTTAATTAAGATGAACTAGTATAAGCAAATTTACCTTATTTTGAATAATTAATTATTAAATTATATTTAAAAATTTTAAAATTTAATAAATAAATTTAAATCACTTCATTAATATTTTAGTATGTCTTTAAATGATAATTGAGAATTTATTAAATTATTTAGTGTTAGTTTTAATACTTAACTAATCAAATATGATAAATAAATTATGAAATTAGTAATATTTTAATCCTAAACTTTTTCTATAAATAGCACCCCTCTAAACATCACTCCACACTTCATTCTTCTTGCCCAAAATCTATCAACAATCATAGCCATCATTTCTCTCTTCATTTTCTTTATTATCACACAAAAATATTTACAAATTTTAAGCAAATCACCTCCAAATTATCACCTCCTCTTATCATCATCTAACTTCAACACTTCCCAGCCTTTATACATGAATTAGAGCCCTTAGAGAAGGTTTAGAAAAGTTGAAGAAGTTGCTGATCTAGCGTGGGTATTGCTAAGTTCTAAAGCTCCAAGAACAAGTAGGGGTTTTTCTTTCACTAATAAGCTTCATGCATGATTTTCATATATGATGTTGTTATGATACTCAAAGTTTGTGTTTATGGTTTTAATATGTTTGAATGATTTAAAGATTGTGACATAAAATACTTAATCTATGTGTATATGACGTATATTTATTTGTTTACTTATATGGTTGAAAAGTATGATTTAAGATCATTTAAATTTTGATTATGCTTTCTTCAAATATTTCAATGTTGTCTAAATTTGTTGAACCATGTATTTTCATTTAATAAAGTTTTGTGCACAAGTTGTGAAATTTTAAGGTAATATAGTTTGATTTTGACCTCATTATGTATTTGATCATAAAATATTTTTGGTTCATAAAAAGTGTTGTATTTAATTCATTATAATGAATGGATTTTAAACCTTTGAGCATGTAATATTTAGCTTGGTTTATGTGTTATGTTTATCTTGGACTATGGACCTTGGATTACAAAATATTTGACTTGAATATAAATTTATTAACATTAAGAAATATTATTTACAAAGATTTAAGTTAAGGCCCCATTAGGAATATGACATATAAACTAACTAGATTCATGCTTGAAGTGATTTCTTAAAGTTTGGGTATAATTTCAATTATTTATTTTTAAATATTTCTTAGATTTTATTGCTCTTAATTTACCCTATGATTTTATCTTTATATCGATAAAAATATTTTTTACTTATATTGAACATGTAAAGGTAATTTACCTACATATTTTCTAAAGATGGATTGGAAATAATTTTGGGTGTATTTAGGCTTATGAAATTAGTAACATATTATTACTTGAAAATAAATTATTATATGATGAAAAACTAAGTTAAATATATTTTATTATAAAGGAAATGAATTTATAAAAATAGTGTGATTTGGTGCTTCAATAATAATTGTAAGAAATATGGATTTTATGAGTATTTTAGGAATCCTATGTTGTTTGGACTTTATGTGTGAATATGAAAAATCTTGTGGTCTATATGTAAATATGAAAGAAATCATGTAAACTTTATGTGATTTTCATTCTTTATGTATATCTGTATGTACTATATAAAATGAATACATAAATAAGTGACACTTCTGCCCCGCCTTATAGCGGATAAGGATTAGTGTACACTTAGCTTCCAGTTGCTAAACGACACCTCTGGCCCCGCCTTGTGGAATGGGACTTGGTGTACGTTATAGTGATACCTTGGGCCGCCATGTAGCGGACAAGGACTTGGTATTCATCTACTGATGCTGGACGCCTTAGCAATGAGAGCTCTCACGACCAATATGAAGTAAACCTTGCAGACTATAATCATTTGAAAAGAACATGATACTATAAAAGGGAGCTTTAGGATACTCATGATTATTTATAATACTTCTTTTACTGAACTTTTATTATAATTGATATTGTGCACTTCTATCTTACTTGACATTAGTAAAATATAATTTGAGTTAATATAAAAGATTGCATCTTACTCACTCCCGTGTTATTCTTAGTATTTTTGGGATGAAATGGGACTCCCCTGAAACATCACCCTACTGGAGACTTCTCTCACCCCTTTTCTTTGATGTTTCCAGAGATACATGGATCGTCATCAACAGTGAAATGGATGTAGCCTTGGACTTAGTTTCTAAATAATCAGATTCTATTATGTGTGCTAGATAGAATCTTTACTATCTGTTACCAACTTTGGTTATGTTATATTGTTATATTAAAGTTTTCCTTAATGTATCTTGAATGTGTAATATGTATTATATCCTATGGATTGTTATTAGTAGTGAAGTATGTTTTTATAGATGATGGTTGTCTAAACTATGGGAACTATTTATTAACAAATAGCAGTAATATATTAAAAAGAAATATTCTTTGTCATTTAAAAATTACCTTTGGGTTGCTGAAGAAAGTGTATTACTTAAAAGTGTGATTTGGAAAGGTTCTGCTAAGAAAGACTTGATATTTAAGCGTGTCCATTGTGACCCACCTCTCTTTCCTGGGAATCTACCAGATGCATGAATACAGTTGGTATATATTATTTTAGAATAGAACTATAAATTAGAGATAATCATAGAGTTAAAAAAAAAAAGTTCTCGTAAAATTTCAGATTACAAGATAATAATATTATGTTAGCTAATTATTGTTTAAAATAATAATAATAATATTAAAACTTAATGTGGAAGAATTAGAGCTTAGTGAGGTGTTACAGAGACCCCTAGGTTGGACTCCTAGGCAGAAACCCTTAGATGAGACTCTTAGGTGGAGACCCTAAAGTGATGGCTCACCCCAGGCGTGACCCTAGCGGACTCCTAAGGCAGGAGACCCCAGGTGAGACTCTGGGTGGAGACCCCGACAGTGATAGCTTACCCCTGAGGCTGCAGTGGGACCTTTCTCTGCGGAAACCTTAGCGGACTCTAATGGAGACCCTAGGCGGACTCCCGAGTGGAGACCTTAGTGATGACTCAACCACTATCCCTAAGGAGGAAACCTTAGGTGGGACCCTGCCGGAGACTCTTAGGCGGGATTCATGGGTAGAGACCCGCAAAAGGTGTATGTTAAGAAAGTATAAAGTTTCATTTCATCACCTCTTATCACATCGGTTTACCTCATTACCCGCAAGAAAAACCACCCCATTCAACCCATATACAGATAATATGTAGCATTGTAATGTAACTACTTTCCCCAACTTTTACCTGTAAATAACTGATGAAGAAGCATAAGAAGTGGTGTGGTACGCCTGGCATCCAAGTTCCTCCACATCAATAGGTCCATGGTTCGAATCCTCATTCCCCCTACACCTACACAGTGATGGATCTCACACTTCCACTTTAAAAGCTTTCTTCCCCATCCTCTCATCATCCATCCTTGGGGAGCTCTTCATGTCTCATAGAGCAATATTGAACCCCCTAAAACACATATATAAAGAAAGGTTTCCGAAGCAAGAACTTTGTTTCAGTTTCATAAGATTGACCAGTGGATCATTAGCATGGGAGTAAGATGGGAAATTGAGCAATAATTCATTAATTCATTTGTTACCATAAAAGGCCTTGTGATAGTAGGTTGTGAGCTTGAAGTGTTATTCAAACTTCAAAGAACGTCTAACCGAAAAAATTTTAAAAAAAAAACATGTAGGGTACAAATAATGGAGCGTGTCAAGCTAGCTTCTTGTCGTGTCTTTATAGTAAAGAATGTGAAAAATGTAAAAATCTAGCAAAGAGCTACGCGAGCCCAACATGCATAAAAGAATTCGTTAATAAAAACCTGTGCCAGGAAACTGATTTACTTTTACTATAACATCAGGGTGAATAAGAAAAATGATATTTTCATGGATCCATTACCGCATTCTACAAGTAAAATGATATTTTAACATTCGAAAAATAGATATCCTATGTAGCATCTACTTTATCACCATTAGATGACTTTGTGCTCCTTATTCACTCAATTCAACAAGCTCATCTAACGTAATAAAATATATATCAAATGAGACATCCACTTTATAGATATCAGAATAGCATTGCTCAATTTACAAAGTTTCTTCTCAATTTTTACGACATACCAAATTCACAATGAAAGAAAGTATTACTAGAAGGAAGGAGTCTCAAGATTGATTGAATGGTTAGTTCAAATAAATGGTTTTCACTATAATTTTGAGATAAATAACTTTAAAAACAAAAACAACCCTTTGGTAATCATGGAGTTGCATGAAAGTATATAGCTAGAGGAGACCTTGGAGGGTTGAACATGTGATTTCATCTACATCAGAATTTTCATCATCCATGAATAAAATGTTACAATGTTCTTAAAGTGGAACACACTAGGAAAATACAACACAGAGAAGCACAACTCGCTAGCTTTTTTTATTTTAAACATTAAGGCAAACCATGAAGAAATATGACTAGAAGATATGCTCACTTGAGGGTATAAATATGTCTTGAAAGTGATCTTTCTTTGTCCACTGTAACTCATTCCACCATCCTTGTTCACCCCTGATGGATCTTAGGTTGGTTGCCTTGTCCTTGCAAAAAGGTAAAGATTTCAATGGGACAGTTGTATATGTTTACTTGCTCTAGAGGACCATGTCAATGTCTCATTTGTGCATACAAACATGAATCTTGGCAAGTTAGCAAGAGTAGCACCTCTAACTTTGGAAGAACATTCTCACTAATTTCAGTAACTAGAATAAGTTCTTCAAATTCTGGACAGCTTGAACTTCCAGTATCTAAAGTTTTGAGAGATATTGAATAACCCCATTGCCAAAAATTATTTTTAAAGATAGGCAATTGTTCAATGTTAAAACCTTTAATTGGGAAAGGGATCATGGTGCAAGGGACCTTGAAAAACACAATTCAGTTTGAGCAAATTTCTTAAGTGCAATTGCTCTAGATTTGGGAGGGTGCCTACATCTCTTACCTCATTCTCATTGCATTTCAGGTGAAAGGCCATGGGTATGCATCATGTTTTCTTTTCCAATGTGTGATAGTTATGTGATGTCCTTGAAGTTGATCAATTCAAATGCATGGGCTTGAGGAAGAATTTCACTTATTGAACAGGTATTCTCATGCTTACTGTTGTCATACCTAATGTATTTGGAAATCTTATACTCAAAAGACTCCAAAATTTGAGGCCGTTTTGAGTTTTGACATCCAACAAAGAATTGGAATGACATAAACTACCTTCCAAACCTCTTTGTTAGAAGTCTTTCAAGAATGTTTGAAGATGGAAAGCTACATTGGAGGTTGGTTAAATGTTCCTAATAAGCCAGCATCACCATCACATTTTCAGCATCACTACACCAATCCTGGTAGGAAACCACTTCAATTATCAATTCTTCTAATTTTGTGAGTTTTGAAATTGTACAAGGATCAATATCAACTATTTGACCATCATTTTGGTCACCACTTTTGATGTATGGAATCCTCAGGCACCTTAAATTAACCAAGTACCCAATATGAGAAGATACAAAATTCAACATGGTACCGAATTTCAAGGAACTCAAAAAGTTCAAGAGACATGAGGCAATTGTGTGAGATGTTTACAGTCATTAAGATAGAGCCCTTTAAGACCTGTCAACCTTGATATTGATGATGGTAGCTGTCTAATTCTAGTGCCATACAAGTCTAACATAAGGAGAATTCTCATATGTTTCTTGAAAAACAATTGTGGGATTGTGGACAAGTCTAGATTCTTCTGCAGGGATAGCGTCAAAAGCATGCTACAATCTTGATTTGTTGGCAAATCTTGCAAATTGATGTCTATCATAGATACCCACCTAGCATTCTGCTAATATATTGATTCCTGGGCTTTGCGAGTCTCTTTCTGGATGTAAGAACTACATCACGGTACTTAGATGATATATGCAAAGCAAGTTGTTTCATACAATCATTCATGCTAGCATATATCATCTATTTTCCTCTATCCAGGAAGAGACATTAGTAAGATGTTCCAATATTGCATGACCAAGATCACGTGCGTTTTGGTATTTCCTTGTGTCATCAACATCATGAAGGAAGTCTTGACCTGCCAACACTCCACCAAATAATCAATATCAACCTTGCAATTCATAGGGTACAAGGAAGCATACATAAAGCATTTCTATTTATTTTCATCTTTCAGGTCATCATACAGAAGGTTAAGAATGAGTACAACTCGTTTACACCTTCATTCTCATAATCTGGCCATGTCCTTCAAGATCTTCCAGTCCCACCCTCCAACTAGAAGCACTTTTTTTTAAATCTAAAAGAGCGTGCTATCTGACGTATCAGGAAGGGAAAACAAGAGCACTTGTCACACACAAGCCGAGCTATCTCTGAATGTATGGAGATCAATCACAGGTCTTACAATGTTGTGGAACATCTTCCATGCCTCATCCGAGATAACAAGCCTACCTTAATTGATATGCCTACCCTATTCAAGGTACAAACCTGAGGATGTTGAGGTCATTACCACTTTACCGTGATTGTCATTACATGGTATTCCTAGCTGACTCAAATTGATCTCATCCTTTACCTCATCCAAAATAAGCAAATACTTCTTAACTTGCAGCATTCATGTATTTTCTTCGCATTTTCTTCAAAGCCATTGATGACTTCATGTTCCACAATCAACCGCTTTGCAATTTTACATTAAAGCTCATGATCTGTAAGATTAGTTAAGAGCCTAACAAAAATGACTATATCAAAGAGTTTAGCAATCACATCATGGTTATTTAGGTTTTGCATTACTGTTGTTTTCCCTACCCCATTCATTCCATGAACTCCAATGGTTTTTATTTTGCTACTTTTTAGCAAATCTATAATAGTTACCAATGCACTCTGAAGGGTCTGATACCCAGCAATTTGAGGAGCATCAAATACTCTTAGACACCATCTGGAGGTTTATCAACAAGAAAATCAGAATATCCCTTATCAACAAGTTGTTGGACTTCAGGAAGCCTTTTCCATCTCTCTGGATATACTTGAGCGCTTCCAAAACCAAGTTGAGGTTTTTGTTTCCATTTCATATTTGGTAATCAAATAATTCACTTCAGTAGCTATCTTTAACACCTTTGCATTCCATAAGTGGTAAGCACTTGAGACATCTTTTTGTCTGTTTCTTCTGAACTTGCCTCTCTCTATCATCTCTTAATGCAAGTAGCCCTTGCAGTTCTTGCTTCAAGCATTAATAGTTCTCTCCCAAATTTCTTATAGACACAAATGTGCTTGTTACTGCTTCTACTCCAACCTGCTTTGCTACCTCTGTTGCTGTAATGCCTGGTGACGAGGGGAGGAGTGATTGCCAGGAAGAAGACACTACAAGGAGTGGCTCTGGCAAGGCCTCTAAGCATAGGGATACATGAATGAATCGATTACACACTAAGTGAGAAGGATCTTAAAGCTCTATAGGTATAGGATATATAGTTGAGGATGGTTTATATGAATTGATTGGTACTACCTATGCCAACAAAAATGCATCTTCCCTCAGTAGCCCATCACAAAAGAACTCCATGGTTAAACGTGCTGACTTGAAGTAATTTTGGATGGGTGACCTCTGGGAAGTTCTGAGGAAGCGTGTGAGTAAGGACAAAGCACGTTGAAAGACCCGTGTTAGTTTGTCAGCATCAATTCATAAAATAGTAGGGGATATGACATTGCCACGTCTCCAAGGTTGGAAGTAATGTTTCCAAAGCTAGCCATGATATGATCAAATGCTTAGAACAAATGGTACAATAACATGTTTCAAACAGAGCTTAAAATATGAGTTATGATCACAACACTGTGAAATAAGTAAAACCAAACATGATACTTTTTTCTTTTTTTTTTTTTGGTCATCCAAAAATAAATAATGATACTTATTTTACTTCATAGAATATATTCTTAATTCAATGAGTAAAGTACTCTCCATTCCATTTGCATCTATTTTGTACTAACTAGTTTCTACAAATAATTCCTGGGATGTAAAAATAAACACAAAATTTGGATATATACCTGACAAATATATTTCAACTAAAAAATGTTAAGCAACTAGTCATAGATAGCAGAACATAGCTTGTTGGGAACAACTAAAACCAAATCACTTTCAAATTTTGAGTAAATAGCAAGGATATAAGTTTAGTTTTTTGGGTTAAATTTATGATAGCATTGGTAGGAAGGACATGAGAATCTAAGACGAGCAGAATGAATGAGTGACCGACCTTAAAGCGCCAAGTCAAGTCAAATTCAGTGACTTCACTCTACAAGTAAGTAAGTGGTCAAGTCAGGATGTGAGGGTTAGTTGAGATCAGATCCATCAAAACCTTCAAGCAGGTTGGTTTCAGGCGATTTTCAGCACATAAACCATGTCCAAACAAGAAGAAACAAGTTGCATGTTCAAGTCAATAGAACATCTTTTGGAGAAAATAACAATCTCCAACAAAAGGAATCCAATTAAGGAAGTAAATAATAATTCCTGAGCAATTGTTGTCCTAAAGTAGCCTTAAAAATTAGGTTTAATTAATCTAAGTCCCTATAGTTTTCACTCAATTTTCAAATAGGTTTTTATAATTTAAAAATTTTGTAATTGAGTTTATGTATTATATAAATTTTTTCAATCAGGTCTCTATTCCTATAAAACGTTATAAAAATATTAAATTAAATAAAATATTCCTAAAATATTCTTTTATTACAATTTTATGTTAAAAACAACAAAAGAAAAACCCAACTCACCTTTCCCTTCCCCCTATCACCATCACCATTGTTTTTTATCATCATCATCCATCATCACCATTGCCTTGTTCATCCTCCATCATCACCATCAACCTGAATAAATCCATCACGGAGGTTGATGTCCAATATCGAGGAATCTAGGTATCTGCAACAACAACAAAACCCAGAAATCATGATTGTAAGAAAAATAAAAAATTGGAAGGTGGTCTTATTCTGAAATTATAGGAGGACAATGAAAACACATAGTTGATTCAATTGGGGTGTCTTCTTTAGGAGCATTTAGCATAAAAACAAAACATAGTAAACCGCTTGTGGCGATGGTCTTGATCAGGTGGGTACGAGAGGTAGGTAGCGAGAGGGAGAGATCTAGAGCTGGAAATTGAAAGATGAGATTTTTGGGAGATGAGAATGAGATAGGAAGAAGTGGGAGAGGTGAGAGAGAGGAAGGCGTACAAATAGTAGAGTCTGCGAGTTCGAAGCTTCGCCTGAGCTCCTGGGTTCACAACTCGATTTTATGGTGAGGGTGCTGGTAGAGGCATCGTATCAAATGTCGTCGCTGAATACCGTCATATCGGCCTTCTTCCTCTGAACACGGTCACGTCCTCCTCTTCTATGCATGCATTTGTGTCGACCCGCCATGGGGTCGTGACCGACATATGAGGAATCTTATCCCACGTAAGCCTCGTGACCTTTGAGTCTTTTTATGTGCATAATTTAAATCATAAATCCATTTCTAAAACATCATTTCATCTTTAAATAAATCTCTTTTGTTGGAAAGATAATCATCACAAATAATTTCATAATCAAACTCTAAAATCTGAATCATATTACAAAATATATGAGTTGCTCTCTATAAAATAAACCATGAAAACTATAATAATGAGAATGCACTTAAATCATGGTATACAAAACATGCAATATCTCCATGGTCTGAGACCTTACTACACTAGAGCACTCTATCTCTGCACTAAACACAAAAGGTACTTCACTCTAAGTGAAGTTCACCAATGAAAATCTTTACTATTGGGGAAGAAGTGGCTGAAAAACCCACAACAGTTAACGTATCTAATGGAAAAAAGAGAGGGGTGAGTTTCATAAAAACTCAATGTAGTAAGCCCACCATAACCTCTCATGGGACAACATAAAATCATCAAAACTTGGTTAATGCAATAGCTCTGAAATCATATTCATATATGTAAATATAATGGCTCTAAAACTCATATTCTTCTAAATGTAACAACAGGACTTACCTAGAAATAGGAATCTCTGGTTATGCCTCGCATAATAATATATATAATTCTCTTATTATGCATGTCAACCATGACATAACAAATTCTCAATCTCTGGGATCACTTAAGGATTCCAAATTGAAAACCTAACTAGCTTCCATTCTTTGTTGATATTGTCTTAGGACAATTGGTACCAAGGTTAACGACGGGGTTCAGCCTTAACTCGTTGTCCGTTCTCTATAACTACCGTCTAGTCTCTAATTCATAAAACATATCATTTTCTCTAAAACTCCGTCCTTATTTTCTTTGGCTATGAAACTCTATAATACATAAATACTCTACTTTTGAAGTCATCATGGTAATTTATAAAATCTCTAAATCAAGTCATAATCATACTCTAACTCTTTAATAAAATTATTTTAACAATTATGGTCCCATGAGTTTACATTAAAACATATACTTCATTCTCTAGTTGAAAATCATCATTTTCATACACTTAATAAATCCGAACATAATCTTTAATCTTGAAATATTTTCTAAATCATGTAATCATTCCACAAATTGATGAAAATAGCTATAAAGATCAACATAAGAATCATAGGATCTAAACCCACTCACCTGGAGGAGAAGAAGGCTGTGTCAACACCATCGAAGCTCCGAGGGAGGAGGGATGACACCAACGTCTGTCATAACAACTATAAATTCTAGATTAAACTCTAATACTCGAGTTAGCTCTCATTAACTCTAATAATATTGGGGAGCACCCCACTCTAGGATATGAAAAAAGGAGAAAGAAGATAACAAAACCCATAGAAATGCTTACCTATGAGCTTAGGAAGATGGAGATTTGGGAAGATCAAGTAGAAGGTTTAAAAAGGATAATGTCAATCATTATGATGGACCACGCCAAGCGTCTCAGCTACACTCCTCTACGCCAGCGGTCAGTACCCTAGACCACTATAGGATGCAGTCACCCAAAATTATAGGTAAAGTCTTTCATGCATTTGGAGCCTCTCACAATATCTGGGTTCTCTGGGACCTTAAGGTCAAACCAAACTTGTTGTGGACACATGTCCCTAAAATATCACAGTTTTTTTTTTCAAATAGTGAAAAAGCAAAAAAATGAGAAACTAAAATTATTTGGAGTGGTGGTGATGATGGATGATAATGATAAAAAAATTGAAGAACAACAATAGTGGTGGTGATAGAAGGAGGGAAAAGGGAAGGTGGGTTTTTTTTTAATCTAAAATTATGGTGAAAAAATATTTTAAGAATATTTTATTTAATTTAATATTTTTATAACATTTTATAGAGATAGGGATCTGATTGGAAAAATTTATATAATACAAAAATATAATTATAAACTTTTAAATTATAATAATCTAATTAAAATTTAAATAAAACTATATGAACTTACAGATTAATTAAATCTAAAAATTATAACCATGTATGTTAATGGGGTTATCCAATAGAAAATAGAAGATAACACACGCTATCATTCTCAATAAATTTAGGTACACAAAACTGGATGGTAGCTAGCAAGTTTGCGCGTGTATTGATAGAGGAGAGGATAGAAATATAAAATAATATGCAAAACCCATTTGTTTGGCAGGAATCTTAAGGGCATGGTTTCAGTTTTCAAATTTCTTATTTTTAAAATTTTTTAAAGAAAATATTATTAAAAATTAAAATTAAAATTTAAAATTTTTAATATTTCTTTATAAAATCTAAAAAATTAAAAAATTGAAAATCAAAATAAAAAACTAAAAATTCTAACAAACATGCCCTGAGATTTTGACAAGAGGTGAGTCAAGGAAGGCGCCCGGTTATTGTGAAGGACAAAAGGAGTAATTATATCCAGTGACGATTACTTCATCTGGGACCACATGATAGTGCATTTGTCAAAGACTTGTGGTTAAAATTGCTAGAGGAAGAATTTTCTTCCTCCCGGTGTACAGCAGAATGACTTGAAAACTTGATGTATACCGAACCTATACTTTGTGGGGGAGTATGGCAGTCTTCGCCTTCCATTTCAGTGGTTATAATTTGCTGGCAGATATAGCAAAGAAGAAAATCCTATAGAAATTTAAGAACAACAGCGAAAGAATAAACAAAGGATGTAATTTGTAGAAAATTAACAAAAAAAAAACTCAAAATTACATTTTTGTTACCGATGTTATGACATTCGTTGCTGATATAGAAAAAAATGACAAAGTATCAATAAATCATTTCATTAGTTGCTATTGACGGATTAAGCAAGGAAGAGGAAAATATCACCTGTATAACAAGTGTGAATGAGATCCTCTTTTGTACTTGCAGGAACTTCTGCCAAAGAGCTGACATCGATAGAATAAATGAGATGAGATCTCAAGACTTGGAAACGTGAGTGATCCGTCTAGAAATTTTGGTTATTACATCCACATTTGTTGACTAGTGTTTTTTTTTTGGTTTTTGAGTTTAGGATATAATAAATTAACATAGGTTGGTGACAAAAAAAAAAAGCTCCGGACAGGTTTGATTTTCACTTTTTCACTATTATTATGATAATGTTCTCAACTTCTCATCTTGCGTGTTTCCAGGCATTTTGCCTTGAAATAAACAATAGTACTCAGAAAAACTTATTGGATTGTGGTTGCAGGAATAGGGGGTTCTATAAAGCCTTGCGATTGCAGATGAAACTCCAAAAGATGCTTCATGAACAACTTCTAGTACTTCAGTTAGTACTAAGATTCATTGGTCTTTACCCCATAATCCAGATTTGCTTTCCCTTTCTTTGCTGTTCGGAAGAGAGGAACTCAAAAGTCTTGGCATGTTCTGATATTACAATTGTTGTGCAGATTCAAAGGAAGTTGTAGATTCAAGTCTTAAACAAGGGAAGCGTCTTCAGATGATGTTTGAGAAACAGACATGAGTAACAGCAAGGCAATTACTAGCAGCAGGAGCCTTTCAAACAGAGTGCTCTGATCCTCACCGGTTGAACTCTTCTCCATCTGTAACAGTAATGTGTTAGTATTGATGACTTTAATTTATTCAAGTTATCAGGATTTTTATTTTCCTTGTATAAATGGCATTTTCAGAAGCCTAAACACGTATATCATCAATCCTAAGTAATCTTTCAATTGAAGATGAATAAAGTTTATGGTAAAACCCGAAGCAACATGATGGAATCTTGCACCATTTGAGTACAAGTTCTATTCCTTTAATTACAAAGTTGTGACTGAGAATATTCCTATGGTTACAAATTAGGCGAAAATGCAAAGGAAAAGCCCACCAAAACTTTGGCAGTCTGTTTTTCTCCTACTCAAATCTGTACATTTGAATCCTCTATCTACATCAGCACTTGCTACGTTTACTTTCTGCTCAGTTCTCTAGAATTCACCATGATCTAACAATAATCCAGTTCCCAAATGACCCTAATGCACTGTCTTCCTGTTGCCATGTTGTCATTACTTCTAGTTCATCGAAGCTTGAAAATGAGTTGCTGATTTTGAAATCATTCCCTTCTAGACTTTCTACTTGTTCATCTAAATCAGTAAGTATCCCCAAAACCTTGAACCTCCAAGACACTTGTGGGTGAGGATGCATATTCTTTTTGGGAATGTCTTGTCGAATTCCTTGAACAAATGGATGGCAAAGCAACTCCTGGGTGCTGCACCTCTTTTGGGGTCTCTATCCAAGCACCTGGTCAAGAAATCCAAACCCTCTTTCGAGAAATGGGTTGGAAGTTGGGGTTATCCTATCACCATGGGCAATCCTTAGCACAACAGCCATTGGATTTGAAACCTCGCCAGCCCAAGGAGGCCTTCCAGTAGCCATCTTGATAACTGTACACCCCAAGGACCATATGTCTGCCACAACATCCAGCGCCTCATTCCTCAACACTTCAGGAGCCATCCATAGAGGAGTCCCACCAACAGACTGCCAGCAGGAATTTGCCAAGCCTCCATCACCCTTCACCACCCTTTTGGTAATCCGCTAGTTTGATGTTCCCAGTTGAGCCCAAAAGCACATTCTTGCACTTGAGCTCGCAATGCACAATCCCATGGTGGTGAAGATGTTGCAACCCATGAAGGATTTCTCTAGTATACACCTGGACCACCTCTTCATCCATTGACCCTCCAAACTTGTGTGCCACATCGGCCAAACTGCCCTCTGCCATATACTCCATGAAGACATTGAGATTACCCTGGTCCTTATCTGTCCCCAAACGTTGGACGATATATGGTAATGAACTTAAAGTCGCGAGGATTTTGACCTCATTGTCCAAAGCTTAGCATCTAGCCCCCGAATGCGCTGATTTCACGACAAAAAGCCAACCAGTGGATTTGTTCATGGCCAAATGGACAGTGCCAAAAGATCCAGATCCAACCAACTTGCCCTTCACCCATTCACTAGGTTTAGGTACCACAGATTGGCAGATTGAAGAAGCCATTCTGCCCTCCAAGTATCAAAAGGGCACCCAAAAATGTTCGATCACTGTTGAGTTGGGAACAAAACCTCCCAACTCAAAATATGAAAAAATTGGTGTCGAAAAAATCATACAGACTGCAAAATTCCCTAGTTCACCAAAACTAATGAAATTTTATAAAGACAAGCAAATCCGACTACATTTATTAGAGAGGCTCCAAAAATAACCACCGGAGAAAAGAGAATATAGGTTGATCAATGGACCATTTTCTGGCAAATTGCCGACACTGAAATCA
Organism: Dalbergia oliveri; assembly: GCA_030441495.1. NCBI lineage: Eukaryota > Viridiplantae > Streptophyta > Magnoliopsida > Fabales > Fabaceae > Dalbergia > Dalbergia oliveri. Next base: position 34,019,555 of record JAMLFY010000009.1, on the reverse strand, counting down.
AACGCATGAAAACTTAACCGGGCCGGGATGAAAACAAATGAACCGTCAAAAAAGAAAAGTTCAATCCAGCGTATGTTACTTGCAGGATTTGGTAAGAAGTTGAGAGGCTGGAAACCTTAAAGGGAAGAGTCAGAGCGGAACCGCCCTAAGGAGCGAAACCCCTTTTTCAGCACTCAAACGCTCTGTTTGTTTCAGGTTTGTGAGGTTTGGCTGAAGAAGAAGAAGAAGAAGAACGAAAACAACCACCCTGCAAAATGCCAACTTATAAAAGGGGGAGTTTCTGTTTTGGGGCATATACAGTTTTTGGCCGTTGGCTACTCCCTTTTTATCTTATTTTGATATCATGCGGTTGGCTATCCTTAATTCTTGGAAGTTGGAACTCTATCTCTGTTCCTGTCTCGTCCAGTGTTTGGAGAGGATATAGGGATCGATATATGTAATTCTCCCTCCATTTTTTTTTAATAGACATTTTTAAAAATCATACCATTTTAATATATTGAAAAATTGATATATTTATCTATAATATATATTCCTAGAGTGACTATTAATAAGAAATATAGGGAGTAACTAGGTATCATTACTCACCTAGGGTAGAAGGTTGACGTCTAGTGCATGCATGCCAATTCTTCTTTCTTCTTTTTTTTTTTTAATTTTTTGTCTCGTAGTTCTCACGTGATTATTTTGGTTAATGCAGTGTACAAATTTAAAGAATGCTTTCCTCAAATGAGTGGTGGTCAGGAGTTTTGTAATAACGAAATCCTCGGAGGAAAACCACTAAAAATTTAGGGAACAACAAAGAGTAATTATATGTTCTTTTAATTACCAAGTCTCCAAATTTTAAATTATAGTTACGTCGGTACGAGTTATAATTTACACAATGTTCAATAATTATCAAATATATGTAAGGGAGATTTTATGTTAAAGAAATTTTTGTACACACTAATTGGAAAGGGAAGTGGTTTTCATTTGTCTATTGTTACTCCATATTAATCACATGCATTTGCACTACTCCTAAAACATCCTTAAGATTATTTTAATAGTTGACTTTTGTTTTTTTGTTAATTTTCAAAATTAAGAATTGTGTTAAAATCTCAATAATCTATTGTAATTTCATATTTATTATTCATGACATTTCTAACTGCCTTTAATTAAAAACTTAGTTTATATTTATGATTAATATATGAGTTTAATTTCTATGGATTTGACTGGATAAAACTTTTTTACATTGTCATCTAATCTTTTATTATCATTCAGGAAAGTAGTTAAACCTCATACTTACTACTTGAAAACTATATAAATGGGATGATTAGATTGAATAACCATGCAAAAAGATTTTACACACTAATGCATAAAAATTAAACTCTTAATACATTGCTACAATGATATTTTTAAATTTGTATTTAATATTTTTATTAGAAATTTAAATTTAATAAGAGTTATATATATATATATATGCACTAATAGTGTAAAATTTTTTACACTATCATTCAATCAAATCATTTTATTTGAATGACTTCTTAAATAGAATGAGTGTGAGACCAACTAATTTTATTTGATACTTCAATACATAATTCAATGATAGTACAAAACTTTTTTACACTATCAATGCATAAAAATTAAACTCATTTGATAATTGTACTAATTAATATTAGGATTTAATTTTGATGTAATGACAATGTAAAAAATTTTACATAACGTCCAATCATTTAATACCACATCACCAAATGTGGTTAACTTCCACACTTACTACTTTAAAAGTCATTAAAATGGTTGATTGGATAGTAGTATAACACTTTTTTACATTGTTTGTATGTCACAACCCATTCCTAATGTACCACATTAAGAACCTCATCCCCACGTAATTCTCATGGTTATTGAGTCATACTATATGCATAATTTAAATCATAAAATCTATTTCTAAACTTAAATCAACTTGCATTTTCAAATATACAATACACATGTCATAAACCAAATCTTGAATCCATAATCATAATACAAAGCATAATTAGAGTTGCTCTCTACAAAACCATGAAAACCATAAATCCATAATCACAATTTCTAATCAAATCATGGTATAAAATGCAAAAAATATATGTATAGTCCTGGACCCTACTTGCAAACCACTTGGAGCACTCTACAAAATAACTAATGCTTCACGTCAATATGAAGCTCACCCAAATGAAGAGCTACTATAGCTTAAGGAGGAGGGTTGCCGTAGGATCTAATGTTGCAACTATATCTAATGGAAAAGAGATGAGGGTTAAGTTTTATCTTAAAATTCGACGAGTGAATCCTCATGTATCGCTCCCCAAAGGAGAGTGACACTAGCAAGTATACTAGATCGTCAAGTAATAGAGTAAAAGATAGGATTGTCATACCCACAGGGATAATTTAAATACCAATTTTAGTTAACTAAATGACAAATTGAACAATTGAAAAGCGATTATATCAAAAGGAATTTAAGGGCTAAAGTGCTCAAACAATGTAAAAGCAATATAAGAATTGATGGAGTTAAATGCTAGGTTGATTTACTTCAACTATGTGTGAACAATATGTAACATGAACATCAATATGCCTTGTCCAAATTCAATTAAGTGATGGTAGGATCATCATTTCATTAAATTTTTTCTCAAGATCATCTAATGCTACTCAAGAGTCAAGCACCTAACCTCTTAGCATACTTAAGTCTACAGGTAGTTCTCAAACCCATAAATACCACATAAATCATGTTTGTCTATCTCTAGGTGTTATTCAATTCATGGCATTGCATTCATAGACATGACTCTTACTCCTTTTCTCAAATTGTAAAAAGCCCTATAATCCTAAATTGGTGATCAAACAATTCAAGATAAATAACCTCAAATACAATGCTCACTATCAAATGAGAACAAGACATAAATTCATTCACATTAGCATAATATCAAACACAAAGCCTCCATAAATCACCCTTGGCAAAAGGGTTTAGAATGAAATAAAAAACAACAAAAATGAAAGAAAGATGAGAAGAAGCCATGAACAAAGAAAAAATATACAAGAAATTGAAGAATAATCCTAAGAGATGTCTCTCAAGCTCTTGAAGCTTCAATCCCCTTTGCTCTCCAAGCTCTAGCCTCTTCTTTTCCCATTTTTGTATCTTGATCTCAATGCCCCTTTCCAACATGTTTTCATAGGTTTGTGTGTCAATCATGGGCTGTCAGGATTGATAAGAGGCATTTATACCACTTATCTTGTTGCCAAACTTTAGTTTTTTACATGATTTTAATCTGAGTTATTAATGTAATTAATTAGGATTTTAATTTATTTCTCATTGTGTAATTTTGGAAGAATTATTAGCTTTTGTACTTATTTTATAATAATTTGTAATTACACACTTGTTGCATTTAACTTGTCTCTTTAAGTATGGTTTTGAGCACAGGAACTTTGGATCAATTACAAAACGTCAAAAGCAAGGTTGGAAACTCTCTGAAGAAGCCTGGAGCAAAAAGGAAGAAAAAGCATGGAAGTTCACTTTTAGGTGAGCACTAGCGCCAAGGACTCGCAGAGCAACAACCATCAAATTTTGAGACTTAGTTTCCGTTGAGCACCCACTCCTTGAGCATTGAAATCTGATGCGACAATGGATTGTAGTTTACTGATCTATTTTGAGCCTCACTTTGGCCCATTTTTAGAAAGCAATATATTTAGGATATTTACAGAATTTTATCTTGTCTTTTGACTTACTTTTAAATCTACACTTTATGTTGCTATTCTCTACATCTCTCTTCTCTCTTCTAGAGATTACATTAGTGAAGGTGTTTTATTTTGGAGATTGTGGCAAGGATTGTTGCTATTATTTTTAGGTTCTCTCTTATCTTTATTATTGTAATCCTCCAAAGATGTAGGAGTAAATTTCTTTATTAGCGTAGGAATTTCCTAATGGATTGGGATGATGTTTGAGACATTTTGTTTATATTAGATGCATTGGTTTTCTTAATGTTCTGTAGTTTCTATTCCTATAATTATTGTGGTGATTACTATAATCATAATTGGAATAACTAAATTGGCGATCATCGTTTAGGGAAACCCTTTAGGCATAAATTGATAGATCTATTGGTTTATGTTTGAGGGAGAACATTAGAATTAACTTTTCGATTGGTGGTTAGGCTATAGCAATTAATTCATTAAATCAATGTGATTTCTTAATAAATTGAGATCTCGTTTATTAGTTATTTACATTGGTCAAATTCTAGAGGTCGATCGATCAATATATAATTGCCAGGAATTTATTACTAATAGCCATCAATGGGTTCAATATTTGGTCAATGATAACTAGTTTCAATCCTAAGAATACCTTGCACTAGTGCTTCTTCACCGTTGCTATTATCTTATTGCTATTATCTTTTAATTTTAATTACTTTAATCTCATTCTTCTAAACCCCCAATTTTCCCAACTAAGTGTTGAAGCCTCCTTGAAAACGACCTAGGTTCGTGTCCTTTATTACATTTTTTGTATAACTTAGCTCTTTATAAATTTTAATTTGTTGTGAGTTGCGACACCACATCAAATTTTGGCGCCATTGGGGAGGCATTAAGACTTAGTTGTTTATTATTATTATTTTTTTATTCCAGTTTTTATTTTATTTTATTTTATTTTATTACTATTATTATTTTCCACAAAAAAATGAAATAAAAAAAAATTGTTCCCTTGTATAAGGTTTTCCATGTTGTAAATTTGATATCTCTTGGTTCTGAAATTGAAAAAACTTTGAGAAAATTAGGCAGGCAAAGCGCAGGAACGAAACCATATGAGCTATCTAATCTTCTGTTTAGTGTTTCTGTAAATACAGGTAATATAGGAGATCGGAATAGAACACTAAGGGAGCTCACTACTCCTAACTTTACCCAATAGCCCTTGGCCTTCCTTACCTAGGCTTGACAATGATTTTGAGCTTAAGGGGTATATGGTTCATGCTCTGCCCAAGTTCCATGGGCAATCTGGACAAAGCCTCACCACTTGAAGAAGCTTCATATGATGTGTTCTGGCATGAGACCCAATGCGGTGGAGGTGGATGATGTTAAGCTTAGAGCATTCCCCTTCTCCCTAGAGGGTGCTGCAGAAAATTGGTTCTTTAATCTGCCAATGGGGTTGTAAATAACGGATGAAGATGAAAAGGCTTTCCTTGAGAGGTATTTTCCCGCCTCTAGAGTGGCTTCTATCAAGAAAGAGATTGGAATTCGGAGACTGATGAGACTCTTCATGAATATTGGGAACGCTTCAAGGTCCTTTGTGCAAGCTGCCCCAATTATTAGATTTCGGAGCAACTCCTTCTTCAGGACTTTTATGAGGGGTTAATACCCGCTGAGAGATGTATGATAGATGCTGAGTGGAAGGACACTTCTGATAAGATCATTGAGAATATGGCTGCCAATTTTTCGCAATTTGGTTCCAGGGCAGCCACAACTACTACAGGCCTTCATGAAGTGAGCCAGAGAATCCATTGTTGACCCAGGTTTACAGCAACTTTTGGCCGCATGCAACAATTAATGGTGAGCCAAACAACTCCAGTGGTTCCTAAGGTCTCGTGGCATATGTACTTCAAATGATCATCACACTCAGATGTGCCTAACATTGAAAGATGACTTAACTTTTGGGGTAGCAGCAACATACCCCTTCTAAGTCCACCTCAAATCAAGCAAGCTAGTTTCCATTCGAGAACACTTATAATCCAGCTTGAAGAATCATCCTAATTTGAAGCTGGGTAATAATTCTCAACAACAAGACCAACCTTCACAGGAAAAGTATCTAGCACCTCATCAAGGCAATGCCCTCCTATACCTCCATCTTCAACCCTAGTATGACTAAGATGATGAAGATGATAATGAGAAAGCAGGAAATTAGAAAAGAAAATGCCCAACCTTCCAAGACTGTGACTCAGATGAAGAATAATCAAAGCCATAGGCCCCACCTGCCCACTACCTTCCCAGACCTGCCCAATCCAAGAGGAAATGTTTGTGAAATCATACTGAAGGTCTAGAACAAAAATTCCAAAGGTAGCTAGGCCTAGAAGAAGATCAGAAAAGAAACTGGGCTCAAGGATGTTTCTATTGAGTGTTGCAGCTCAACCGAGTATAATGATGATTTTGCTAGTGATTCAGAGATGAAGACCTTGGTTAGCTGTCGTAGAAGCTAAACCAACACTTGGAACGCTAGCCGAGGAGGAACGGGCAACAGGAAGAGATTCTGAAAGTGCCCAGAGTCTAAACCATTGCAACTCTCCAGAGAACCTAAAGAAGTTCCAAGCATTCCCCACCTCATTCCCATAGAGGATCCAACCCAAAACTCCCATCAAATTGAATTCTTAAACTTGGGAAACCTTTAGAAAAGTGCAAGGAAACATACCCCTATTGGATGCAATAAAGCCAATTCCCAAATATGCTAAATTCTTGAAATATCTATGCACAAATAAGAGGAAGATCAAGGGACGGAGAAGAGAATGTGACTATGGGGTTAAATGCCTCCTCCATTATCAAGCTTGGTATCTACCACCCAAGTGCAAGGAACCAGGCACATTCACTGTCCCCTACACTATTGGGAACCTACACATCACGAAGGCCTAGCTGACCTTGGAGCTGGCATTAATGTTATGTCTAATCTCTCTATGAGTCCTTACACTTTGGAGAGCTCAAACCAATCGGGTTGCAAATTCAGCTGGCCAACGTAGCATCACAAGACCAAAAGGAGTATTGGAATATGTTCTTGTCCAAGTAAATGATTTAATATTCCCTGCTAATTTTATGTGCTTAAGAGAGAGAATGACACTAATACAACCAGCATACATTGATCTTAGGTAGACCCTTTTTGAAAAACTGTAGAACCATGATTGATGTCTATGCTGGCACTTTATCCATAGAGTGGGGACATAAAGGTCCAATTTAACTTATCTGATGCTATAAAACATCCCCATGAGGAACACTCTATGTTTGGCATTGATGTCATTGATTCTTTAATTGATGATGCTTGTGGAAATATGCTCTGAGGATCCAGACCCCTTCTTCAACTTTTCCTTCTTCCATGGGATATGATGCACCTATTATTTTAGAATGTCCTAAGTTTTTAGAGATAGGTACACTATCCAGGCAAGTCATTAGTTAGTCAAGTGCTTTATGACCAGCCCATGTTGGGAAGAAGCTCTGAAGGGCAGGAGATCTTGTTGCATGAGCCCTAGGCAAAACTGATGGCTGGAAAGCCAAAGTCTAGATGGAGGGCCATTCCTGGTCAACCATGTGCACCTTGATGGTGTAATTGACGTAGAGAACTCTAGGATGGCTTGATGCACCATTGATGAGCATTAGCTGATGCACCTCCATGAGGACCCTACGGATCTAAGGGCTCCATTGGCTTATCTTTAGGTTAAAGCCGCACACCCTCCATGAAGGTCCTAACGGTCCAACTTAGGGACGTTAAAGCAAAGTGCTTACCCACCGTGAGGTTTTTCTTTACCTTTCTTTTTTATTTTTCTGGATTTTATTTTTTGTCATTTTTAGTTTCAATTCTTGCATTATGTTTATTTTTATTTGTGTTCTACACCATTCCTTTGGCACCTTAGAGATCACATGCATAGGCTCACACCACATGTCCTTTATTGACTTGCTTGACATTGACTATTTTGTATTGCATGCTTGGTAGATTCACTGTTGTTGTTTGGATTGAATACATGCACTTTTACCTGTGAGATTTTGAGCCTCTTTGATTTGACTATCATGTGTCATGCTTATTTGTTCATGTGTATTTCCCTCTTTAGATTTGCATTCTAGAACTTGCTTAGGATCTTGTTTAAAAATATGTTTTTCATGTGCTTGCTTGAATATGATTGAGGCATTTTTCTTGTTTTTAGCCACTTTTCCATATAGCCAACTTTTGCATGTTACCATTAGCCCCTTTGAGCCTTATTGCCCATTCTTTTGTTTTAGTATATCCTTAGCCAAAGTAAAAAATAATGAAAATTCCCAACCTTTTAGGCTTAAAAGAGCAATTGTGCACTTTTCTTTTATATGTCCTTGAGCATAAGTATGGGGAGAGCATGAGAACATGCCCTAATTTAATTGTGGGGGAAACAATGTGTACAAAAATAAATCCAAATGACACACAAAAAAAATGAATGAAAAGTTGGTAAAAAAAATTCTAAAAAAGTTTAGTTGAAGGTGTACCACATTGCAAAAGAAAGGCCTGTAATTATGTTAATTTGGACAAAATGTACCCTTAGGCACTTGTGCTCTTTGTGTATGCATTTGTTCTCCTTTGACTAAAGGTATAGCTCATTGGCCTATATAATGACCCACCTTCACCTAAGCCCTATTACAACCAAAGGTAAGTCCTCTTGATTTGGTATGCATGTGTGTGTAACAAAATGGAGAATGAGACCCGTGACAAGCCTATGGTAATGCATTTTCATTTGAGGTGATTAAGTGTATATCATAACCCAAAATACTTGAGAATGAGTGGCAAACATTAACCTTGGGAAGATTTTTATACTTAGTTCATGCATCATATGTGGATTCTACCTTGTGTCTATGTCCTTGCTTATGCCTTGCTTGTTGTAATTCCCTTGATTGTTGGTGTGAAAGCTTACTATTGTGCCTCTAGGTTCATTGGATTGGTGAATTGTTATTTAATTTCATGCATCATGTACTTTTAGTTTTAGGAGTCTAGTGTAGTCCTTGTATACGCTCTATCCATGCCTTGGTTTGATCTTAGTTTCACATGAGGACATGTGAAAGCTTAAATGTAGGGGAGTTTGATAAGTGGCATTTATCTTATTGCCAAACCTTAGCTTTTTATATGAGTTTTACTGAGTTATTAATGTAATTAATTAGGATTTTAATTTATTCCTCATTGTGTAATTTTGGAAGAATTATTGGCTTTTGCACTGATTTTGGAATAATTTATAATTACATGTTGTTGCATTTAACTTGTCTCTTTGAGTATAGTTTTGAGCACAGGAACTTTGAATCAATTGCAAAATTTCAAAAGCAAGGTTGGAAACTCTCTGAAGAAGCCTAGAGCAAAAAAAAAAAGTATGGAAGTTCACCTTGGGTGAGCACTGCACTAAATCGCATTGTAGCGCTCAGATCAACAACCATCAAATTTTGGGACTTAGCATTCTATTGAGTGCTACAGCGGTGGTGCAATAGCGGGATTGCAGTTCATTGATATGTTTTGGGCCTCACTTTGGCCCATTTTTAGAGCAGGATATATAGGATTATTACAGCTTTTACCCTGGCTTTTGACTTACTTTTAGATCTATACTTTAGCTTGCTATTATTCTCTCTACATCTCTCTTTTCTTCTCTCTTCTTTCTCTTAGGGATTCCATTAGTGAAGGTGTTTTATCTTGGAGATTGTGGCAAGGATTATTGCTATTATTTTCAGGTTCTTATCTTCATTGTTGTAATCTTCTAGAGATGGAGGAGTAGATTTCTTTACTAGTGTAGGGATTTGGATGGATTGGGATAATGTTTGAGACCCTTTGTTTATATTAAATGCATTGGTTTTCTTAATGTTTTGCAATTCCTATTCCCATAATTATTGTGGTGATTGCTATAATCATTATTGGAATAACTAAATTGGTGATCGTCATTTAGGAAAACCCTTTGGGCATAAATTGATAGATCTAGTGGTTTATGTTTGAGGGAGAACATTAGAATTAACTTTATGATTAGCGATTAGGCTATAGCAATTAGTTCATTAAATCAATATGGTTTCTTAATAAATTGAGAACTCATTTCTTAGTTATTTGCATTGGTCAAATTTAGAGATCGATCGATCAATAGTATAATTGCCAGTAATTTATTATTAATAACCATCAATAGGTTCAATATTTGGTCAATGATAACTAGTTTCAATCCTAGGAATACCTTGTATTAGTGCTTTCTTCACTGTTGCTATTATCTTTTAATTTTAATTGCTTTAAATCACATTCTTCCGAACCCCCAATTTTCCCAACTAAATATTGAAGCCTCCTTGAGAGACGACCTAGGTTGTGTCATTTACTACATTTTTTGTGCAACTTAGCACTTTATAAATTTTAATTTGTTGTGAGTCGCGACCTCGCATCAGGATCAATACAAAGGCCTAGTCCACAAGTTAGATTCATGCACCCATATTGTAGCATGGCAATGGCTATGCTAGAGCGTAGCTTAAATGAAAATATCATAACTATGACACAACTACACTCTAGCGGCTTCAGTTTGGACCCATGCTCCAGCATAGATTTCTATGCTCCAACATGGACTTCTAACATTATTTCAGCTCCAATTCTTGCTCCTTTGCACTCCTGATTCAAATGCTTCCTTAATTCTTCTTCCAAAAAGCTACAAAACCAATGGAAACCACAAATGGAATGCAAGGTTAAATGTGAGTGTAGTCATGCAAGAATTTAGACCAAATGATGTAAAAAGGGCAACTAAAAAAACTAAAACTAACTATCAACAAACTAAAATCTCTCAAGAAAACTAAAGAAAAAGATAACTCCTAAAAGTTTTATCACTCACTCACAACCATACATGGGACAACAAGGACAAATGTATAAATAACACTATAGAAATCAAAATCATTTATATCCATAAAACATAGTAATAATAATAGTAGTATTGGTTTCAAATAAAGCATATGAAAACATAAATATTCTTATAAGGAATCACATGTCATGAACCGATTGGGAACGTGACCGACATGCGAGGAATCTCATCCCACGTAAGCCTCATGGTCGCTGAGTTGTACTATATGCATAAATTAAACATAAATTCATTTCTAAATGTAAATCAACTTCCAAGTCATAACTATCAACATAATTTCATTTCATAAAATCAAGTCTAAACCATAATCATAATATATAATGATATCGAGTTGCTCATTATACAAAAGAATAATGAAACTATAAATTTATAATTACAATACAAATCATAATGCAAAGAATGTGTATGGTCCGGGACCCTGCCCACATAACACTAGAGCACTCTACAAAATCATGCTAATGCTTTACTATGAGGTGAAGTTCATCAAGCTAAAAACTATAGCGCTAGGGAGGAGGCTGTGGAGGATCTGAAGTAGCTACTGGATCTGGAAGATGGAGGAAAGAAGATGGGGGAGTTTCCTCTAAAACTTAGTAAACGGATCCTCACCCACAACTATACATGGGATAAAAAGAAAAGTACATAAGTAACAATGCAAGGGTCAAAATCTTTTCTTCTTATAAAACATAATAACTATAGTAATACTAGTTTAATATAAAGTACGCTAAAATGTAATTATATTCTTAGGGAATTAATTAGAGAAACAGAATACTAATACATGCCAACCATGCTCAATCCCTCGCGAACAAAAGTACCTAGCAAAGATTTAACAATCCTTCGTGAAGTGTGTCCCTTGTGGACTAATCTCAATATATATAATTGCCCCTCATGGGCAATCCTGTATACCAAGGTTAACAAATTAACTGTCATTAACTCATAGCCTTTTTCTTTCAGGAACTCTTACTCTGAAATCACGCTATGGTCAAAAGGGATTCTATGAATCTAGGTTCAACAATACATCATCATCATGTATGAACATATTTCCACATTTTTCGTCAATCTTGCTAACTCTTACCATCATAAATCAAATCAAGGATTATGAACAAATCATATCTAAACAATTTGAATCCAAGAATTGTCCCGTGTATTCTTTGAAAATCAATCATTTTCATGAGTATCTCTAAAATGTATTTTCAAATCTTTGCAAAATGCATCTAAATTTTTATATCATGCCAAAGCTTGAGTTTTAACCTTCTAAATACTTATAATTTCTGAAAATATATTTCTAGTCACCAAAATAAGGTCATAAGGTCAAACTCACTCATCTAGAAGAGAGGAACTAGTGGTATCAACAACCAAGAAACTCTATGGAGCAGGGGTAACACCAATGTCTGCCATAACCATAACAAAACCCATAAATAATCTATAACAACTCTAAAACAATTCTATGAACATTGGGGAGTAACCAAACTTGATAACAATGAGAAGTTATAACAACCCAAACTCAAAAACATGGAAGGGAAGAGAAAGATGACATAAACTACCAAAAATCTCTTACCTTGAAGCTTGGAGGAGGTAAGATTAAGTGGGGTTTCACTACAAAAAATTGTGTAAATTATGGCGGTGAAATTAGGCGTTTTCAAAATCCGCCACAATTTTAGTAAATTACGGCAGTTTTGGTAACCACCATAATTCTAGTGAAAGAAATGGCGATGGAATTATGGAGTGCTTTAAAACCGCCACAAAGTTTGGTAAATTACGGCGGTTTGGTAATTATGGCGGTTAACCGCCCTTATTTACCATTAACTATTTTTATATCTTTTTTCTTACTTTTTTATTAAAGTATAGGAGAAAATGAGTATTTTCACTCTATAACATTTTAGCTAGTTACAAATAGATACCTTAACTTCTAAATCGCTTAATTAGATGCTTAAATTACACTAATCCTCTAAATTAGTCATTTTATTTAATTTTGGGTTTAGCTAGATAGGTGATGTGATAAAGTATCTAATGATATATGCCACAATTTCTTTTAATTTTTTTAAAAAAATTATTTATATTATTTAATATTTGTGAAAGATACATATCAATAAAAAATTAAAAAATATTAACTAAAATTTTATCATTCACTACTCAAAAAATGAGGATGGGAAGCTAAAATTAAATGTCAATTCTTCTAAGAGGATGCGTTATCTCTTTATTTTTTAATCTTACAATAAAAATAATGAGCTATGGTAAATAGAGCACATTTTGTGCTTTTTTTTTTATTTCAATTGAATTTGGAACTTGTTTTATTACTACAATTATAGTTATATTTCCTTAAAAATGGAAACAAAATATGAATAGTGGATAAAACTCGAGTATTTTTTGCATTGAGCATATATATATTATAAATCGTTTATTCATTGTGGAACTTTTAGATTTTAACTCAAATTTTATTGTGTTGTTATAGAAATTTTTAAAATTTTAAAAAGAACTAATTTTAACGAATGTGTTAGCCAAATTATTTAATTAAAAATTTAATAAAATATAAAGAAGAAAAGAAAAAAATATTATTTTTTAAAATAAACTTATGAGTCTAAGAAAGAGAATTATTTATAATTAAACTTGAAATAATAATAAGATTCTATGTTCAGGACAAGAAGTAAGGAAAAAATAAAAAACCCCAACACTGATCCATTCCATGAGAAAACCCATCTATTTCACCTAGACGACACTATTCCCTCATCTTGCGCCATTTGACGCACCCTTCACTGAAACCGCGTCACACTCCCACACAAGAAGCTCCCCCTTACGCTCCCTTAACCACCACCACAAGAAGCTCCTTCCCAACCAACCGACCGCAATCCCATCTGACTCCCACACCTCAAATCCTCCACGCGTAACACCCATTATTCCAGCAAACCCTTCCAGAACTTCTTTCCCTCTGTCGTCCTCTCGCGGAAGTCTCCAGCTTGAAGGCGACCGCCTCGTCAGCCGAGGGGCAGCCTGAGGGTCGAGCCACCCTCACCCGCGCCTCTGCCAAACCCAGAAGCCCCCAAAGCTCCTCAGCTTCGCCAACGACGAAGACGACGACACCACCACTCCCTGGCGACGTCCTTGCTCAACCCGACGGAGCCCTCATCTACACACGTGGTGGTTGTGCTGGTGCATGAGAATGAGGTTGTGACCTAAGCTTTCAGACTGGTACTGAAGCAGAGCCTCTCCTTAAACATCCTGTGTAAGTGTTCCTTCTTACCTTTAGCAGTGTCAGAATACTTGCTTTTTTCTTTTTCCATTTTTGTCCTTTCAAAATTTATTTCCCTTATTAATGGTTCAGGCTTATTTCCAAATGAAGTCCTTACATATTGTACAGTTAAAGTCATCTTTCTAAATTTCCCCTGCAATTGAGCCTTAAAAGAAACAAGATCGAGAATCCACCTACCATGACTCATGCAATACCTGATGAGTTGGACAGAATCAATAGGTGAGTACGACCATGTAGCCTGATTAGTTCTACCATTCAATACCTGATTAGTTCTTTTCTTGTATTGAATGTATACTATGTTGTTTGATTTTGAATACCTGATTAGTTAAACATAGAATGTATACTATGTTGTTTCGACAACTCATGCATCTACCATTCAATACCTGATTAGTTTTAGCCTCCGCACTCATTCTAAACTTTTTCGTGTGTAAATTAGTGTATGGTATTGGTAGTGTATCGTAAGCTTTGAATTGAAGTTGTTGTTCCTGCAACCACTACAATATTTGGCAGCAAATCTTGTATATTATATTTCATTAATTTAGCTTGTAGGGAAGATATTAGTGGCCAACACATGTGTACTGTTGTCCTCAATCTCAATGAAGGGAAATAAGTGTTATGTTGGACCCCATGAATGGAATATTATCCATTTTTGTTCACAAAAGAGAGTGAAATCGACCCAAGTTCTATCCATGGCGTTCTTTCCCTGAAAAAAAGGAGAGAGCTTTCCCAGAGAGAAGGAACGTTCAACTGGGTTTTAAAAAAACAACAAAATGAAGGAAAAAAATAGCTTTTTCTTTTCCAAGCTTGAGTTGTAAGCCCATTCCACTTTTTGAGGCAAAAAATGCAGATGCTAAACAAGTTTTAGAATAACCCCCAACACTTTCCATCTCTCAATAGCAGTTCTTACTTAGCAAAGAGTACAAAAGAAGAAAAGGAAAAAAATATATATAAGAAAAAAAGGTAATCTATTACTATCAAAAGAAAAATATATATATATAAGAAAAAAATTAATTGTTCGTGTGGATCGCCATGATGCTCGTCATAATATATAATGTGATAGAAATCATACATATATGAATAAATATGATGCAACATATAATATATATATTGCTAGTTATATATATATATAGTGTATGTACTGCATGGTTGAGATATATTAAGATATTATGGAATAATAATTGTTTGTCTCTTGTACCAAAAAGAAAACTTCTTTGTTCATTTTATTGACTTATTTGGTTTTAGTTCATCTTCAAAAATATTTCTGCTTTGTCATTGCTTATTCAGTATGTATGTATAGGTGTGTCCTTGGGCCTTTCAACAATTTAACTAATGGTTTTCTGATGTATTCTTCTAGATATATATTGATTGGTAACCAATAAAAATGCTAGGCTTCTAATGTGTTTTCTTTTTCCTCTATTTGGTCAATAGGGTGAACCTAGTTTTCATTTATTTGGATTCATAATATGTGTTGGGCTACAGCAGCAAAGGCCCTGAAATCTGTGCTACAAGGAATTTTGCTTGCTTCTAAAGGGTAAGGAACTCCAAAACAATTCATCATTATAATCATTATTTTATCTTTGTAGTTTGTGCGCTTTGTTTGGTTTCAAGTTAAGCATATTCAACTGGAACTGACATCCTTCTTGTGCATCAGAGAGAAGCTGAATTCCATGAACCTTCTCCTTTACATGGCTCCAATGGCTGTGGTTTTCCTTCTTCCTGCCACACTTATTATGGAAGAAATGTGGTTGGCATCATGTTGGCTCTTGCCAGAGATGATTCTAAGATCATCTGGTATCTGCTATTCAATTCAGCACTTGCATATTTTGTCAACTTGACCAATTTTTTGGTCACAAAACACACAAGTGCTCTAACCCTTCAGGTATCCCTCCATTATCCAAACTGCTTTGTGTCCCTCCCTCCCTTTTTTTTAATTCTAAATTTGATTTTCACTCCAACAAACATATCTGTTGTCTCATCAATTGTTAGTTAGGACATCTGACTGTGGTGGTTGTCATGTAATAAACGAGTCATTTACCAAATCACAAGATATTTATTTATCAGATAGTCTTGGTGTCCTTTATTTCTTTATTAGTTCATTTGCAATGTGCATCGGTGCAGTCGTTTGTCTATGGTTGTGGAATATCATGTCACCATAAAGTCTTTCAAAGATCTAAACAGTTACAAAAAAATCCTTTTGTGTCACCATTGTAGTCCTATATTAGGATGAATATGGCGACATTGTAGGTCTTTGAGGAACCAATGTGGTGACACTTAGGCTATGTTTGTATGTTTAGATGGAGGGTCGAGGGGGAGTGGCAACTGGCAATGTTAGAATTTTTCATTTATTAATTTAGCTTTATATTAGTTTATATATCTTTTTTGCAAGCACTTGATGGAGGAGGTGGGCTTTGAGTCACCCAATGATATGAGAAGATCATCAGATGGAAGCAATAATAATCCAGCAATCAATCACCCGAGTCCACGTACATGATATTTTTATTAATTACTAGTGTGATTGGTGTACTGCTTAGAACTACTTTCTTTTGGTGTACTATTTGGAATTACTTTCTTTTTAGATTTATAACTATTTTTGTCTCAAGTGTAGCACTCATCTTATACTCACTTATGTATCTTGGATATCATATTATCATGTTTATATCATATTTGTTTTTGTTTTTATGTGAAATTTACGACTATAAAAATAATAGCTAACAGGGTTTCGTATTGGATTGAAAATTTGATATAAATTTGACAAAAAATTTCACTTATGGTCGTTCTAATCTTTAAATTGGAACTGCTAGTGTTTTGAGAAAAATAGCAGTTGATAACCACGCAATGTATTAATATTATTGTATTCACATTGAAAAAAGTGGAAAACCGTCCTAATTTACTAAGATAACTATTAAGAGAAAAATGGCAAGAAGACTCTCCATAATTCACAATGAGAAAAGTGGTGGTTTAAAATCGCCACAATTTACTAAGAACAGGAGGGGCATAGTGTCAAGAATAAAACGACAGTTCTTACCCGCCTTAATTCATACACAAAGAGTGGTGATTAGAACCGCAATTTACTAAGTAAAATGGCAAATTCGTGAAGGCAAAATGGCGGGAAAACGGCGTCAAACCGCGTAATTTCTCTTGAAAATTATGGCCCTTCAATGTTCATTGTGACATTTTTTGTAACCGTCGTAATTGACCGAATGGCATTGGTAATTATGGCGGTTCCTTGAACCGCCTTTCTTGAAAAAAGTGGCGGTTAAACCGCAAAACTCCCCAAAAAATCGCTACAATTCATTATTTTTTTGTAGTGTTTAGAGTAAAGGGTAGGAGAATGTTTAAGAAGAGCTAGGGTTTGATTTTGGATGAAGAACTCGAGTAGGGAGGGTTTTTATAGGGTTAGAGGATCATTAAACGAAACTACGTCATTTTGGTTCTTCTTGGCATTGAGGGGTACCATTATAGCGATCAAGAGGCTTGAAATACTTGTTCTAGCAAACACATGATCCCTATAGCGATCCAAGACTACTATAGCGATTGATAAATATTCCAAATCTCCCCAGCCTATGCACCTAACTAATATAGTGGTGTTAGAAACACATGTTTTGCAAGTGAAGGGTCTTTCATGTGTCCTGGGCCTTCGCAAACACGGGTGGGTCCTAGGGACCCTAAGGCCATACTAGACTTGTCTAGGGACATGTGGGCCTGAGGTGTTACACACAAAGTGACATAATACTATATAATCAAAAAGAATGCTTAGTCCCTTGCTAATAATAGCATCAAACTGAGATTTAATGGTCTCTCACAAACTGCGTCCCTCATGGACAAATCTAAGTGTGGTTAACTACCCCTTGTCTACAGCTTGGTATAGCAAGGTTAACGAATTGACGTTAACTCAGCTTTGTTTCTCTTAGTATCTCCTTATTCAAAAACCATGTTGTGATTTAAAAAGGGATTCTATTAATTTAGGTTCAACATGCATTAATCTCATGATAAACATACTTTCACATTTTTCGTCAAATATAACTAACTCTTATCATCCTAATCAAACCTAGGATCATAAAATAAATCACATCCAAGCAATTTAAATTTCAAAGATGGTCCTATGCATTTGGAAAATCAATAGTTTTCATGAAAAATTCAAAGTATATTCTTTTTTTCTTGCAAAAATGCATAAAAATCTTGTGTCATGTCCGGTTCAATTTCAAATCTTCCAAATACTTCGTAATGCTAGAAAATATATATCTATCACGATCGAATATGGGAACATGACCAGCACGTGAGGAATCTCATTCTCACATAAGCCTCATGATCGATAAGTCCTGCTATATGCTTATTTTAATCATAAAATCCATCTTAATTATAAAGCAACTTGAAAATTTCAAAATCATAATAATAATAATAAATAACTCATTTCATAAAATCAATCAGAAACTGTAATGTAATACAAAATATATTGATTTACTCTATAAAATGAACCATGAAAGCTATATCATTTGAAATACAAAATGAATCGTGGTAATAAAAATGCAAATACAACTATATGTTTCGGAACACTGCCCACTGTCATTGAAGCACTTTATAATAAAAAGAAAAAGACATTTCACTCCAAAATGAAGCCTACCAACTAATGTCTCTACTACTGTTGGGGAGGAAGTGGCTGAGATAGACCTACAGGAGCTACTATATTCTGGAAAGGGGATGATGACTGGCTACAAAAACGGGTAAGATACAACAAGTGCACGAGTCATTCAAGTAATACAAGTAGTGAGTGAAAGAGTATCGTATCCACAAGGATTAGATAGAAGTATGCTAGCAATCAACTAAACCACCGTGTTTAGGCTTAAGCAATATCGATTTAATGAGAATTAAAAGAAAATATGTAAATGAACAATTAATTAAGGAAACACTAACACAAACTCAAAACCAAGAGACAACCAAGATTAAAAGCCTAAAGGGCCTTTTTAACCCTCCACTTCAGTTGGATATACAAATCACTTAAATAAACATTAATAAGTTAGTTTTGTTAGCATGCCAATTATAATTAGAAGCCTATGTTAAGGTCAAATAACCATGTCTCCTTCACCTAAAACACTAAATGTCCTTGTGAATTAGTGTGAAATCAACCCATTATTGAGAACTAACATCGAGCATTTACTATGCAAAACTAATGGGTATGTTTCCATCCCATTGACTAATCTTCACACCTAAGCCAATTAAGTGCAAAAGAAGAAACATTACCCATAACGAAGGTCCATGTCCTATTCCTATGTCTAGTTCAAAGGAATCCCCCAAATCAACTTAAATGGTGGTCAAACATATATAAAAGCATTAACATAAGAAATGGGTAACCAAAACCAATATCATTATCATTTAAACAAGTAAATCTACAAACATCCAAGATCTATAGAGGGGTTCAAAGGATCCCTAGCTACAAGTTTATCTATCCACAATAATAAACAAGCTAACCACAAGTTCAAGAAACAGAATGAACATTAAAGAACAAAAAAAGAGAGAAAGGAAGATATGAGCAAAATAGTGCTTCAATCCTCCTCTAAGCCTTTAGTCTTCAATCTCCAAAATAGATCTCTAGTGTTAGCCTCTCCCAAAACGTAGGTTTTTCTCTCTGAAAACTATGCTAAAGAAGGCCGAAAAACAAACTCCCTCATTGTTGTCCTTAAAACTTGTTTAAAAAATTATTAAAAATGGGCATGGGCCGCATCGGGTTGCAACCTGGCAAAACCATCAGGTTGCAATTCGACTTTTAAAATTGCTGAAACTCTTGTGCGCCCAGTTGCAACCTAGCATATGTCAGGCCATGACTAGGAACAAAAACTTCATTTTCTTCATTCATTGGTTATGAAGGAAAGGGCATGGATATAAATCAAAATTTGAAATGCACAAACATGAAAATCCTAAGATTTGAGCCAATCCAAGACAAAATTCAAAATTGCAATTTGTGAGATTCAATGCAAAGGAACCATGCACTTGATTATTCATATGCTTCTTTTTTTATTTGTCGCTAAATTCTCTCTTTTTTATCATATATATATATATATCCAAAACTCTTTTCCTTTTGTTTTTGGATGGATAATTCTCCATTATTATTTCAATTGACAAAATGCACTACAAAACTAACAATTGGCTCCAATCAAAAGAATTTTACATGTCATACACTTAACAAGGATAAATGAAAGAAGATTTTTTTTATTTTTTTTAATTATTTTAGAAAGGCTAATGGTAGGAAAAGTGCAGGTGAAAGAAGAAAACAAAGGCCAACATATTCATGGCTTCAAAGGGGACCTAAGGATAATCACATGTCAAGGTTAGCTTCAAACGCTTAAACGGTCTAAAGAATGCCCCAATCATTTTCCAAATCATGCATTGCCTAGGATTTTACCTTGAAAGATTACAACAACACTTAAGCAAATAAAAATCAACACACATGCCACTCATATACTTTCTCTACAAATGTCAATCTACTCAAATTTCAAGTCTCACACACATACAAATGGGAACTAAATTCTTACACAATTGAAGCACAAAGCTAAACACAATCAAGAGGACTCATGTGTATTCTCAAAAAGTGAGGCCAATCCATAATCCACACAATCATTAGATATTCAATCTCAAACAACCAGCATGTCAAAACTTAAGTGCCCAACAAGCTTTCATTCCCCACACAACAAAAAAATTTTTCTTAAGACTAACCAAGAAAGAAAAGAGAAGGAAAAGAAGAAAAAAATTGCAACTAAACCCTATAGAAAACATAAAACTAACATTGACTCACAACACCAAAACATCCTCATCACAATAGGTACTAAAATGTCACAAGCTAACCACATAGTAACAAATTAATCCACACCCCCAAAGGTGAACCAAACAGTGTCCTCACTTTTAACAGAGAGACAAGAAATTAAATGGGAAATTTGAAAGAAAAGGTAAGAAAGAAAACACCCTGGTCCATGCTAGCAAAGTTGTGCCCTTAGTTGAATCCTCAAATTCCTCATCTACATTCTCTTGAATAGTCAAATAACCAAGCTCATGCAACAAAGATATTCCAACCCAACAACATAATGTCAAATAGAAGGAGAAGCTAAGAAGCTAAAAAACCAGATACAAGCACACCATAAATGAGCATAAACTAATAATCAAGAACCGAAATTTATAAACAACTCCAGCAAGTACCAATCAGAACAACAACCCAGGAAAATAATCGTAACATCCCCTATTTTATGGATTGACGACTGTCCCATAAATCAACACGGGTTTTTCAATGTGCTTTGTCCTCACTCACACATTTCTGGGAAAACTTCTCAGGAGGTCACCCATCCCAAAATTACCCCAAGTCAATCACACTTAACTATGGAGTTCTTTCATGATGGGCTACCCAAAGAAAAATGCAACTTTGTGGCATAGGTAGTACTAATCAATTCATATAAGCCCTCCTTAACTGTATAGTCTCATACCTATAAACTCAGATCCCTCTTATTCGGTGTGTAAGTTCATTCATATACCCCTCCGCTTGGAGGCAAGAGCCACTCCTTGTCCGTGCTTTCTGATCCCGATCACTCCCTACCTCATCCCTGGGCATTACAATAATCATGTGAACTCAATAGGACATCACCATAGTAACTAAATAGAACTGAACTAACACCACAGCACAAGAACATGACAACCAACAAGCAAATCGCAATTAAAGCTCATAAAATTGACAAATTAACATGATCTATCCACACTCCAATATAGTCCTCAACATCAAGTTGCACAAAATTTCCACAAAGCACCATGGACCATATCTAGGAATAGAGGATGAAAATCAAGGACTCCAAATACTCACCAATAACAACTTAGCAACCAATACGCAGCCTTCTATCAAAACAATAATCTGGTGTATCTTAATTAAAGACCACAATTTGGCACAATATGTGAAGCATGGGAATCCAACAATCATGGACAACCTCAAGTCTTTGTAAATATTATTTCAGCTCGAACAAACACAACATGAAGCAATTATTCTTTCAAGTTTTCCCTCCCTCTTTTTTTAGAAGAGAAGTTAAACCAGAAAAAATTAAGAAAACAAAACAAAAAGGTAAAAATAAAACAGCATAAACAAAATCAAATGAAGGTAAACCATGTGGTGATGGAATGGGTGGTTTGCGTCACAGCGGATAGTGTTGGGCACGCAACGCTTTAGCCAGGGAGCATAGCAGAGCTTGCTAGATTACTGAAAGGGGTTGCGCGAAGCCGCCAACAAAAATAAAGAAATGAGGTGGAGGTGTCATGCGAGGGGAGGGTTTGTGCACCATAGGAGCAGGATCATGACGGAGAACTAGCCAGGTAGAAGCGACGCCTTTTGTAAGGTAGGGTGACGATGAAGGGCGAGGACATGGTAAAGCTTCGCCAGTGGTTTGGTTGAGGTGCGCGAGAAGAAAGAGAGATTAGAAGGGAGAGAGATGGCGATGGTAGCTAGTGAGGGCGCGAGAGGCAACGGGTGGGGATGGGCGGGTGCAGCGAGAGAGAAGAAGAGAAGTTAGGTGTAGGGAGGGTTGTGTTTATGTTGTGTGATGGGGATGGGTACTAAACCCTAAACCCCTTTTCTTTTTCTTGAATTTTGAATTAAATTTATTTTAGCAAGTAGGTTGCAACCCAACTTAGGTTGCGACTTGGAGATCTCAGGTTTGAAGTATTTGTGCAACCTGTGAGTATTGAGTCGCGACCAACTCAAGTTGCAACCTACCGCTCTCAAGTTTGAAATTTCTATGCAATCTATGAGCACAAAGTCACAACCAACCAAATTACCAGGATGCAACCTACTACTACAAAATTATGCAGCAGAATTTTAGTGCCTCTAAACTCCTTTCTTCTCAACAAAACAACTTCTCGCACATCAAAAACACTAATACACTAGAATTAATAGTAAGCTTCAAATGAAATCATCAAACCACAAGAATTAAACATAAAAAAGAGTATAATGCATTTGAATTAAACAATTTAAACATTATGACACCAAACTTTAACATATAGACACTACATAGCAAAACAACTCAAACACACTCTAGCATACTTCGAATACTATGACCTATATGCAATGAGCAAAACACAAGAAGTACGATAAAGGGCATGTGAATATGAATTCAAGCAAACAAAGTGTTATAAGCTTACTTTAAACCAAAAAAACACAAGGTAGGCTAAGTCATGCATGAAAACAACACAAACAACATGAACAACCTACTAGATCAAAAGCACCAACACTAGAGACACAAGAAAACATAAGAATTACCTAACACACATTTGTTGCAAAATTTTGCAGTAACATTGATGCTTAAGAACCACATAAACTAAGAACTTGCTCAAGCAACCAAACAACTACAATACTACTTCAAATATGCCAACAACTCTTCAAGCTATAGAGCACTTGTAAAATGATAAAGGAGAAACACATGCCTAAATGAAATTATCAAAACATGAGATGCTAAGCATGATAAAGAGTATTGTGCATATGGATTCAAACAAAATAAACACATTGCTACCAAACTAGAACAAGTAGAAAAACACCAAATTAAGAGAAAAAGAGTAAGAACTTGGGCTGCCTCCCAAGAAGTGCCTAAGTTATAGTCTTGGCTAGACTTTGCCAAAATGTCAAATTGTTGGAACTAATGCAAGAGAGGTTTTGTAGCAATCCTCCTTTTCCAAATTACATTTTGAGCCATTGCGTGTTGACTTTATAAGTTGAGTTTGAATCAAAACCTTCAACAGTCACAAATCCTTGATAAGACTCTTTTACCACAAAAATTGGACTTGACCATTGAAGTTTAAGCTTCATTGAGAAGAGTTTATGCCTAGTACTGAAAATAAGGATCAACGCATAGTTTTCATTCAACCAAATAGTCATACCCTTTCCACCCAAGTTTAACTCAAGCCAATGATTATTGACCTTGTGAGTTGACTTTTGAATTGCATCATCGTTAGTCACAACTCCATGGGAGAACACTTTCTTCACTAAAAATAGACTTGAACACCCAAATACAGGCCTCATCTTGGGAGTTTGAGTCTCGTATTGCATATGAGGATCAATGCACAATTTTCACTAGACACAATGGTTATTCCTTTCATTTTAGGCACACACTCACTCAGGATGGGGCTTAAACACCATTGGTGCTCAATGGAGGCTTTGTGGTCACCCTCTAACAAGATCTTTTTCATATTAATTGCTGGGCTAACATAACAAATGTCTTCTTTGCTCCAATCCACACCATGTTTTTTATCTTTGAGCATATAGATTAGCTTGTCTACTTGTTCCTCAGTTGGAATTGATGAAATTATCAATGGAAAGGTAGTAGCTCCAAGATGGGCACAATGCAAAAGGCTTGGGTATATTGAAATCTAACTCTTGAGGCTTTCCAACTAAAGGCTTAAGAGAAGCTTTAGATGAAGAGAGCTCCAAGGGCTCAAATTGAGGTGGTTAAAAAGCTTAGGAGATGCATAAAGTAGTTTAACACTATCAAAAGTAACATCATTAATGCTATGAACATGCTCAAATACAGTAATTGATGACAATACAAAGGGTTCTTGAGGGTATTCCTCATGAAAAAATTAGAAATGCCATGGTCCAATATACTTACATAAGAACACTCCCTATATTCGTGGGGGAATTCAATGTCCTTAAAAATATTAAATGTTACCTATTGGTCTTGTACACGTATAGTCAACTCACCTTTTTGAACGTCAATATGAGTCTTACCTGTGGCTAGAAAAGACGGCCAAGAATCAATGGCACGTTGTGGTCTTCCTCCATGTCCAAGATGATAAAATCCACAAAGAATATGAACTTGTCTACTTTGACAATCACATCTTCAATAATTCTTCTTGAATAAGTGAAAGAGCAATCCACAAGTTGAAGCGTGACAATGGTTAGCTTGCATTCCCCTAAACCCAACCTTTGGAATATTGAGAGAGGCATGAGATTTATGCCTGCCCTTAAGTCACACAAAGCTCTCCAGAGAATTGAGTTCTAATATGTCAAGGGACAGTGAAACTTCCCAAATCCTTTAATTTGGGAGGTAGCTTATTTTGCAAAATGGCACTACACTTCTCAGTCATAGCAACAATATCAAAATCTCCCAATTTACACTTCTTTGAATGAATGTCCTTCATGAACTTCACATAACTTGGCATTTACTCTAAAGGTTCAGCAAAGGGAATGTTTATGTGAAGTTTCTTGAAGACTTCCAAGAATTTTGAACTTGTGCATCAAGCTTTTGCTTAGCAAGATGGTTGGGACTGGTAGGGGAGGAGTGAAGGGGTTCTTAACATTTTTGTTCTCCTCCTTTTGGAAACTTCCTTTTTCTTGTTAACCTTCTGTCATGACTCATTTGGGCACGTGACCACGTAGAAATCTCATTCCCACGTAAACCTGATGACCTAGATTCCTCTAAATGCATAGTAAATCACAAGACTATTTAAATCATAAAATCTTTTCTACATACAAATCACCTGTCATTAAAACATATAGCCATGATTTTCAAACTTAGCTTTATGTCCGTTTTTTGAAGTCTGGGTTCATTGTATCAATGAGTATAAAGAAAGTATACCATATACAAAACCTTTATAAGTAGTGAAATCATATAATACATCCAACATAACCACATATACATAACATATATCATGCACTATGGTCCGTGATCCCTTATCTACACTGGAGCACCATATTCTATATAAAAGGCTTCACCCGTGTAAAGCTTACCAATGACACTCTAATGTCGCTCGAGGAGGAAGGAGTCTAAGTAAAATCTGCAAGTTGCTCTATCTGTAAATTAGGAGAAATAGTATGGGTGAGTTTTGTAACCAAAACTAATGAGTAGATCCTCACCTACAATCATACATGGGATAGGAAAGGAAAATACATAAATACCGTTAATGCAGCATTCACAAATCATTTATATCTATTTCACATAATACCAATAAAACCATAAGTTTGGTAAGAATTATAAGAAGGGAATAGCTTATCAGGAACTAAAAATGGGTGCTCAGTTCCTCATGAACAAGAGCCCCTAATGAGATCTTAATAGTTCCTCGTGAACCACGCCCCCGTGGACTGATTTATTCTCTTGGATAATTTGCCCCTTGAGGGCCTTGGTACCAAGGTTCACGATTTAGCTGCGTTAACTTAAGCTCTCTCCTTCAGAAATTCCTTATTCGAAACCAGTCTTTTCACAATATTTCATGAAGTCTTTTATCCTAGGGTTCAAAGCTTAATCTCATGAAACAAACACTTCTGGAAATCATAAAATCATTAATTATTCTGAAAGCTCGAATCCATGTAACGCTAACAATTGACCTTAGCATATCTATGGTTATGAAACCGTGCCCAAGGGATCACCCGTTGAGGACATTATGGTTACAATCCACAAAGCATGCAGGTCAACCGTTCCAAGTCATACACAGACTCATATTCTAAAGCTCTTTTATGTCTGAGTTTCTAAACAATCCAAATATCAAACTTTCATAGACAAGGGTTCTAAAACCATAACAGCATTTTCAATAGTCACAAGATTCTTCAATAATCATACTCATAATTGGTTCAACATAAAAATCATGTTAACAACCATGTATCTCAAGCAGTTGCAGTTATTAACAATTCCACATAAAATTATTTCAACAAATATGGTCCCATGCATTTTTCAAGAACACATTTAATGCTATTTCAAAACCACAGTTTCATAACAATAGAAATCTCAACTGTTACAAAATAAACTATAAAATCATAGTTCTTCTTCATGGTTTGTTGAAATTAACTATAATGACCAACATAGAGGTCATAGGCTAGAACCCACTCACCTGGAGTGGTAGAAGATGCAAGAACCATATCAGTTGGGTTTTGGGAGGCAGGGATAACACCTATGTCTGCCATGGAGTCAATAGAACTCTAAATCAACCTATGAAATATCTAAATAACTCAGATCTATACGTAACATACTAGAAGACCCTCATCTCTTGACCCATGTGAAAAATCATCACAATCACCCTAACAACAAGAAGGAAATGAAGGAAAAAGAGCAAAACCAAGAGAACAACATATCTTAAAGCCTTAAGAATGAAATATTGGAGTTAGAATTAAGAAAAATGGAAGAAAATGGAGTTTGGAGGGTGAAGAAAGGTGAAAGAATGAGTTCTCCTGTGTTAGGGGTGGAGGGGTGGCATTTGGAATGGTCTGGACCCGAAATGGAGATGTTTTTATAAAACTTTGACCGCCTAAGTGGTCATATGACCGCTGGGTGGTCTCCAGGAAGCCAAATTATTTATTTTAAGTTAATGATTAACTTTAAAATATAAATATAAATAAGGGAAATACCCCTCATTTGAATTCAAATAAAATATTAGAAAAATCAAAATCTCAACAAATCAAAATCTGATTTTTGGGTTTTAGTTCAAATTCAGGAATCTCGAAGATTTTATAAACTTTGGAGATAAAAACAAAATGTTTTAAGATTTTATAAAATTTATTAAAAATCACTCTTTAACTTATTTTTCTCTTGGGAACAATTACTGAAACTTTTGATCCCAAGAAAATGGTTTCATCATAAAGCCCTCTATGGGTGTGGGTCCAACTCAATGAAATTTAGGATCAAAACGAGATAAGGGTAACTGGTACCCTTCTTAGTTCGAAAAATTTTCCTAACCTTTTTATTTAAAACTAGGGTATTACACCTTCACCTCCTCAACATCATCTTTCTCATGCCCCACCTCTAGATCAAAAAATTTAGTTTCGGGTTTGCTTCAATTTCCTTCGCACTTTTAAAAGTTATGGCATCGCATTGCTCATTGTTGCCACCCTTGGGATCATTGATTGTGTCACAATGAAAGGTTCCCAAAGGGCGATTACTCACTATTTGAGCAATTTGACCAATTTGAGTCTCCAAGTTTTGCAATGAAGCGGCTTGACTATGTAATAGAGCATCTTGGCGGCATCAGTCTTGGCCGTGCAAGCATCAGTTTTATTAATGAAGGTTATGAACATGCTCTCAAGGATTGAATTCAAGTCTTGAAAGTGCTGCTTAGGTGGGGTAGGTTGTAGACGTAAGCTAGGTGAAAATTTTGGAGCCACTTTTTGTTAAGTGAAAGAAGAATAGGCTTATTTGTTATTTCCCCAAGCATAGTTGCATTTACTTTGCCCTTCTTGGTTGTAGTTGTTGTTGAATGGTTGATTAGGACCAAATTGGCAATTTTGAGCCAAAAAATGTACACCTTCCATGATATGGGGATATTGATCACTAGAGTATGGGTCTCCACATAAATCAAATGCCAAAGAGGGCTGCCAATAGAGTTCACACCCACTGTATCCAACCGCTTAATAATAGCCGCCACTTGAGCTAACAGAGAAGGGAGGGTATCCACTTCATACATATCAGCTACCTTCTTTGTATTCACCCACTCAGTTGGCCATTGATAATTGTTGGCTGCCATTTCTTCTAAGAGATCAAGAACAGCATCCACTAGCCTAGCCATCAAGGCACCACCTCCAGAGCATCAATAGTAGCTCTTTTTTAGGAAGTAGTCCCATGTACACAGTTCTGAACTTGGAGCCACTTAGGAATGCCATGTTGTGGATATTTCCTAAGCATCTCCTTGAACCTTTCCCATGCCTCATACAAATTTTCACCATTTGCTTGCTTGAAAAAGGTGATGTTAGTGCATAGCCTAGCTGTCTTGATTGGTAGGAAGAACTTGGCAAGAAAATTTTGGCCAAGGTCCTCCCATATAGTGATGGAGTTTACAGGAAGCGAAGAGAACCATGCCTTAGCCTTATCCCTTAGAGAGAACAAGAATAGGCACAAACAAATACCTTCCTCCAAAATGCTATTGTGTTGGAAGGTATCACACATCTCGAGGAAGTTAGAGAGATGAGCACCAAGATCTTCACTAGGTAACCCACCAAACTGAACTATGTTATGCACCATTTGGATCAATGTAGGCTTCAGCTCAAAGTTATAAGCTTGGATGGTAGGTCTGCAAATACTATAGTGCAGATCCTGAGTTGTGGAGAAGCATAATCTGACTGAGTGGTTGGGATCCTCTTGATTTGCGATGTTGGCACGTCTAGTGTTATAAGTACAAATTCGGCGTGGAAATTGAAAATCTCTTTTTAAATCCACTTGATCAGTAATATCTCCAAGGCTTTTAAAGCGTTGCATGCAAATAAAGAGGTACTTGAAAATAAAAGAAAATATAGGCTAAAGTCAAGAACTAGTAATTTAAATCAAAAGTAGCACACAACTATGGCCAATCCTTTACAATGGGGCTAAAACTTGATGGCCGACCATAAAAGCGGGTAAAATACTGTAAGTCGATGGGTCATTCAAGTAATATGGTAGTGAGTGAAAGAGTATCGTATCTACAAGGATTAGATAGAAGTATGCTAGTGATCAACTAAACCACCGTGTTCAGGCTTAAACAATATCGATTTAATAAGAATTAAAAGAAAATATGTAAATGAATAATTAACTGAGGAAACACTAACACAAACTAAAAACCGAGAGACAACTAAGATTAAAGGCCTAGAGGACGTTTTACACCCTCTACTTCACTTAGATATGCAAATCACTTAAATAAACATCAGCAAGTTGGTTTTGTTAGCATGCCATTTATAGTTAAAGACCTATGTCTAGGTCAATTAGCCGTGTCTCCTCCATCTAAAACACTAAGTGTCCTTGTGAATTAGTGTGAAATCAACCCATTATTGAGAACTAACATCGAGCATTTACTATGCAAAACCAATGGGTATGTTTCCATCCTAAGCCAATTAAGTGCAAAAGAACAAGCATTACCCACAACCAAGGTCTAATATCCATATTCCTATGTCTAGTTCAAGGGAATCCCCAAAATCAACTTAAATGGTGGCCAAAATATAAGACCATTAACATAAGAAATAGGTAACCAAAACCAACATTATTATTATTCAAAAAAGTAAATTTACAAACATCCAAGATTCATAGAGAGGTCTAAAGGATCCCTTAGCTACAAGTTTAGTTATCCATAACAATAAACAAGCTAACCACTAGTTCAAGAAACATAATGAACATTAAAGAATAAAAAAAATAGAAAGAAAGAGAAATGGTGTTTCAATCCTCCTCCAAGGCTTTAGTCTTCAATCTCCAAGATAGACTCTCTCTAGTGTTAGCCTATCCCAAAACCTAGGTTTTTCTCTCTGAAAAATATCCTAAAGAAGGTAGAAAAATTAACTCCTCCTTTGCTACCCCAAAACTGGTTTAAAACATTATTAAATATGGGTTAGGCTGTGTGGGGTTGCAACCGGCAAAACCATTAGGTTGTGACTCGACTTTTAAAAATTGCTGAAATTCTTGTGCGCCTAATAGGTTGCAATCCAACACATGTCAGGTCGTGACTTAGCAGCAAAAACTTTTTTTTCTTCATTCCTTGCTTCCTTTCTCTTGACTTCCAATTGGATTCTTTTTAAAATCCAAAAATCTACAATTCCCTCTGTGAAAAATCACCAAATGAGATTTAATTTGAAAGTTACAATTCAACTCAATAAATCATACTTTATAACATTGAATTTTCAACAAAAGTTCCAAGACAAGAGCAAGTCAATTCTTCTTATTTTAAAGTATTTCAGTTAGAAAACTAAAGACAAAGCATGCAATTTAAGTCAAATTAGAAGATTAATAACTCCATAAACTAGAGTTATCAGGGGAAAAGGAGAGGGGTGAGTTTCATCTAAAATTCAGTGAGTAGATTCTCACCCATAACCCCCTCATGGGAGAACAAAAAGATACATAATATCATAATAATCAATGCAAAGCTCTAAAACATTTTTCATATTTACATACATATTAATTCAAAATCGATATTCTCTATAAATCATAAATAACATACTCTAATAGAGAAACAAAGATCTCCTGGTTATGCATATTAAATATGGCATAAGGATATAATTCTCTGAATTTACTCTTAACTCCATGGGTTTCTCAAAAGACCCGAATTAGACACCTAATTAGGTTCTATATCTGATTTCTTTGGGTTGAGATTGTCCTTTAAAGGATAACCTGATAGCAATGTGAACTATCTCACATAGCCATTAACTCACTATTTATTTTTCTATAGCTACCATCTAGTCCAAAATCATGTAAATGTGAAAATTTTAGTCTAAAGCTCACAATTGTGCTCTAACTTTAAATTTCATGTGAAAATCTCATAAATATACATCTCTTGAAAAGTAATGAAAACTCACAACATCTCTATACATATGTATACATATATATAAGTTCCAAATCAAGTTATTCATAAAATCATTTCAGCAACAAATGGGCCCATGAGTTTCATAATCCAGTTTCATGCTCCGTTTAAAACATAAATTTCACAAACTTGGCAAAAATCCTCTATTATTCATACTTATCTTGAAAATAATCTCTAAAACATGAATTTATGCCATAGAGCTAGGAAAATATCTATAATGACCAAATTAAAAGCCACAAGATTTAACCTACTCACTTGGAAGGGTAAAATGTGAAGGGCCAACACCAATAGAGCTCCAAGGAGAGGGGATGACACCAATGTCTAATGGAAGTAATAAAACTAAAGATTAATCTCTAATAATCTCTAGACAACTATAAAATTGGGGAAGTACCCCTACTTGATAACATTAAGAAAATAACGATACCCTTAACATAGAGCAAGAAGAAGAGGTGAATCTAACATAAAACCTTAAATAAATCCTTAACTTAGAGCTTGGAGGAGGAAGATTTGAGTATGGTTGAGAGTGGGAAAGTAGAAAAGAGAGTTTGGGAGCAGGCGTTTCAAAAATAGGGGTGTTTTCACGAGTAGGGAGGATATATATAGGGTTAGGGATCATTAATAAAAAAATGCGTCATTTTGCACTATTTGATGTCAAGGGGTTTAGGCGGTCAAGAGGTTGCAGTGCCCCTCGCTAGAAAGAACATGACGCTGTAGCAGTGTCAGCAACACCAACCCATGTTTTGGTCTTTCATGCATCTAGGGCCTTCCTGTGTCACGAGTGGATCCTAAAGGACCCTAAGGCCATACTAAACTTGTCTTGGAACATGTGTACCTAATGTATTACAATATCTAATGACCAAAATAAGGTCATAGGATCAAACCCACTCACTTGGAGAGGAGGAACTAGTGGTGTCAACACTAACAGAGTCTATGGAGAGGAATGGCACTAACTTTTGCCATAACAACCATAAAACCCATGATTAATCTATAATAATCTCTAGACAACTCTAAACTAACTCTAAGAACATTGGGGGCACCCAAACTTGACAACAATTAGAAAACAATAACACCCACACATAAAGGAGGAAAGGGAGAAGAAAAAGGACATAAATAATAACAATCTCTTACCTTAAAGCTTGAAAGAGATAAGATTGAGTGTGGTTGAGAATGAAAGGGAGGAAGGGGTTTTTGGAAGCTAAGGTTCTCGTTTTGGAATAAAGAACCCGAAGGAGGGGGGCTTAAAAGGGTTAGGGAACTTAAATGAAACTGCGTTGTTTTGGGTGTTTATCAAATTCGGGTCCTCGCTCAGTGAACTAGACTTGCTATAGTGAGTTTGCTGAACCATCTACTCACTAATAGCAAGTATTTCTCACTGCACCAAGCCTAACTGACACCAATGAGGCTAACTTGCTCATCTGCCGCAACAATGATTTCTCATTACAATGAGCTTGTTTTTATAATATTGCAGACTTCAGCAACTTGGTTTTCTGCATACCAGGGGTTTCAGACACCTAAAGGCTATGTTAGGTTTAGCTAGGGACACGTGGAACTTTAGAGTGTTCAAAATTGATCCAAACCAAATTAAAAATGAAAACTGATCCAAAAAATCGAAAACCGATGAAAATCGAAATTAATCGGTTTGAATTGGTTCTTAATTTGTGAAAACTGAACAAAATTATTAGTTTTCAGTCCTTATTTCCAAAACCAAACTAAATCGATATTATATTATATTAATAATTTTATTTATTAATTAGATGTATTACTTATAAAAAATTTCCTATCCATGTCTAAATTTGTCTAATATTTTAACTCAACATTTAGGATTTTCAATTATATATTAATTCTTTTAATTTAATCAACATGATTTTTGTTCAAATTTTTTATCATTTGTTTAACTTATTAATTAATAGTATGACATATTAGCATAAATTTTAAAAATTAGCTTAGATCTTATAATTATATAGTTTTATAATAACAATTACTCTAATTTAATGTTTATAATTACTTTTTTTACATTTTATAAATTTTATAGTAAAAACTAAATACCGAACCAATCCAAATCGATTTAAATTGTTTTGATTTGGTTCGGTTCTTCAAAAATAATCAAATCGAACCAAATCGAATCAAAATAAATTTTATTAATTGGATCAATTAGTTTTTACCTCAAAACGGAACAAAAACTGAACCATGAACACCCTTAGTGGACCTTAGGTATTACACGGTACATCAAAATTAAACTTTTAACATTGAACGTAAAAATTAACTATAATTAAGCTTCTAGCATAACACAAAAATTTCCTAACTCAAATAATTTGCAAATTTAATCAAATATAAAATATAACACTTTTTTAAACACATGTACTTGTGCAAAATAATTATTACAAATCTTGTAGTATTGCAGTTCCATGAAAAACATCATCCAAAGTCTTCAAGCAATATTTGCCCCAATAACACCAAAAGATATTTAACAAACAACTATAGTGAGAAATTTGGTTAAATTAATTAGAAGACATACTAGACAATGTCATATATATTTACCTTAATAAATTCAATTTTCAAAACACTAAAATGAAAGCCATATAATTCCACCAAGTTTACAACATTACAGTCCATTACAAATATATTTGGATAGCCTTTTTGATAATGTCATGGAGATTGCATATGCAAAAACTAAGTGAAAATTTGATTTATTATAGTGTATATAACATTATCTAGTATGTCTTCTAATTAGTTTACTCAAGTTTCTAACTATCATTCTTTTTATATTTTTTGGTGTTATAGGGGTTGGAAAATATCACTTGAAGACTTTTGATAAAATATTATTTTTGGATGAAATTGTAATATTATAATATTTGATTAAATTTACAAGTTATTTGAGTTAGGAATTTTCTGCATCATGTTAAAAGTTTAATTATGATTAATTTTTATATTTAATATCAATTAGTATAATTGTTAAATATAAATTTAAAGTATCAAAGTAGCGATATATTAATTATTTTTAGGGTATATGTGCATCAAAATTAAATCCTTAGCAATATTATATATCTGTTTATTGTTTATAATATTTGCAAATTTTCATGGTTCATAAATCAAAAGTATGAATAGGTAAAAGTGCTTTTTGGTGACCTTGTGATTCTCAATATCTTATTTGAATAAATTCGTACTTTTATAATAATAATAGTAATAAGTATATAAATCTAAATTACATATTTTAGAAAAAAAAATTTGAAGAGAATATATGGAACATTTTTAAACCGTTTTGTGTTTTTAAAAACAAAAGACTAAAAAATCTTGTTTGTTAATTTGTTTTACAAAATTTGATTTTAAAAACAAAAAACCAAAAACTGATTTTGGATGTTTTCATAAACAGTTTTATAAAACTTGTATCATCATCATCACAAACCTTCTTCTTCCTTCCTTGAGTTCCATCATCATCACGGTCATCTTCTTCCTTCGCGCTCCGCCGCCTCCGCCTTCCTCCGCTCCCCTATTCCGTCGTGCCATGTGGCCCGTCCCCGGAACCCCCCAACATCGCTCGAGATGGGAGCCCTCGCCACTCGCGCACCTCCTCTTTCACACACCACCTCTTTCACCAGGACCGTCCCAGCACCAATCACCATCGTCACCTTTGCAAACCCCCCTCCACCGTTGCCTAGCCCACCGCGACAAACCTCGCCGTCACCTTCCATTTGCGAAGCTCCACTTCTTCCTTTGCCCAGCGTCGCCACAAGCCTCTCTCTCTTCCCACCGCCGCCTAGCCGGCTCCTCCCTACCTGAATTGCCACCCTCACATGCATAACCATATTTGCCAATCCCTCTCTCTCATCGTTTCCTCTTTCTTTCTTGGCTTTTACAGAACCCAAACCCCTTTTGAAATGAAATCCCCAATTCGTGTTAGTTAAAGTTTTGTCATTTTAGTTGTGGTTGTTAGTGGTTGTTGATCTTTGTTGTGGTTGTTGGTGCTTATTGATTTTTGTTGTTATGATCTTTACCAAACAATTTTTTGTTTTATCCATTTTAAAAGTTTTATTTAAAAAAAATTACCCAAACAAATTTTCTTGTTTTTATTTTTAAGAATTAAACTTAAAATTATTTTTTAAAATAGTTTTAGAAAGAAAAAAAAACACTTCCAAACTGCCCCTATAATTCGAGTAAAGTGTCACTTTGGTCCCTTGAAATTGTAAGCGTATTTCACTTTAGTCTCTAAAATTTCGAAATTAACTCTTTAGTCCCTTAAAATTGCATTTCGTAGGTCACGTTAGTCCCTGGTCAAACTACCGTCATCGACCGTTACATTTTGCTGACGTGGCACGTTAAGTAACACGTGACATGTCACGTGTCAATGCATGTCATGCTAATGCCACATGGCATAACACGTGTCATACCTGGCATGGCACAGATCAAAATAGATTCAGATTAGTCCTTGAAATTTTCTAAAATGTGTTTAAAAAGTCCCTGAAATTTTTAATGTGTCAAAATAGTTCTTGAAATTTTCTAAAATGTGTCAAAAAAATCCCAAATCCCAAATTTCTCTTCTTTTGGTTCATAAAGTCTAAATCATCGATAATTCTTAAATTCACTTATTTCTCTCATTTTCACACTTTATTTAAATAATCCAAATTTTTAAATATCCTAAACATAATTAAGAGCTTGATTGGTCCAAATTTGATACCCTCCATGTTTAGCTAACATAATTAATTTATTAGCTATTACATTACATTTCTTGGAATAAAATGGGTATTAAAATATTACAAATAGGATTCAAGGGAAACATTGTATTATAAAGCGTGGATGGAGTTTATCAAGGGTCTCTTTGGAATATTTTAGTTACAAATTGAGAAGGAATTTGGTATCAAAAGAATCTAGCATGACAATGAAAAGAAACTTTACTCTCATGTCAAATGTACTCAAAAACTATCTCAAATATGAGAGCTTTAATCGAGTTAAAGTAGAGAATTGTGTCTCTTATTCTACCTCAACGATAGTGGATCATAAGGAATGACCGCCTTTGGGAATGTTGATGTTATATTCTAAATCAGTGCCATTGTGTTTTGTTGCAAAGTTTGGACCTTTTTTTATATACTTAGCTAAATAACACATTTTAATGAACGATTATGAAATGGAATAATAAATTTTGTGCATGAGATAAGGTTTATTTAGTCTCTAAAGAGCTCCTTTTATTTTTTTGTTAACTTGCATAAGTCACAAATAGCAAATAATGGTGGTGATGGTGTGTTTGTGATGTTTCCCTTTCTTGGCTTTTCGATGGAGCTAAGAAAAATCCACAAGATACAATCATACAAATATCAAAGCTAAGAAGTGGACAAAGATTTAATATTGGTCACATATTTTTCTCATGAATCGATATTACTCTCCAAATCTTTTATACTCAATCTATCTCTAATACTGAAGAGGGAAAAGGTAGGGGGAGACCTATTTTCCAAAAATAAAAGTCTGCTGAAACAAGAGAATGGGAGATCGAATGTCTATTGACAAGGGAGAGGCAACTAGATAGGGAAATTTGACACTGATTTAGAGACACAATGACACTGATTTTGAATATAATATCAACATTCTCAGAGGAGTCATTCCCTATGACCTACTATCGTTGAGGTGGAAGAGACATAATTCTCTACTTTATCTCGATTAAAGCTCTCATATTTGAGATAGTTTTAGGACATTTGACATGAGGGTAAAGTTTCTTTTCATTGTTAGATCTTTTGATACCAAATTCCTTCCCAAATTGTAACTAAAATATTCCAAAGAGGCATTTGATAAACTTTATCCATGCTTTATAATATAATGTTTCCCTTGAATCCTATTTGTAATATTTTAATATCTATTTTATTCCAAGAAATGTAATATAATAGCTAATAAATTAATTATGTTAGCTAAACATTAGAGTATCAAATTTGGACTAATCAAGCTATTAATTATATTTAGGATATTTAAAAATTTGGATTATTTAAATAAGGTATGAAAAGAGAAATAGTGGGTTTAAGAATTATTGAGGATTTAAACTTTATGAACCAAAAAAGAGAAATTTGGATTTGGACTTTTTTGATATATTTTAAAAAATTTCAAGGACTATTTTGACACATTTAAAATTTCAGCGACTTTTTTAACACATTTTAGAAAATTTTAAAACTAATTTAACCTATTTTAATCTGTGTCATATCAACATGCCATGTGACACGAGCATAACACGTCATCGACACGTTACACGCACGTGTCACTTAATGTCACGTCAATAAAATATAAACCAGAGACTAACGTGACCTATGAAATACAAAATGACACTTTACTTAATTTTAAAATTTTAGAACTAAAGGAAACATACTTATAATCTCAGAACTAAAATTAACACTTTACTCCCTATAATTATGTAAGAAGGAAAGAGGCGGTTCAATCGATCCAAACCCTAGGTAGCACTTTGTTGTCTGTATAAACTCGAGTGTGCTTCTTCTTCTGTTCCCACTCCGGCAGCTTTGTATCTCCGAAATCAGATCAGGTTGGGCTATTCTTCCTTCATTGGCTCTGCCTCTGCTTCTTTGCAACCCAATCAATCTTAATTTGTTTCCCCATTTTTCCTTCTTTACTTGTCTCCCAATTCCTGTGTATAATAATTGATTGATGCTCGGTCTCTCTTGATCCTTTTTTTTTTTTTTGTCTTCCATTGCATAATTGATTTTCAGTTGTGTGATCTATTATTCTCTCTTCTTTACTTGCTAGCTGCATCATCCTCCCTTCCCTCCTCCTCCTTTTTTATGATCTATTATGTTGGATTACAGCCAATTTTGCTGTTTATTTTGCCAGATTAAACTTTAAAAAATAAAACTGAAACGTGGATGTATGTTTCGATAGTTTTTCATTTTTTCGAAAAAATTAAAAAAATAAAATGATGTGCTCATTCCATGCTTACCTGCTTAGTTTCTCTTATTCCTTCATCTTCAATACTTGATTTCCCGGTCCAGACTCTAAGAGCTGTTATTTACCTGTCTATCATCTATCTATCCTGTAGGAATTGTTTATTTGTTTCTGAATCTTTTTCAAAGCAATTGTACACTTCAAATTTGCAACTATGTTGCTCATACTCCCTTGTCTTATTAGCTGCCATATTATAGAGATGGGAAATTGGTTTGAAAATATGATTCAAAGTATCGGATAAGCTCTTTGCATGGGGTGTCTTCATATTATCATTTGATGAACTTTGTTTGCGAACCCTATATTAGATGCATTTGATCCCTTATGATTTTGAAGTATGTTTTTTTGTGTCAAGCCACTGCACATATGCTGTTACTTTCTTTATCATTTGACCTCTTATGTCCACATTTAATATTGACTAGCTCAACAATTACTTGTCTTAGATTTGCTGTCCACGAGCACATGAGTTGTCTATTATTCTAGGATAGGTGCAGCTTAAGTTTTATGAGAAAAGGACATAGCAAGAATGGTGTGAGGTTAGTTGAGCAAATTAGTAATACTGTTTTCACTTGTTTCAGTTTTCAACAATGGGAAGGAAGAAGACAGAGGATGCAGGCCCATCTGCAAAGACTAAGGCAAGTGTTAAAGATGCTCCTAAGAAGGAAAAAATTTCTGTCTCTGCTATGCTTGCCAGTATGGATGCAAAGCCTGATAAACCCAAAAAAGCCTCTTCTTCCCCAGTAAGCCTAAGGCAAAATCTGCTCCAAAGCTTCTGCATACACTGACGGCATTGATCTTCCCCCTCAGATGATGAAGACAATGAAGATATCTTGGAAGAGGAGAAAGAGCAAAATAATGCATCCAAAAAGTCCAGTCAGCAGCAGAGGCCTGATTTGAAGCCACTTGAAGTTTCGATTGCAGAAAAAGAGTTGAAAAAACGTGAAAAGAAGGATCTTTTAGCAGCCCATGCTGCTGAGCTGGCAAAGAAGGAAGCTCTTAAGGATGATCATGATGCTTTCACCGTGGTCATTGGAAGCCGAACTTCAGTGCTTGATGGAGAAGATGATGCTGATGCCAATGTTAAAGATATAACAATAGAAAATTTCTGTGTGTCTGCTCGGGGTAAAGAACTTCTGAAGAATGCATCAGTGAGGATATCTCATGGGAAGAGGTATGGTTTGGTTGGGCCCAATGGGAAGGGCAAGTCCACACTATTGAAGCTTCTTGCTTGGAGGAAGATACCAGTACCTAAGAATATTGATGTCCTTCTGGTTGAACAGGAGATAGTTGGTGATGATAAGACAGCGCTTGAAGCTGTTGTTTCAGCAAATGAAGAACTAGTTAAAATTCGACAAGAAGTAGCTTCTCTACAAAATGGAACTTCTGCTGAAGAAAATGTGGACAAAGATAATAATTATGAGGAAGACGATGCAGGAGAGAAGCTAGCAGAGCTGTATGACAAACTACAGCTAATGGGTTCTGATGCTGCTGAAGCTCAAGCATCAAAGATTTTAGCTGGTTTGGGTTTTACAAAGGATATGCAGGGTCGACCTACAAAATCCTTTAGTGGTGGCTGGAGGATGAGGATTTCCTTAGCTCGAGCCCTTTTTGTGCAGCCAACTCTATTATTGCTGGATGAGCCCACAAATCATCTCGACCTGAGGGCTGTTCTCTGGTTGGAAGAGTACTTGTGCCGTTGGAAGAAGACTTTGGTGGTTGTCTCACATGATAGGGATTTCCTCAATACGGTTTGCACTGAGATTATTCATCTGCATGATTTAAAGCTCCATTTCTATCGTGGAAATTTTGATGACTTTGAGAGTGGGTATGAACAGCGTCGTAAAGAGATGAATAAGAAGTATGAGATCTATGACAAGCAATTGAAAGCTGCTAAAGGAGTGGAAACCGAGCTCAGCAAGAAAAGGTGAAGGATCGAGCAAAGTTTGCAGCAGCCAAGGAAGCATCTAAAAGCAAGGGCAAAGGCAAGGTTGATGAGGACGAGGTCCCACCAGAGGTCCCACAGAAGTGGAGGGACTACAGCGTTGAGTTCCACTTTCCTGAGCCCACTGAGCTGACACCTCCACTTCTGCAGCTTATTGAAGTGAGCTTCAGCTACCCAAAGCGGGAGGATTTCAGACTCTCAAATGTTGATGTTGGCATTGATATGGGAACTCGTGTTGCCATTGTTGGGCCTAATGGAGCTGGAAAATCTACACTACTGAACCTTCTGGCTGGTGATTTGGTCCCAACTCAGGGTGAAGTTCGAAGGAGTCAGAAGTTGAGGATAGGAAGATATTCCCAACACTTTGTGGACCTTCTAACAATGGATGAAACCGCTGTTCAGTATCTTCTTCGGCTCCATCCAGATCAGGAGGGACTTAGCAAGCAGGAGGCTGTTCGTGCAAAACTTGGAAAGTTTGGCCTTCCTAGTCATAACCACCTTACCCCTATTGCCAAACTATCAGGAGGGCAGAAAGCTCGGGTGGTCTTCACGTCAATATCCATGTCAAAACCCCACATTTTATTGTTAGACGAACCCACTAATCATCTAGACATGCAAAGCATTGATGCATTGGCTGATGCACTGGATGAATTCACTGGTGGAGTTGTTCTTGTTAGTCATGATTCAAGATTGATATCTCGTGTATGTGAGGACGAACAGAGGAGTCAAATATGGGTTGTTGAGGATGGCACTGTCAGGACTTTCCCTGGAACATTTGACGATTACAAGGAGGAGCTGCTGAGAGAAATTAAGGCTGAAGTTGATGATTGAGCTTCCTTTTATTAGGTCAATTATTTGAGGCAACAATTTCCGTTATATGAAACTGAGTGTAATTTTGTTGCGGGAATAATACAAATGTTTTACGAGTCTCGTAATTTTCTGCTTCACCAAAGCTCAGTTTACAAGAATATTTACACGTCATGATTGAATAAACATCTGAATTGTTCCAAAATTTATGTTGTACTTGTTTCCATAATTCCATGTACAAATAATCTCATGGTGATATCGATTGATTTAATTTTTCAAGTGCTATAAGCCTATACTCCCCTCATTCAGATACCTTGCTTTCTGCTTTTATGAAGAAACTGTTTAGAGAATCGAACTTTTAGCAAGCAAGTTTTGGACAAGCGTTGAGGTTGATGCGCGTACAGAGTGCTGGGTTGTTCATTGAGTTACCGCGTCCTGTGACAATGATGATGGATGGATTAGCTTAAACCGCCCGAAGTTTGTGATTTGTTGATGACTTGGGCAAACCCCACCCTTCCTCACTCTCCATTCTCAAAGAGGGTGACCAAGCACATCGTAAAATAATGAAAACAAAAGAAAGCGTTGTTGACCTAAAAAAGAGAGAGAAAGAAACACTGTATTTTGAATATTAGAAATATTATTTCAACACCAAAGAAGTGTTGAAATAACACTTCTCTTTTAAATATAATCATATCATGTATCTTTTTTTCCCTAATTTGGACGAACATTATAGGCCAAAGTCAATGATGCACCCTCAATTAGATCAAGCTTGTTTGGAGTTGGAACTTTGAGAGGATTTTATTTTATGTGATGAATGAATAACAGATTACATATTGTGCTGTCATATTCATTGGTATTGTAGTCTGTCGCATCCAACTAAGAAAAATGTTATTTTGACTCATTTTATGAGCATTTTAAATATACTTACATCTATCATTTGGTTTGATTAGACTCAAATTAAATAAAATTCACACCAAATTCAATAGTGGATGAAACATATCAACACGATATCCTATGAAATGTGTCAAAATAACATTACTCTCCACTAATCATGAGTCATTGAGCCGTGACAAACCTTCCACCTAAACTCCTAATCTCTCCTCTACACCAAAACCAAGATGGAAAGATGCAACCCAACATGTCAATTACTCAATCTATATTTACTAAATTTAAACTCGATGCGAATTGACATTAGACCTTAACTGCCAAGTCAAAAATGTAAATTGTTAATTGTTAATACCATTGGATTATCCAAAGAATACCGCTTGGTGTGACGCTTCCTGCTATTTTTTGTATATTTTCTCCCAACATCAATCACAACTGTTTGATTTTACGAGAACCTCACAGGTGATTGATTAATCAAGAGTTTTCCCCAAACAAGTTCAACCGCCTAGGCGCCTACTATTCCACCCAAGCTGTGGCGACCAGATAATCATCCTACGAAACTCGCCTAGGATTAAATAGTTGTCATTTCTCAACCATTATACTCGTGCTACGTGAAACGGGGCAGGATAATAGCTCATACAATTAAGAACGACGCAAAGAACATAGAAATCTTAACGACAAATAAACTCGTCAACTTGCTTCAGAAGATGTTTAATCAGATGAAACATAAGAGGTACTACAATATGCTTGTAAAAGAAAGTGCAGCGCAACCAGAACCTACTAGTAAGGAGTAAGGAGGAATGTATGACCTTGGGCAAGAGTATTCCAACATTTCCAGTACAAAATTAGACACGGACGAAAAAGGTTGTCGGGATGGTACATGAAAGGAAAAGGCACTCACAAATTTCGGGGCAAAAACATAATACCTAGAATTAGCAAACAGAACAAAAAATAAAATAAAATAAAAAAGCATTATTGAAGCTAAAACCTTTACAATCAGTTTTCCCTTTCCACAAAATTGATATTTCATCCAAGGAAATCAATTTCTAGCCTGCCTCTATGGTCCAATAACTTGTGTTGGGGATCGCATGGGCCAACCTAGAAGAGGAGGCGATCCTGGGGTTGCACTTCTGCTGGGAGAGAAGAGACTTAGTTCAATAAATGTCCCTGTTGAAGTAACATCCTTTTCCAATGTCCGAAATGAAATTGATCCACGCTTTGTTGATGCATCAGAATACCTACCAGGACTAGACCGAGCATTTTCTTCAACATTATCTTCCCGATGACTCTGGTTGGCAATAAGAGACATGGTATCATTATGATCATCATTAATCCTCCTAGATTCCAAGTCTTGTAGATTTCCCAGCGCTAAACAATCTGCAACTGGACGGTACACAAGCATGCACATGCACAACCCGGCACAACATACAAGTGCAAGAAAAGCCAAGAAAACAAAGGCTTCAAACTTCAAATGCTCAGGTTCAGATAAAACAGATAAACCAAGAAAAAGAACCCTTAACGGAAGGAAACCCGAAACTGAGAATAGCAATGTGTAAACCCTCTTCTGCAAACCCTTATTAATAACTAATTTCAAAATCCGACCACCGAGCCAAAAAAGGTAGGAAGTCATAATAATGGCAAAAAGGCCAAGGAGAACAGTACTGAGTAAAGGGTAAGTACAGAGAGCAATATCATCCTCCCTTGCCATAGAAGAAGTAACAGCTGTACTTGTAAAGTAATGAGGCAACTTTTTCCCAGAACCGTTATTCTTGTCTAACTGTGGTCCAACCAAAATAACAAAAAGCTGAAGAACAAACATTGGGAAGCAGTACAGAAGAATATACCCAGCTGTTTTCACATTCCATTTTCTGCTCATAATTCCAGTCTCCAATCTCTGTAAGGGTGCACGAAGGAGAAACACGAGTGTGAGGAAGAGGCATGGTTCCGCAAACCCCATATTTGATACAATGTAACACTTGCAGACAGTTTTGTGCCATTTTAAGTGAAGGATGCGTCTTAACAAAGTTAACCGAATAATCTCACCAAGACCCCACCAGATTGCAAATAGGATAAATGTGATTCTGATGATCCAAGGGCCACTAAAATAACTGAGCTGACCAAAACCTTGACGAAGAGTGCGAGAGCGGAAGTAAATTGAGTAAGCAATGCACATCAACCCAAGAAGAATTAAGATGGCCACTAGACAAATTGACACCACACCGAATGCATCGGCAGCAAAACTCGTCAGGTGCATTACCCGAAGTACAGATTCCACGCATGCTCTCTGACAGCATGGATACAAGAAATTTTGTAGTGCTTTTGCCTTCTTTCCAGAACTAAATTATAACTGGCTGAGTTCCTAATATTAATAACTATTCAGATATGCATAATCACCCAGGGTAGGTGACTCCACAGCACTCTAGATCAATCACGTAGCACCCTTCCATACACTTACAGCGGCAACAAGATTATGGACCATGCATCAACCTCAGAACATATATGCTCTAAGATTGATTATCCAATTCAAGCACCTATAACAGAAAGGGAGGGAAAAAAAATAATTAACAGTGGAGGTCTAATACT
Organism: Dalbergia oliveri; assembly: GCA_030441495.1. NCBI lineage: Eukaryota > Viridiplantae > Streptophyta > Magnoliopsida > Fabales > Fabaceae > Dalbergia > Dalbergia oliveri. The sequence continues at coordinate 33,975,364 of JAMLFY010000009.1, read as the reverse complement.
TGAACTGCGAACTGAATAGAAAAATGTGTTGAGTCTCCAGTCTTATATTATTATTATTATTATAGTAAAGATGTAGTAACCAGACTCAAAGGAGAGACTTTTGAATAATCAAAAGGCCTAATCAAAAGTTAATGAATGCAGACATGTGAAGTCATTGGCTTATGGAAAAATCAAGAACATCATCAATACGAGACTAAGCATTACTTTTACATGGATCATATGCAGAAAGGGCAGACTAAACTAACAATCTCAGAAGAAATATTAATGCATGCATTCAGTTGAATTAATATGCAATTGTCATGTCAAGACAGGCAGAGGGTTGAAAATATAACATATCCACCACCAGTATCGATTGTTACATCAAAAGCCTTCAAATTACAGGCTCGTAACTCATGTCCTCCAATAGTGAAAGTAGACAAAATAGATGTTCTGACATAGGGGGAGATCAGTGCAGACTACTAAATGGATTTGTCCACGGAACATTAAATTCAAAATAGCTAATAGCCTCTATTGCAGTTTTCGAGAGAGAGGGAGGTCCCTTCTTTTCTGCTAACCAATCAATGATTGAATGTCTTAAGAAATATGACGTTCTGCTAGTTAAAAAGGATCTGGTCAAACTAGTACTAGCAACATCATAAGTCATAACATAAATTTCACGGCCAAAGCAATAAATGAACAGTTGCTACTAAAACTTGAAAGAGAAATCAAGATTAAGAGAGCATGTATGCAGAAACCAGCTATTAAGATAATGCACATTAACTTATTGAGTGAATGACTCATTCATTCGTTCATTCTCATTTTGTACGACACAGAAACATGCAACAAAATCAGAAATAAGGTCCTTTTTTTCTTTCGTCTGCTACGAAGGAGAGCAATCAAATCAAATTAAATCAGATACAATAAAGGAGAAACGATCCATCAGAAATTGAAATCTAAATCTATGCTCTCCCGAAGCAAATGCGACAAAAAAAATGCAAGGAAAATTAACACATAAAATTGAAGAGCGGAGGGGGTTGAGGAGGCGGAGAACAAACAAGATCAAAGCGAGAAGAGAAGAGAATATGAAGTAAGAAGGGAAAAGGAGGAAGAAGAGAAACGCAATAATGATTAATAAGGGGGAGAGGACAGGGAGAGAGACAGAGAGCTTACAGAGCAGAGAATGTATTGTTGATCCGGTGAAGACGAATGACGAAGGGGAGAGAAGAGAGAGGAAAAACAAGAAGAAACCCTAAATCTGAATGCTAATGGCAGAGAGAGAGAGGGAGAGAGAAAGAATGCAGGGAGGAGAGGAGAAAGGAAGGGAAGGGAAGGGAAGAATAGGTGGTCAGGTGAGTGGGACTTTGTTGGTGACAGCCTGTCTCCAGCTGTCTCCTCCGAACCTCCCGCTTCGTGGATAAAGCCACCTGCTTCGGGTTTGTTCGAACCTATGTGTCACTACAGTGGCGGCGCCTCCGCTTCCCCTTTTCTTTTCCTATTTTTTCTTTCTTTTTTAATTCCCGCTGCCCCTTCCCTATCAATTTACTGAGCATTTGACCGGGGGATGTGGGGGTAATAAAATGAAGTAATTTATTGGCTGTTATAGAAAGTAAAAAATAATTTATTTAAATATATTTTATAGAAAATTAAATATATAAATTTATTTTAAAAATAATTTAATAAATAAATAAAATATAAATATATCATTTTATTTTATATTTTATTTTGAATATTATATTAACAAGGTTAAACAAAATCTTGATAAATGACCTTTGATTGACAATAAATAGCTTACTTAATGAAAATTTTACATGTTTTGAAAGTTAAAATTTTTTAATAATGAAAGAGAATAAATGAAAATTTTACTATATTATTAGTTCATTTGTTGAATAACAATTATATTCATAAAAGAATTTACATGCCCCTCCTCTGTCCTTATTTAATTTTACCTCGCATCATTATCCTCATTGCGGGATCTCATTTCTCATTTTGAGGAATCCCCACGAGAATTCGCAAGTTTATTAAAATATCCAAAAGATAAATATTTTAAAATATTTTAAAATTCAAAACATAAATACCTATAATAATAAATACTATTAATGTAACATAATCTAAATTAAAATTAAAAATACATACATAATGTAAATCTAACAAAGATAATTGAAAAAATAATGGTGTGATAAAATTTTCTTAATATATATGTATATAAATAAATATTTAAATTATTTATATAAATAAGAAACTGGACCTGCATGGGACAAGAACCCCAATCCCCGCTCGCCTCGTTTAACAAATATGAATTTCACCCCTATTCCCATGAAGACTAAACCTATCTCCATTCCCGCTTCCATTATAGATAATGTTGTGGTACCCACTTCAACGGTGTTTTTATTCATCCCAAGCCATTTATGTTTTTTAAGTAAATTAAAATATTTAATTTTTAAAAATATAAAAATATATTTTCTAATTAATAAAAAAATAATGAATAAATTTAATTTATATGATTTCAATTACACCCCTTTCCCTATACATCCTTTTAGTAAATTACAATATCAGTTTTAAAATATATGTTATAATTAATGTGTTATAATTAGTAAAAACAAGTCATAGATATTAGTAGTATAGATTATTATGATATATATATATATATTAATAATTAAACAAATACAAATAATAAATGAAATTAACGAAAAATATTGCATGATAACAACATAGACAATGTGCATCAGAGTTACACAACAATGATTTTTTTAAATATTTATTCAAAAAATTCAATCCTTTAAATTGGGAAGGAATGAGGCAATACATCCATAGTTAATATCCATCAACCCCTTTCTCAACAGATATAGAATCTCATGCATAACAGTTATACAATCAAACTTAAACTCCCCTCCTATAATTATGTTATTTGCTCACATGAATTATAACCATATTATGCACATACGCCACCATCACTCCTAGTTAGCATTCGATTGCAATATTTGCCCTCTTTTTGGACCTGCATATCATCCATATATGCCAAGGCATTAGCTTGACCGTTGGAGAGTAAAATCAACAACAATCGTGGTCATATCCCATCTCATTTAATTACAAATTAAACACCTTCTAAATCAGATCATTGCTTGTGCCAAAAGATCGCCTGCTCCAATGTTTCAAGATGAACAAAGAATACCAAGTTCATAGACCATGGTGTGTGAAAGCGACATAGAAATATTTTAATATCCTCACTGCACAACCAATTTCAAGAGCCTTTTTGTAAAATTTATAGAAACCATTGGAATGAAAGAAAAAATTATCCGTAAGCTGCAAAAACAAAAAGAAAGAGAGATAATGAGTAGAAGTTGGAGAATGACAAAGTGTAGAAGTCGAGAAGAGAGAAAATAAAATAAAAAATGGAGAGAAGTCCGGAAAGAATGTATATAGTAAATTGTCTAGGAAATCAAATTTTAATTTTGAACTAAAATCAAAATAAGATTTCGTAATAATCATTGATTGATCAAATTGAATATATGGTTAATTACATATCTATGTAACATTGATTATAATAATATTTAATTTGATTTTAAAATTTAAATTACTAATATACTGAATCATGAATGGTGATTTAAATTAAGACTTAGAATAAATTGAAGTTCAATATTTAATGTAACATTTTTTGAAATAATTAATAATCAAACTTATGAAAATTACGAGCCCTCATGTGTTCTATGAACGCCATATTAAAAGTTCAAATTACTTTTCATTATTTATGTATTTTATTTATCACTAATTATTTTAAAACAAAATTACCAAATTTATCCCTCTAAAACTTCTCATTGATCAAATTAGTCCCTATAAAAACAAAATTCTCAAATTGGTCCATGTAAAAACTTCAAATTTGGCAAATTGGTTCTTACAAAATTGAATAATCACCAAATTAGTCCATCTAATAAGTTAGATAAGAAGGACTAACTTATCTAATAATTCACTTTTACAAAGATTAATTTGAGAAATTTTTTTTAGGATTAATTTGTCCAACTATTCAATATTATAGGGACCAATTTGAGTTTTTTTTTTTAAGACCAATTTGGTCAACATGAAATTTTAGGGACAAATTTGATAGGTTTGTCTTATTTTAAATAACTTTGATATATAAGGTTATCAAAATAATGTACAACATTTTCGTCATGTAGATTTCAGGACAAATTATTAGATATTAAAAATAATTATTATGAATATTGAAATTATATAGATTAATAGTAAACTAATGATATATAATGACTATGATTATAATTTTTTAAAAAATAATAATTATTAAAACTATGAAATTTTTGAGCTCTAAATTACTCTAAGCTACACCCAGGAAAACCCAAAGGAGTTTTGAATATTAATATTAAAGATTTAATTAAATGCCAATAAGTTTTGAATATATTTAATTTTTATAGTGTAATTTTGCTATTAAATACTGATAATTATTAATGATATTCTAATAATATGTCATAATTTCAGTTTTATTTTTTCAAAATATGTTTAATTATTAACTTCTTAAAAATTATGGGTCTTAAATCATTCTCATTGACACCTAAAAAAATTTTCCTCATAGAAGTCTAAATATTAGTATTAAATATCATAGATTATAGATTTCTCCCTTTAACTCTTATGATGTATTTGGTTAGAGAGTAAAAATAAGAATGTAATTTACTTAGATGAGCTTTATGTATAAAATAATATATGCAACTTGTAACATCCCCAATTTTTCTTCATATAGTGTTGCTTTATTATAGCTTTTTATTTAAAAAATATGAGAATTTTATTTAGGCAAGAAATATTTAGGGATAATCATTAAAAAAAATATCTAATCAAAATATTATAAGACTTAATAGTTGTACAATCTGAAACTTAGCACATTTCCTGAGGTTTTATTAAAATTACAAATATGTCACTAAATGTTAGAAAATAAGTTTATAACATAATTAGCGCAGAAAAGTCAATAAAAACCTTACAAAAGCTTGAAAAATATCAAAAAAAATTATTAAAAAAGTGAGAAAAAAATTATGTATACACCTAAAATATAATTTTAATAATAAATATTAATACTTAGTAAATTTATATAATATTAGCATAATTACCCAAAAATAACCAATTGTGGGGTATAAAATAAACTTCAAAAAATCCTAAAAAATGACTCTAAGTTTTGTAAAAAAGATTTTTAAGCAAGTTATGATATTAGACAAAGAGGACCACAAAATGGACCTCTCCATTAGACTATGGATAGTGTTAAAAATCACATTGATCTTTAATTAATTAATTTTAACTTAAATAAATCTTAAAATACCTAATTAACTACTTAAGCTTTAAGATAATTTTTCTAAATTTTGATTAATCTCACTAATACTCTTAAATCAATTAAATGACATCCAAAATAGTTTAGAAGTCAGTCTCATAAAATATATATATATATTTTTTAAAAATGAAATATATTTTACATGATATATTATCTAAAGCCAACCATTTTTTACTTTAAAATTCAACAAAGATGGGCTTGTCTCCTTATCTTGTTAAGACAGCTCAAATTCACATGGGGGGATGCAAAAATTTTATATATTTTATTTATAGATAATTAATTATTTTAATTAACTTAAAATATACCTAATTAAGGTAAAAATATATTAAAAATACTGAAAACTGCAGAAAAATTCATGAAAATTATAGATAACTTATAAATAAGGTAAAAACATGTTCTTGACAATATATTAAGGAAAATTAATTTTTATGATTATTTTATGAATTATTTAGTATATATAACTTTAAGATAAATATGCAAAATTTATCATTTTCATGTATTAATCATTCAAGACAACTTGTCAGTGGACATGAGGTTCAAACCTCTAGGCTACCAGAGGATAAGAAAAAAATAATTTAAAAATATTTAAATAAATTATTGGTTAATTAATTCCTAATAAAATAAGGAATAGTATAAAATACCAAATAAAATATAAATAATTATAGAAAATTATATAAAGTTCATGAATACTTGTATTATATCTCTAATAATCTTATTATGATGTTTGAGTAAAAAATTAATTCATTTACTAATTAATTAACTTAATTAAGATTGACTAGTTAAAGTAAATTTACCTTATTTTGAATGATTAATTATTAAATTATATTTAAATATATTAAAATTTACTAAATGTATTTAAATCATGTCATTAACATTTTAGTATATCTTTAAATGATAATTGAGAATTTATTAAATTATTTAGTGTTAGTTTTAATATTTAACTAATTAAACTAATTAAATATGACAAATAAATTATGAAATTAGTAATATTTTAATCCTAGCCTTTTTTATAGATAACACCCCTCTAAACACAACTCCATACTTCAATCTTCTGATCAAAATCTATCAAAAATTATAGCCACTATTTCTCTCTTTATTTTCTTCATTTTCACATAAAAACACTTATAAATTTTTAGCAAAACACCTCCAAATTATCACATCTTCTTATCACCATTTAACATCAACATTTCCTAGCCTTTATACATGAATTTTATCCCTTTGAGAATGTTTAGAAAAGTTGAAGAAATTGCTGGTCTAGCCTTGGTGTAGCTAAGTTTTTAAAGCTTCAAGAACAAGTAGGGGTTTTCTTTCACTTATAAGCTTTATGTATGATTTTCTTATATAATGTTGTGCTATATGGTACTCAAAGCTTATGTTCATTGTTTTTAATATCTTTGAATGATTTAAAGATGGTAACATAAAATACTTAATCCATGTGGATATGATGCATGTTTATTTGTCTAATTATATAGTTGAAAATTATGATTAAAGATCATTTTAAATTTTGATTATACTTCCTTCAAATATTTAAATGTTGTATAAAATTGTTTAACCATGTATTTTTATTTAATGAAGCTTTGTGCACAAGTTGTGAAATTTTAAGGTGATATAGCTTGGTTTTAACCTCATTATGTATTTGATTATAAAACATTTTTGGTTCATAAAAGTGCTTTATTTAATTCATTATAATAAATGGATTCTAAACCTTTGAGCATGTAGTTTGGTTTATGTGTTATATTTCTCTTGGGACCATTAATACTTAATAAAATATAAAAAGACACCAAAATATATTTATATTAATCATGACATTTGTTATGGACTTATGAATTTATAAACCTTATCTGGACTATTATGAGTCTTTAAGACTTGGACTTAATTGCGACAATTTATGATCATAACATTTGGACTCGAACTATGGACCTTGAATTATGGATCTTGGACTATGGATCTTGGACTATAAATATTTGACTTGAATATAAATTTATTAACATTAAGAAATATTATTTGTAAAGATTTAAATTAAGGTCCCATTAGGAACATGACATATAAACTAACTAGTTTTTAACTTGAAGTGATTTCCTAAACTTGGGTATAATTTTGATTAGTTCTTTTTAAATATTTCTTGAAAGATTTCATTGCTCTTTTATTTACCCTATGATTATATCCTTATATAGATAAAAATATTTTTCACTTATGTTGAACATGTAAAGGTAATTTGCCTACATATTTTATAAAGATAAATTTGAAATAATTTTGGTGTATTTAGACTTATAAAATTAGTAACATATTATTACTTGAAATTAAATTATTATATGATTAAAAACTAATTAAGCATACTTTATTATAAAGGAAATGAATTTATTATAATAGTGTGATTTGATACTTTAATGATAATTACAAGAAATGTGGGTTTTATGAGTATTTTAGGAATCCTATGTTGTTTGGTCTTCATGTGCAAATATAGAAAAATTTTGTGGTCTATATGTAAATATGAAAAAATCGTGGAAACTTTATGTAATTTTCATTCTTTATGTATATTGTATGCACTATGTGAAATGGAAACATAAATAAGTGACACATTGGGCCCCGCCGTAGTGGAAAAGGACTTGGTAAATGTTGTAGTGATGTCTTGGGCCCCGCCATGCTAGCGACAAAGATTTGGCATTCACTGACTCAGTAGGGACGCCCTAGCAATGAGCTCTCACAGATCCAGATGAAATAAACCTTGTAGACTATAACCATTAGAATGGAACAAGATATTATAAAAGAGAATTACAGGATACTCATGATTATTTATTACACTTCTTTTAATGCATTTTTATTATGATTGATATTATGCATTTCTATCTTGCTTGACATTAGTAAAATATAATTTGAGTTAATATAAAAGATTACATCTACTACTCCCGTATTATTCTTAGTATTTTTGGGATGAAATGGGACTCCCCTGGAAACATCACCCTCCTGGAGACTTCTCTCACCATTTTTCTTTGATGTTTCCAGATAGCATGGATCGTCATTGGCAGTGAAATGGATGTAGCCTTGGACTTAATTTTTAAATAATCAGATTCTATTATGTGTGCTGGATAGAATCTTTATTATATATTACCAGACTTTGGTTATGTTGTATTGTTGTATTAAAGTTTTCCTTAATGTATCGAATGCGTAATATGTATTGTACCCTATGAATTTATGTTAGTAGTGAAGTATGTTTCTATAGATGATAGTTGTCTAAACTATGGGAATTACTGATTCACAAATAATAGTAATATGTTAGAAAAGAAATATTCTTTGTCATTTAAAAATTACCCTTGGGTTCCTGGAAGAAAGTGTATTACTTGAAAGTGTAATTTGAAGATTCTGAACTAGGAAAAACTTGGTATTTAAGCGTGTCCATTGTAACCCTCTTTCCTGGAATCTACCAGATGCATGATTTAGTTGGTATACATTATTCCAATATAAGACTATGAAGAGAAATAATCATAGCAGTTTCAAAAAAATTCTTGTAAAATTTCATATTACAGGTTAATAATATTATGTTAGCTAACTATTATTTATAATAATAATAATAATAATAATAGTAAAAATTAAGGTGGAAGAATTAGAGCTTAGTAAGGTGTTACACAACTCATCTAGGTAATTTTTACCTTATTTTTACTCCCCATCTTAGGGTATGTTTGAATTAGTGAAGTATGGTAGAGCGGAAATGAGTGAAATAGAATAGAGTGTCCATACTCATTCCTCCCAATTGGGAGAATTCAAATTGTGAATAATGGATGGAATGAAAATCATCGACTCCGCTTCATTCTATCCAAGTTTGGCAAATCTAAATAATTGAGCAAATTAAAATATTACTTCACGCCACTTCGCTCCACCCAACTCCACTAATCCAAACATACCCTTATAGCAACATTAAATTAAAATCAATTAAAATTGTATGCACTTTGCTTCTATCTTTCCTTCAAAATATGTATAGCGCCATGGGCTACTCTTAAGGATTATATTAGTTAAACTTATATTACAACCCAAATTCAAGCCTTGTGTCTTCATTAAGACTTTCATTCATAGAATCACTAATCTACCACAACTTTCATGTTGTACATACATATAAAACCTTTATGGGCTTATTGATCAATTGATCACTAATTTTTAGCATTATTTTTTGTTTTTAAAATATTATACATTATTGATTTTATTAACAAGTTTCAAACCACATGTCAAACTTTTGAATAAACTACGCTCAAGCCAAAGAGTTACCATACATTTACTCTTGCCTAATTTTACATATAATGCTTATTCATGAAATTTCCTCCAAATTTTTGTTCTCCAACCAAACACACTCTCAAAATTAATTTGTTAGTTCCTAAAATTACAAAATATCAGTTAAGTTGTTCTTTAATTTAATTTTGGTTACTTTATTATCTATTATTTAAAGATTATATTAATGATAAAATCATATCCTACCTTAGAAGTAACATGGTAAAATAATAGGATAAAATTGTTAATATGTAGTAAATATATTCAACTATGCTTACCTTCATGCAATTTAATTGATAAAGGTCAAATATAGTGCATATCACAATATATCAATTAATGTGAAATATCAATAAAAATGTGAATACACAGTAATGGAAATAGGATTAGAAGCTAATGTGAAATATACTTTATAATTTCAAGACTAAAAATTAATTTTCAAATTTTATGGAGTAAATGACTCCAATGTATAATTTTAAGACTAAGTCAAACATCTACTAGATTTAGGTCCTTTTTCTTTTCTTTTCTCTCAAACTTACATTGAACGATACTAAATTATCAACGCAATTAATATTTTCTTGTTCCGGTTTTCACCTCAACAAATCTAATCCAAAGCCAACACTTTCTTTCCAGCGATTAAAGTGCGGTTGTTTGATCTCACCATGCATCTTCCCTTCATCCCTTGTTTGTTGTTTCAATAATATGAAAAGAAAACCCTCAAAATGATCCTCTTAAATTTTACGTTGATTAAATTGATTCTTGTAAAAAAAAAAAATTGGACAAATTACTCCCTAATAAAATATCTAAACAAATCCTTATTAATTATACATATCAGACAAATTAATCCCTTTTTCCATGGATCAAATTGATAATTATTTATGATTCTTGAGGAATTAATTTGTTCTATTTTTCCTTTTAGAGTAATCAATTTGTCCAAATTTTTAAATTGATAGGTTATTTTTGTTGGTTTTAATTAGCAAGTGTTCCCCTTAGGATTCGATGGGCTTAACATCTATAATGGGTGCAACCCCTCTGATCTTTTAAGGAAATAATGTTGTATTTTTGCTAACAGTTATAGCTTTTAACCTAGTGGTAAGTGCTGATCCTACAAGTAGTATAAGAGTGAGGTCATAGGTCCAAATTCCCTGGTGACACTAGGGGAGATTGTTGGCTTTAATTCACAGCGTCCCTTAGGATTTAATGAGCTTAAAATCCCGCTTAATCCTACAATTTTGCTTCTAGATGGCTTTACAAAGTACTCAAAAAGGATAATGGGATAACCGTTTTGAACCTTCAAATGGTAGATACGGGAACAAGAACAAGACTTTGAGACCTTATTCTCTAGAGAAGGGAGGGTATGTACCTACAATGATTTTGATGCTTAAGTTAGCATGAGTATGAGGTGAGATAGGTGTGTAATGAAACGTATATATATATATATACACACACACACACCTAGTTGCCCTTTGAAGTATTTATTGAAGGCCTACATGTGTGGTTACCATGCAGAGTTAGGCAAAGTTATGTTGGAAAATTTGATTTGCTAAAATAAGAAAATAGAAAAAAAAGTTGTGTCAAGCCTTAGGCATGCAGTGCTATTCTTAAGGATTATTTTGTCACAGTGTAGAAATTTTCAGGATACAGGAGACTCTTCTAGTATTAACCAATACTCAAGAACTACGATAGAGATATGTTCTGATAATAACCCAGACAATAGAATAATGGTGTGAGAAGAAATTCAAGGCTCATATATATATTGTTTTATTTTTTTGTTTTGTCAAATCATTCCTTATATAACATATCAAAACTAGAGTTTCTAATACAGAACAAATAATGCCAACGTTTTAAATCAATTATGATTCTTTGTGTTAGACTTTTATAAACCAACGTTATGTTTTATAGCATTAATTAGAAAAACTAAAATCAATAGAAAAATGAAATAATGTTTGTCTGATACCGTTCAACCAAATTATTTAATCAATAGAATTAACCATGCTATAAAAGCTGAGTTGATTCAAATAGAATTAAGGAAAGAATAAATAATCATAATTGGCTATTAATGGCTAGTATATACACCACATAAATTTAGGAAACCAATCATTCAATCAATAATAATCCAATATAAATTTTTCCTTTGAAGTGATTAGCCGTTCCAATACTGAAAAAAATACTTAAATAATAGATAGATTAATATTGAACCTTTTGAAATAATATATATATATATAATCCAACAAGCTATGCTCTAGACCTCAATCCACGTTTTCTTATCGTGGAAATAGAGGGATAGGCGTTGGGAACTGCCCATGACCTAGCTAATGGGTCCTCCGCACGGGTCATGGTTTGAAAGTCAAACATTAGGTGACCCAAGCCCAATGATAGAGAATCCCGTGGTAAGCCCAATAGCATGATTGGGCCTCACTTACCCCTCATGTCAGTAACATAAATCAATTTGTTCAATGTAAACTTTTAGAGGAATCCGTTTTGAGAATTTTGTCCAAATAATATTTATCTTTTGTTCTAATTATCAATCTTTTATTTTATATTAGGAAATGTAAGTAAGGCTGCTGTGCGATCCGTAGCCTTTTGTATAAGAATAAGAAAAAAGGCCGATAATATAATTGGTGCAAACTATAATATCCCAAAATAAATAATATAATAGTTCATTGAAAATGATGGAACAAAGGGAGTGCGTCTCGAACCCGCAACATGATAATTATAGTTACATGATAACTAAACCACTAGGTGCAGGACGAGTGGCAACACTGAAAATTTTATGGATTTAGTTTTGATATAACAACATTGTAAGTTAATCATACATTATCACATAGTTAAATAAATATTATTAGATTTTTTCTCTACTACTTAAAAAATCATACAAATAAAATCATTTGATTAGATAATCATGTAATTGTGCATCAAAATAAACTCAAATTTTGTTCTATACATTTTGAATGAACAAGGGCTTAAAGCCCCAGCAAACTCAAGCGAGAAAAAATGATTGTAAAAAGATATGAATAACTAAAAGCAATAGAAGAGGGAAGAATCCGTGGGAAATTTCTTGTATAGGCTATAATTAATTGTGCGTTTAATTTTGTGAAAATTGGGTTATTGACTCATGTTGTGATATGCCATACCTATTATTTAGAGTTAGTATGATTAGCGTCATAATGTAAATCCATTAACCATTGACCAATTAGGATTTTCCAGACAATGACTCTTGATGGAAAAGCCTATTGTGTTATAAATATATGATTAGGTCTCCTCGATCCTACTACTCACTGTGATATGCATTCTTGGAATGCCTATCGACAATGGCCTAAAGAAAGAGTAGATAGGGAAAAGGATCTAACAAGAGGAATGTTCATCGTCTAATCAATTTCATGGCAAATTTAGGTACCTCTTTTATTCTGTATTTTATTTCTACTATGGTTTCTTGAATTCATATAACTCAAATTTTAATCTTACATGTACATCAGAGCCATGTCATATACATTCAAGATCCATTATTTTAGATCAAAAGAAATTCCTTTGTTGGCGAACATGGATAATTGTGTTCATGGTTGTAACTCGATGGGTATTGTGTTTATGCTTGTGAGGACTATCGAGCATATTATCGGCAGAGTAAATTGATTATCATTCGTTGAGATATTGGAACTGGAGGAGAGTGAAAAAGCCACATGTTTATCGACTTTTGCTATTTTTCCCCCTTTTTGGTTTGAATTGATTTTCAATCCGGGGTCTGTCTTTGTTTTTTTTTTTTTAAATTTCAAAAAAAAAAAAGAAAAAACAAAGAGCTCAGAACAAGTTTGAGACGTGATGCAAGATGAAGAGCAATCCTTTTGATCAATGAAATAAAATATACATATTTGTATTGCTGTTAGTCCCTTTGTCACAAAGATTGATGCTATAGCCAAGAATTTCCCTTCTTCTTGAAGTGTATGGCTGATTCATTCAAGGTTTGAAAATTTCTTGAAATTAGGATTAGGAAATAGTAATATGGAAAGAATACTTCTTGATTTTATTGCTTGGAAATATGAATCCTTTTTCAAGATGGTGCAAATTCTTTTAGATTCTATTTTTAATTTTAAAAAATATTTTCATCCTAATACCTATCTATACTATTAATATTTAAAAATTATTAACAGGAAAATTTAATGAGATAATAACACTTGGAGACTTGATTATGTTCCTCTCCAAATTCTGACCCTATTTTTACCTAAAAAGAAAAGTTTTTAAAAATGAATTTGAATATTTTTTTCACCCCCTTAATTTACTAGATTATCCTTTCACTCTATTATCTTCCCACTCCACTAACTTAATAACCTTTATTATAATAAAATAACTTTTCAATATACATCAAATTATATTTATATTATTTATTTTCTCCTACATTTAATTAGTTTTATTTAGAGAATTGCTCAACTCATTCTTTTTTTTATTATATATAAAAACTTACTTTAAATAAAGTTTCATTCTGAGGTTAAAAATTGACAAAATCCTTCACATTTTCACGTAGAACCTTGAAAATATTATTAATATCATTTTCAATTTTTAAACTTGAATAATAAATCATTTTTTATTTTAAATTATATTTATAATTTGTAGTTCTTTTTTAATCATTATAGCTGATCAATCTCTAACTTTAAGAATAATCGTTTATCCTCAAAGAAAATCTCCTACGTTAGGAATTGAATAGCTTGAATAGAAGAGTTTGAATAAAAAAATCTTTTTTTCCTTTGCAAAGTTCATTATATAATAATTGGTTAATAATTTTTTTCATATTATTTTAAAATCCGGTGCTACTCTTGCTATGGCACTAGTTGTGGTGTGACTGCAACTAGAGAGCCAACCAAAATATTATTGCGCATTTTTTTAAGGTTGTTGAATTTGACAAAAGTATTAAAATCTTAATTGTTCTAATTCAAGAAACTTATCTAATTTGAAAAATTACTTTGTTATAAGGCTAAAGATATAGGAGAAAAAATAATAATTTTATCTATTAAGTTATTTTGTTGTCATTTTAAAATTAAAATTTGTTTATTTGCAAATTGAATTAAACTTTCATTAATGTGTTATTATAAGGAATTTGTTTGGTTGAATTTTTCTTAAAAATTTAATTCATTACTCATTCATAAAAGAAAGGGGAAGGAAAATAAAGTACTTTATTTTTTAATTTTTATAATTTTACAACAAGTTATTAACATAGAATAAATTTCTACAAAATTTTTTAAAATCCTATATTTTCTCAAATTAAAATTTAAAAATTGTACTTTTCATTTTTAAAATATATTCATTTTCATTTCACTTTTTTTTTGTCTTTTCCTTATTTTAAATTATCCTATACAATCAATTTTCAATTATAAGCTATAAAAATAAAAGAATTTTTTATAATATAAATTTCTATTTTTTGTTATACTTTTATACGAAGGATCCGTTTACACCAGTGCAAGACTTGACAAACTTATATTTTTTATAACTTTTAATAGGATATAGTTTTTTTCAATCTTACTCTTTAATTATAATTACATATCATGTTGATTGTCCGTGCCAAATTTCAAGCAAATTAGACACCTATATGGTTGTGATCATATAGTTTATTTACATATATATACGAGGTATCTATTATGTTGATTTATATGTATATAAAAAATATATCAAACAATTTCAGATCAATGTAAAATTTTATAGAGATGATCTATGACATTTAAACTTTCAATCCAATAGTAGATTTTGAAAAAAAATCTTAAATAAAAAGTTATAAAAGGTATAAAATATGCAACAAATCTTACACTGATATAAAAAGATCTTTTCTCATATAAAATATATAAATTCTTAATAATAAATTAATATATAGCTAACATAACTCACATCCATGTATTGTACGGTACATACACTCGTATGTGTATATATATCGTATGACATAGATTGTCATATATAGTATTAAAAAAAATCCCTTTGATTAAATAAATATTCACGTTAAATCTCATAGGCATATCTTTTGTTGATTGATATTGTGATATATATATATATATATATATATACACACACACACACACTTTCT
This sequence comes from Dalbergia oliveri, assembly GCA_030441495.1. Lineage (NCBI taxonomy): Eukaryota > Viridiplantae > Streptophyta > Magnoliopsida > Fabales > Fabaceae > Dalbergia > Dalbergia oliveri. Next base: position 33,959,750 of record JAMLFY010000009.1, on the reverse strand, counting down.
AGTAACATTAATATATAAACTAACTCAATCTGTATACATGGTTATCTATTGTTTGAAGATTTTGTATTTTACACACACATATGTAATATGAAATTATCTTATTTATTGTATTCGTATGTTTCCGCCGTATAGTCAATCAATTCAGTTTGGTATTGTTAATAATAATAATAATTTACTATTACGGATGTGTATTTGTAACATCCTCCAAGTATAACCCCAATCACAATCATAATGTCATCGTCATGCCACTTCTGTTATTCAAAAACCAATATATTCTAAAGATTCATTTTAAGGTTCAAAATCATCCTTTGTTGTAGCTTTTAACAATTACGTATACATATATCTAGAAGCTCAAACACATAGTAAGTAAATCTACTTAAAGGATTTCATATGATATGGATGATGCATGTGTCAATACAATAAAGTTATCTCAGTGACGTGTTTCCATCATGGCCATAGGAAGCCAATGCATTTCTCTTTTCATTGACATAGGAAAGACTTAATTCAAGTATTTCAGTGGACAATTCCACAATAGATCCGTTTATACCCAATGGGTATTTATGGTGGATCACACCACACAAGGGAAATAGATATCAGGGTTTCCGTCATCGAACTTCATTTTTTTTCCATTTCTGAATCCCACAGATATTTATCACTCAAAATAAATTTGGAAGTTACTACTTTCGCCTTCCTCATTCAATCTAAGTCTTGTTTCTATTTTGTCCATACAGAACATGCACAATTTAAATTTATACATCCTTATAATGGCATCATATACTTTTCTCTTTTCTCAAATGCATACATAGGCCACATATAGGCAATCATTCACATTGGAATTGTCATTCTTTTCTCATATTCAATCTTTAAAATCTATAGGATGCATTTACATGTCATAAGTCACATGGCCAAACACTTAATATCAAGTACTCATGTCATACTAGAAGCCAAAGTGCCATTACATTCTCAATTCAAAGCATTGTTCCATTCCCAGCATAATGGGCAGAGTTACTGTCCTAGGCACAACATTTTATTATCATACCAAACAGCCATTTCAAGAGTCACAAAAATTCTGTATGACACTTCAATGTATCTAGAATAACCTGTAAAAATTTCAAGACAAACACAGCTCTATAGCTACCTCAGTAAAATGTACAAATTTAGTGGTCAGGGGCCACCAATTCCCAACCAGAACCAGTTCCCCTAATTTTTAACCCTAGCAACTGATTGAATTAATTCCCAATAAAATTCACAGTGACACTTAAACATGTTAGTAACTTCATGTAAAAATTTCAAAGCCTAATTCAATCATTTGCTATGATAATAAATTCGGACAAGTTTACTGCTTCAGTTTACAATCAGGACAGCATCTGGTTTCTGATTTTTCTGAGTCATCAAACCTTAAAATAACACCCAAGAAAATTCATATAGTTATTTTAAGGTGCTAACTCCAACATATAATTTTTATAGGTCATGAAAACACCCAAAAATATTCCAAAAATTTCGTGAACAACTGCAACATACAGGAAAACAAATTTCCAGCAACTTAGTCCAAACTTACTTTGATAAAATCCATTTTCTAACACCATCCAAACCCACCACCAAAATTCACACATCAATATCAACATAATATCATCCAAAATAATCAGAAATTTCGGACTTAACACAACCCAAAACAGATTAGAAAAATTTGACAAAGAAAAGGCAAGAAAAACCCTACTTTGAGTAACCTATTAGCTCCTTGGCTTCAAGATTAACCAAGCTTGCTTCCTTCTCCTCCAAAGCTCCCAATCCAACTTCAAACCCCTCTGATATCAGTGAGGTGTGAGGTACAAGACAAGGTTTTGATAAGGAATGGAAATTTTGTTCAGAATTAGGTGTAGAACATGTTTTGTGAAGAGATCTTAGGTTTTATCAAGTTTAGGCTAGGGTTTATGAAGCTCCAAGTTTGTTAATGGAGTTTGAGAGGAAGAACAATGGAGGAGAAGTGTTCTGGACGAAATTTTGATGAAGGAAATGATAAGATATTGATTTTATGAGTTTATGACAAATTGCATAATAATTTCAAGTACAAAATGTTTTATTTTCTTAAGATAAGTCTAATAATTTTTGTAAGCATCCTATTGGTTGCAATAAAGTAGTAATGGTGTGGCTTCTTCTAAGCCACACACTTGTCTAGTTAAGTGGCAAACTTTCATTGAAAGTTTCATTTTGTAAGAAACCATAAAATTTACGAACGGGTAAACACCTCGATTAATCTATATTGGAAAATTAATTTTAAGTATAAAATTATCATTCCATATTTCTAACCTTATTCCCATGTTTTCCTAATTTTGGGCACGGGCTCGAATCTAGGGTTTCAGCAAGGTTACTATTTACGAATTTTTTTTTTTTTTTAAAAGTTGGCCACCCTCATCGTTGTTAAACTGTTATATTTTTAAAATTATACTAACAAAGCTCAAATTAATTTTTAAGTAATTTTTAGGGTGTTACATATTTTATCCTAAACAAGGCTGCTAGTTATACAAATTTTATTATTGTTTATGGAATGCACTTTTATTTATTTTTTTTTCATTTTATGACCATTGGAGAGACATGTTGAAAAGTATCTCAATTTTTAGTGGATCATTGTTCTATTGTCTGTTGGCCATTGTTTTCATATATGATTGGTTTCATTCATATAAATATTTATCACCAAAGTGGTTTGTTTAAGCGAGTTATTGAATTGATCATCATGTAAAGGATGTTTTCCAATTATTGCATACAATTGCCACCCTAAATGGGGTTATTGTGTGTTTTAATTGGAAACTATACGAGGCATGTCGATGCGAGTTAATTTCTAATATTTAGGACTACCATCCAAAATTACAGGAGGTTTTCTTTAAATATTGAAAATTTTCTACGGTTAGCTTTACATTAAGGATTTTCATATACTTTTACACATATACCCACCCCAAAGAGGGTGTGTATCTTATGTTTAGGTGTTATGGCTTATATTGGTGGCTTGCCAATTTATCTTATGATGCCCATGTGACTAATTCTATTTGTTTTGCATTCCTATTGTAGTGTCATTTGTTGTTAACAACTACAATTACAATTGAGGTTTTAATTTGGTTCAACTATAAGAGAAGAGAACACATGACATATTTAGCTTTGAGAATTGTTGATATTGACTTAGCATTAGATGTGGATAAGCCCAATAATTTCACATTTAGTAGAACACAAGAGCAAAAGACTTATTAAGCAAAGCGGAAGAGCTTGAACTTGATAGTGTAACGTTGGGGATTAGGCTACGGATAGTTGGGTACATGAATGGTTCACAGAATGAGAGAAAGTCTCTATAGGTATAGGGCTATACGTTAAGGAGGGCTTATATGAATTGATTGGTACTACCTATGCCACAAAGATGCATCTTTCTTTGGTAGCCCATCACGAATGAACTCCATAGTTAAGCGTGCTTGACTTGGGGTAATTTTGGGATGGGTGACCTCCTGAGAAGTTTTCCATGAAACATGTAAGTAAGGACAAAGCACGCTGAAAGACCAATCCAGTTGTCAATCCGCAAGGGATGTTACAAATGGTAGCATGCACCTCTCCCGTGTGGTTTAGGGATGAACCAGCGGAGCGTGGGCATGTAACGCCTGGGACGACTATGAGAAGGCATGGACAAGGAGCGGCTCCTCCAAGCGGAGGGGTACATGAATGAATCGATTACACACCTCATGAGAGAGGATCCTAAGTTTGTATAGGTATGAGACTATACAGTTAAGGAGCTTATATAAATTGATCGGTATTACTTATGCCACAAATATGCATCTTTCTTCGGTAACCCATCACGAAAGAACTCCAGTTAAGCGTGCTTGACTTGGGTAATTTTGGGATATGACCTCCTGAAGTTTTCCAGGAAGCATGTGAGTAAAGACAAAGTACGCTGAAAATACCTATGTTGGTTTATTGGGACAGGTCAATCCATAAAGCAACAGGGATGTCAATAGCAATTAAAAGAACCATCTAGATTGGCCTAGTGTTTTGCTAGATACTTATAATGTTAGGGAACTTATTACTGCTATAGGATAAAGCATCTTGTGGCCAATAATATTGAATTTGGGAACAATTTTGAAGTTGATGTGAGTTTGTTGAAAATGTGAAGTTGGCTTTAAATATTATCCTTCACATTACCTTACAAAAAAGAAAAAAAAAACCCTTTCATGTGCCTTCTTTTAGGAGGAATTTAGTTTATGTTTTTATTTTAGACAAAATTGCCTTTTCATTTTACTTTTGATGGTGGAAATATTATGTTTGGCTTCAGATAATCCTTATGCTTCTTTAATTGTTAAATCTTCAACTACAAAGCGCTCTAAAATTAAGGATAAATCTTATATGTTGTGACATAAACATTTAAGACATATTTATACGAAAATGACTAATAGATTGGTTAAAATGATTTGGAAACTTGTGTTGATTTTGTTAGGGCAGATTAATAAAGACTAAAGATAAAGGGCATGATTCATAAGTTAAATCAAAGAAATTTTATTTATGTCCTAAGATAGGCTTCTAATGGTTCTTGAAGTTTAATGAGGTAACTTTAATGAGGTAGCTATCTCACATAGTTTCAAAGAAAATTGTGTTAATATATGTATCTATCTTGACGTGAGCAGGAGCATGTTTATTTTTATCTATTTATTTTTGTTCTTTATGTACATCTTGTTTGTTAGTACTGGAGAACAAAAGATAGTAGTTAGGCACATTGATATATAATCAACAATAGCGGATCCTCTAACCAAGGGTTTGAGACCCATATGTTTTCATAAACATGTTGTGACTATAGGTGTTTTGAGTTCTTCCAATGTTCTTGGTTTGTGGGAGTATTATATACTTGCTTTCTTTTCCTACTATTGATTTATGATATGAGACATTGTGTAGGCATGTTTTATATGCATATTTGGCACATATATTCTTTTATATCTTATGTACACGTTCTAATTAAATTTGCATATTTGATAATGCAATTATGTGTACGTATGCTGATGGACTTGAGTTTGGTGTTGAGCTTAAGTATGTGGATTCTACCTCATCATAAACACCATGATAGATATGTTAGACAAGTTGTTGAAGTTCTCTTGCTTATATTGTAAACAAGCATGTTAGAGTGAAATTCAAGACCGACAAGCAAACAACATATATTTTGAATCATCTTGGGTGTTGTTTTTCTTGCTACACTACCACACTAAGACTTGTTTCAATAGTGTTGAACTATGTGTGTGACCTTGGAAATGAGTTGTGTTAATAAGTGATTAATGACTGTCATGATTCAGCATTGTTGACATTATTTGATGGAGTCATATAAAAGATGTTGCTAATAGAATGTGGCCACATATTCTTTTTCCTTAGTTGTTTAACCCTAGGGTCTTTTACAAATGTTTTGTAAAAGAATTAAAAATACAATTAATTTTGCTCAAGTGGGAGAACGTTGAAATTTTCTTGTATGGGCTATAATTAATTGTGTGTGTCATTTTGTGAAAATTGGGTTGACATTATGATCTTGGTTGTAGACAAGCACGATAAACCCAATTTATTGTTGATCCATATTGTGGGTTGTGCACACCTGTTATGTAGAGTTAATGTGGTTAGGCGGCATAGTGTAGGCCCACTAACTATTGGTTTATTAGGGTTTTCCTAACAACAACTCTTGATGGGAAAGTTTGTTGTGGTTATAAATATATGGCTAAGTCCTTTCCCTACTACTCACTCTAATACGCATTCTTTGCTTGCCCATCGACAGTCACCTAGAAAAAGAGTAGATAGCATTTCTCATCTAATCAATTCTCCATCGCAAATTTAGGTACACCTTTTATTTGGATTTTATTTTTATGATGGTATCTTGAATTTATATGACTAAAATTTTAATCTTACAAAATCCAACAAAGTGAAAGCCTGTGAGGAAGATTGCCTAGTCTGACAAAGGGAGATGACATCCTAATGTTGATGCAGAAGCACAAGTAGCATGCATTATATTATATGGTACATTGCAATGCATAAGTTTCCCAAATCAAATAATATTTGAACTCCTTTCATATATATATATATATATATATATATATATATATATATATATATATATATATATATATATATATACACACACACACACACATATACATATGAATAACTTTTTTGGGTTGAAATTTCATTAATCCAATTATTGAATTTAAAATTTCTACCAAGTAAATCAAGTGTATAAAATTCCATACAATTTGTAAATGATTTAATACTCCATCATTTCATTTTATATCAACGGATAATATGTTTTTCAAAATACAAGCAAATATCAATTAATATATTAGATGTCTATAGTTGTCCAATTTTTATGAAATTTTGCATACTTGATCATAAATATAATATCATATAATTCAACGACCGAATTAATTTAAGTTAATGTCTACAAAGAGTTACCAAGTAGAGTAAATATATAAGATTTTCTCCTAGAGTAAATGAAATCCACTATATATATATATATATATATATATATATATATATATATATATAACACTGCTATTGATGCCACAAAGGCCAGGCAAGCAATGCCCAAGAGGAGGGACCACAAGGTATTCGAGGCAATGTCTAAACCCCTTGAGATATTCTTCATTTACAACTCGCATTTCCTGATTCACATCATCGAACACGCGATGGTTTTAAAAAATAATAAAACAAAATCTATTCAATGTGTGCTTGAACAAGCTACAAAATTAAAATTATTTTAGTAATTACTCATTTGTGTAGTCATTTTTTTGTATAATCAATTATATGAGCATCAATTTATGTTTAAATACTTAAGTTAAAAAATGGTTTGAGATAATCTATTTTGTTTGAACTGAATAAAAATATTACTTTTAATTTGTGTAATAAATTACTAAAAATGGTACAAAATTGTTTATTTATATTATATAATATTTGATATCTATGATTGATTAGTAAAAGTATTGTGATTATAGAGTAATCAATTTTTACTTATAATCAAAAGCACAAAAAATTGTTTATGATTATAAGCTATTTTAGCTCAAAATTTTAAGTTTTGGATTATAATAAAATTTTGATTTTTACCCAAACACACCAAATTCTTTTATAATTTTTTTTTCTAAAAAAGATCTTTTCTCTAATTAAATAAGGGCGGGGATCCATTTACACTTGGTATGAGTCTTATACATTTACACCCTTTAATAACTTTTCATAAGAATTGAAATTAATTGATCTAATCATTAAATTATGTGATATTATATTGACGATTCAAGCATGAATTTTAGAAAAATCAAATAATAGCAATAGGCCTGTATTTTAATAATTCATATTTACTAATATTTTTAAAAACATATAATCTGTCAAAATATATCAAAGTGGCATGATGAAATATCAAATCATTTTTAAACCATATGAAATTTGATATATTTGATTTACTAGATAAGAACTTTGAATTTAACAGTTGAATTGATGAAGTTTTATCCACAAAAAATTATTGATGCATGTAAGCATACCAAGACTTACACCTAATATAAATAGATATTCACCCATTAAATAATGTAAGCTTTCATTTTTCAAGTAAATTCCTATAGGTGGATATATTAAGGAAGAGAATATACATATAAATGGATACATTAAAAATTAATCATTTAGCTCAATTGAAAACTTCTAGACAATACTTATGTGCAGGCTATTCATCAACTCAATTTTTCCACCAATGATGAAGATGCCAAAAGTTCTCATGGAACAGGAAAAGAGGCAGAATTAATAACATGTTATTGGCATACTATTCAAAATTCCAAATAATGCTCTACTTGATCATAATTTTTGTTTCTATCTCTTTTGTATTTTTTTTCTAGCCTTTATCCATGTGAGTATTGTTGAGTGACTACTAGGGATGTAAGTGGATCAACTCAACTTGACCAACTTGGCAAACGAACCAATTGAATGGAAAACTAATTAAACCCAATAATAATTGGTTTGAATGTCGAATTTCATAAATTTCAACCTAATGACTTGATCCAATCATATATTATATTATCTATAACTTTTTTTTATATATGATGTATTTAGTTAATAAATTATATTTTAGTTATGTTTATTGATGTTACTGAGTTATATATGTATATGAAATTATTAAAACTTTAGAAATTTAAAGTTTCTGATTATATTTTTCATTTCAATTGAATTAAACATAAATCAATAATAATCGGGTTACTCAATCACTTAACTAAACCAACTCAATTTTAATCGTTTAAATTTCGTTTGGATTGGATTTGGTTAAAAAAATCTATGAACACAAATCCATCAAAATTGATCAAATCAAATTCATTTTTCACCTAAAATCCAAATTGACCTGACTTGATTACACCCGTAGTGACTATTATCATTCTTTTGTTGCAGTAGCTTTACATTTTTTTTGTTTGTTTAGGTTTTTATAATTTTTTTATTTTATTTTTGTTGTCCCCTTTGTCATGTTTATTTTATACCCCTTTGTGTTTTGGTTTTCCAATTGTGGATATGCCTTTTTTGATGTCTTAAAATTATACGGAGACACTTAAATCTACTTCGAAATGAGTCCTAATGTATTCTTCAAGTTGCAACACTTCTCATATTGGCCATCATTGTGAAATATATTTTGATATCAACAGTCTTTGGACAAGGAGTAAAATCACAGATTATTGGTTAGTTCCTAATATAGAATGTATTTATTTATTATTCAATTTAAATTTAAAATATCTTATATTTATAAGTGCTGTTGATACTTCATGAATAATTTTTTTTCAACGTAAAAGAAAAATCCAACATAAATCTTGTTTTGTATTGAACAAAAAAAATCATAAAAAATAAATTAATTAAAAATATCATATAAATTATATCCAAACCAGCGTTGAATTCTGCATATGAAACACCGTATATGATATGGATAATTAATTTCACTCTTGTATGGCACCTTTCCTTTTTTTTCCCCCAAGTATGACACCTTTCTTTTTTATTTTTGGTCGGAGTATTTTTTCCTTTGGGTCGAAATTTTTGTTCGGAGTGTGATACGTTTCTTTTGGTCTCAGTATGACACCTCTCTAGAAGGATTTGATCATTTGAATTTTACATTTCTGTGCAGGTGTGTGTCAGTTCGTGTGCATATTTAATAATCTATTATAAGAGTTTAATTTTGATACATTAATAGTATTTTGTGTTATTATTTAATTAAAATATTTTATTTGAATAATTTTTTTAGTAGTAAGTATGAAAGTAATTTGTAATAATTGATATATCAAATATAATTAAATAATTGTATAAAAACTTTTGTACAATCAATATATAAAAAATGAATTCATATTATATTTAATGAAGATCTATTTGTAAAAAAACATACACTATGCGCAAGTATGCAAACTATAAAATAATAGATATGAAAAATGCCGAAATCAAAAGTTGACAAATTATGCATCTAGAACAACAACCAACAGGTGTATGTATTGATAACTCCAGTTTATGGAGTTATTTAGAAGTTGTTTGGAAAGAATTTTACAGAATAATTTTTAATTTTTAAAAATAAAAAATAAAAAAACTTGTTTGGTTGATTATTCATTTTAGATTTATTTTTTTTAAAAAAAGAGTTTTATGCTTTAAAAGTAAAAATTAGAAAACAGCTGAAAGATGTTTTTGGAATATATTTTAAAACAAGAAAGAATAAAGTTGAACATTTGTAATTAGTTGGTTTCATTAATTGCTATCCAAAATAGTTTTCAAAATATTATTTTCAAAACAGTTTAAAAAATATAAAAATAAAAACAATTCCAAACAACCCCTTAGCTTCTAATTTGGATTAGGTTGCATACTTTGTCCTTAGTTTTTCTAAGTGAAACACTTTAAAATAAGAAGAATTGACTTGCTATTATCTTGGAACTTTTGTTAAAAATTCAATGCCATAAAACATGTTTTATTGAGGTGAATGACAAAAAATTCAAATTAGAATCTCATTAGGTTATTTTTTATAGTGAAAATTGTAGATTTTAAAGCTAAAAAAGAATCCAATTGGTAGCCAAGAGGAAGGAAGTAAGGCATCAAGAAAAGGCCTTTGAGAGGAGCATTTTAGCTCCTGAGTCACGACCTGAAATATGCTAGATTGCAATCTAATGGGCACATAAAACATTTTATCATTTTGTCAAGTCGAGTAGTGACCCGATGCTTTTGCCAGGTTGCAACCCAACACGCCCAACCCCATTTTTAGTAATGTTTTAAAACAGATGTTACGGCTAGTGAAAGAGTTTGTTTTTCCTACTTTTATAGGATATAAAAAAAATGGAGGTTCTAGGAGAGGGTAACACTAGAGAGAGATTCATCTTCAAGTGCTCAAGAGAACCATCTTTTGTTCATTTCCATCATCTGTCTTTTGCTCTTTGATTTTCATTATGCATTTTGAACTAGTTAGTTGTTTTATCACTTGTAATGGATAGCTAAACTTGTAGCTGGGATCATTTGGATCCTTTTATGAATCTTGGATGTTTGTAGATTTAACTAGCTAGTTGTTTTATCACTATAATGAATAGCTAAACTTGCAGTTAGGGGATCCTTTGGACCCTTCTATAGATCTTGGATTTTGTAGATTTACTTATTTGAATAATAATGATGTTGGTTTTGGTTATCCATTTCTTATCTTAATACTCTTATATGTTAACCACCATTTAAGTTGATTTAATGGATTCCCTTGAATTAGACATACGAATAAGGATATTGGACCTTGATATGGATAATACTTGTTCTTTTGTACTTAATTGGTTTAGGTGTAAGGATTAGTCAATGAGATGGAAACATATTCATTGGTCTTGTATAGTAAATGCTCAATATTAGTTTTCAATAATGGGTTGAATTCACACTAATTTACAACGACACTTAGTGTTTTAGATGAAGAAGATAGGGCTAGTTGACCCAGTGCTAACAAAATCAACTTGTTAATGTTTAATTAAGTAATTTGCTTATCCAAGTAAAATCAGGATGAAAAAGGTACACTAGACCTTTTAATCTTGGTTGTCTCTCATTTTTAATTTGTGTTTGTATTTCCTTAGTTAATTATTCATTTACTTATTTTCTCTTAATTTTCATTTAATTGATATTGCTTAAGTCTGAACATGGTACTTTAGTTGATCACTAGCATACTTCTATCTAATCCTTATGGATAAGATACTATGTTACTCACTACTATATTACTTGACAGTCTGTGCACTTAGTGTTATACACGCTTTATAGGCAATTATCATGTATTTTGTTGTACAGGCAAAAGTATAAGTTACCAAAGATGGAAACTAAAGTGAAAGTATTTCTATACAATACCAAAAAATTTCGCAAAAACCACATAGAAGGTATTTAACAGACTAACAGTAACAACATGAAGAAAAAATATACGGTGCCTAGAAAAAAAATAAGTTTTGAAAAAAAGACTTTTTAAATTAAAGTATGAGCACAACATTACGAACTTTATTTGCATTGAATATTAGTATTAATTTATTTATGTACTAACATAGAGGCTTAACTCCCTTAATTATCACCTATATCTTTGGTTAAAAAAATTAAAAAAAAAACATAGAGTACCTTCGTGGATTAATGATGCGTTGTGACACTTTATGCTTACATATTAGAAGGAAATAAAAAACAAACCTTTATATGTAAACATTTTAAATCACGTGATAATAAGAGATTAGTTTAATTTCTATACATTGATCGTAACCAATCATATCATGTCATATAAGTAAAAATAATTGAGTCTTACATATATTATTGGAAAAATCATTAAAATAGAATGACTTGATTGAAAGACAGGATAAAGTTTTTTTTTACACTATCAATATATAAAAATTAAACTCATAAAATATATGAAAATGACATTAATAGGTAAATATTTTTTATTATCATGAATTATAACTTCATTGGCAGATGCCAACTTTACAAACAAGTCAAGGCTAAACAGTTATAACAAGATGTTTACTTGTGGCAAATTCTGCCATACACGGTGACAAGTGTTGTGCGCCACACACTTGAAGCATCTTAGAATCACTCACTTAGCTAGTACCATGCACCCTTGGAGACTACCCACGCGCCACACTTCAATCACCTTTTGCTTATGCACCATCGCCACCCCTTGCCGCCCCATTGCAATCACTAGCGGTCGACGACCACCTTTCTCCTCATCCAATGGGGGTGTCGGTGATGATCCGCACGAAGGGCTCCCTAGTTGTGGTCTCAGTTCGAGTGTGTCACTACCACTCAATGGGAAGGAGGAAGACATCCCTTCCGTTGAGTCATTAGGATGCAGCAGCAGTGTTAGCTGGCCTCGTGGTGGAGGGGAGAAGGCGGTACGTTGATGAAGGGCGCGGTTGCTATTGCCAGAGACGGCATCACTGCCCCTGCCATTCTGATGCGTCACGACCTAGCACTGTTGATGGTCTTTCGTGAGGACAAAGAAGCATTCTCCATGACTGCCTCGATTTGCAGCACCACGAGGTAGAAGGACGCATCGCGGTGCTGATGGGATCTGGGCATGGGAGGAAACCCAAGGTGCTGATATCTGCCACTTTGAGACCTCTGATCTATGTGGCGAGGCGCCAATGATAGCTCTAGCATGAAATGGAGAAGCTTTGTCTGCCGTGGAAGGGCGGGCGATGGCGAGGGGAAGACAGAGGGGTCTATGGTGATTCATAGCTTGTTAAGACTACGCATTTTGTGACATTTGCTATTGCATTTAACCACATTTCAGAAAACTGGTTAAGGGTTCGTGTGTGGTGCTCACTTAGTTTTAAGGAGCATTTCACGCTGCCGTTTACTTGTAAGAGAAGTAATATTATGGTAAATTACATCATCTCCTGAAATTTGTGAAAATACAACTACACCTCTTCTATTTATCCACCTGGCACACATTCTCTTGTCAAATTTCAAGTATTTATATTAAGTTTAACTCTTATTCAAGCATTGATAATAAACTTAACAAAATGATATTTTTGTGTTATAAATGTTTTTAATTAATAAAATTATAAAAAATACATGTACCCCTCTATTAAGTTTAAGGATATTTTTATAATTTTATTAATTAAAAATAGTTAATATCACAAAAATATTATTTAAGTTTATTATTAGTGTTATGTGAATGATGATGAAATTGTAATATAAATACTTAAAATTTGACGGGGGTGTAAGTATTAGGTGACAAATAGAGAGGTGTAAATTGCATTTTCACAAATCTCAAGGGAGGTAAGTGTAATTTATCCGTAATATTATCATAACACACACAAGCACAACACGAAGGATGAAGGGCCACCTTGAAGTCCAATGCATGCAACTACATCATTTTTTTTTTTTTATAAAACTCGAAATAAGTCTCTCTTAATTTTTGTGTCAAATAAATTAGTCCAATTAGGAAAAGAAATATTCAAACAAGTCTCCATTAACTAAAATCATAAAAAAAAATTGGTTCTCTAAAAGCATACACAAAAGAAATCACTGCCAAATGAGAGTGTCAAACAAGTTAATCACTTCATATAAGGATCAGTTTAAACTTTTTATGATTCTTGAGAAATTAATTTATCTTTTTTTTAGGATTAACTCCTTTGACTTTTTTAATTGGTAGACTTCTCTAAGTTTTTTTCTCCTAGAGAAACTAATTTGATCGACATAAAATATAAGAAAGACAATCTTGGGGTTTTATTTTTGTTTTAGAAACTAATTTGATCGACATAACGTTTAAAAAAGATCAACTTGGGATTTTAGTTTTTGTTCTTTTAGTATTACAGCATTCCTTTGTATATAATATGAAAATACGTGATTGTAAATTTTAGATACAAAAATATTTAATATAATATATCAATCTTATATAATATACCCGTTTAGTCAAATTAAATTTTTACTGAAAGACACTCGCCTTTTGTTTAAAGGTATATCTAATAAACGAAAGTATAAATGCACAGAAAAAGAAGTAACATAAGTGACACAAATAAATTTAATAAACTTTCATAAATAAATAAGAATACAAATCTTTTTAAATGTAAATATTAAATTAAATAAAATAATAATGGTTGAAAGAACGAGAGGAGTACAATACGCAAGAGGGGGTTTGGGTCAGTAATGTTTCTTTTAGTTAACTAAAAAATGGGATGAAGTTGAGGGTTCCCACTTGTTGACACGTGGCTAAAAATGTGATGCAGCCAAGCAATAACCAATTATATATTGATATATAGAGATAAAAATCGAAAAAAAAATTTAGGGGTTATTGGGATTTTTTTATTTTTGTATTTTTTAAAATTGTTTTGAAAATAATATTTTAAAAACTGTTTTAAAAATTATTTTGAATAGTAATCAACGAAACAAATTAATTACAAATGTGCTACTGTATTCTTTCTTATTTTAAAAAAATATAATTTCAAAAATATCTTTCAGCTGTTTTCTAATTTTTACTTTTAAAATATAAAATCTATTTTTTATTTTTTAAATCAATTTAAAAAGAATAACTAAGTAAACAAGTTTTTTTTATTTTTTATTTTTAAAAACTAAAAATTATTCTATAAAATACTTTTCAAATGCCCCTTAAAAATTTAAAATAGTTGTATTGAATTGAATCGACGAGGCCAAACAGGAGCAGAGTGTATATTTTGTCTAAGTGAGTGAGTGTGTCCTTGGATTGCATTGCATTGCATTGCATTATCCGCATCAATCTTGCCATTGTAACTCGACTGACTTGTCTTGAGTGTCTTTCTGTCTGTCATGACTTTGTTTAGATTTTGTTTCACCAACAACACTTTCTAATTCCTTTCCTCCATTCATTGGCCCTGAGCATTTTTAGCTCCCTCAGTTCCAAAAACCTCTCCTTTTTTTCCTCCCTCTATACGACATCTCAACAAATTCATTTCATTATGACACCTCATCTTACATCCAACATTCTCTTTTCAATTCTCATCATATTCCGCCACTTTGGAACATTTCGGTTGGGATCACTACCTCATATCTCCCCCGCTTTCATTTCCAATGCGATTCTAGGTTCATCTTCTCTTCATTCTTTTCCTCCATTTGGGGATTTGGGTGGATGGCTTCTTTCTCATTTCCCCTAAATTGGCCGGGCTTATTCACATCACACAATCATAAATTTATTAACTTTCCAATACAACACATGCATCAATAGCTAGGATTAGGAACATGATAAGGAATAACATGAATAGGGGATATATTTACATGAATTATTTAGTTCTGGAGAGACATCAATTCTAGTTTAGGAGGTGCAGAAGAAATAGAGCACATCGTTTTGAATTTAATTAAACATTTGGATTTGCATTTGAGGCGGATTGGCATGTATTATGGGTTGTATATGCTCCAAAGGAAAATCTGCAAATGAGTATGTTGTGGAGAATCACGCCAAAAAAGACAAGGAAACCAAGGCAAATAGATCCTCCAAGTCCAAGCATACCTTGAGCTTGAGCCTGAGCCCGAGTGTGAAGGGAGATAGAGTTGTGATAGAGAACTATGGCAGTAGGAATGATGCCACTGAACGCTTGATACCTAATTCCAACACCTTCCATTGCCACTCTCACTCACACTTAGGGGTGGAACTGGAACTGGAATCGAAGGATCCTCAACCACTCCCATTTCCTCAGATGAAGGGGAGAAGGACAAGAGTGCAAAGGCAGTAATGCTTCAGGTGGGGCAGCCTAGGGTGTGTAGGATGTATAGCGTGACAAGAGGGGAAAGAGGGACTCAGGTTCTTGCTGGATGGCCCTCTTGGCTCACTGCCGTTGCAGGGGAGGCCATTAGTGGTTGGATACCTCGCAGAGCTGACTCTTTTGAGAAGCTGGATAAGGCAAGTTCAATTCTTTCATTACTCTATCCTTACTTACTTGGTCTCATCCCATTGTTTATTTATTTCCTTGTACGCATCTCATTCACTTTTTCTGTTTTTCAAAGACTGGCATAGCTAAAACCCTCTTTATTTTCTTCAGTTTTTTTATTCACAAATAATTCAATAGAGAATGATTTGAAAGCAATCATGTGTTATTGGTTAGTGGGATGAGTAACCCATATAATGCATCATTATTATTTAATTCTTTGTGTTTTTAACTTTTCTTAATTTGTTTTGCCTTTTTCAGTTTTCTCTTCGTTTACTTGTACAAATAAAGATATATTATTAAAATACAACTTTACACTCTAATTGAAGAATCTTTTCCCACTAAATTCTATATTTAGGAGGTTAATTGCAATCAACATTAAGAATTGCATTGTATCTTCTTTCACACTTGAATTTGAAGCATTGAAGTATCCATTTCTTTTCAATTGATATATGTCGTTGCTTGAGATCCCTCGATAAAATGTACTTTATCTGTGAAAAGATAAGATTTTTTGTGTGTGTCACATTCCATCATTGCTTTTCTTTTTTCAGTATATTTTACCTTAAAATATGAAAATAAAGTTTCCTACCATACTACAGATTGGACAAGGAACTTACAGCAGTGTTTATAAAGCTCGTGATCTAGAAACAAATAAAATTGTTGCACTGAAAAAGGTTCGATTTGCTAATATGGATCCAGAAAGTGTCCGCTTTATGGCAAGAGAAATTATTGTGCTGAGAAGGTTTGATCATCCAAATGTTATGAAGCTTGAAGGCATGATTGCTTCAAGGGTTTCTGGCAGCCTTTACCTTATTTTTGAATATATGGAGCATGATCTTGTAGGGCTTGCTGCAATACCCGGTATCAAGTTTTCTGAAGCACAGGTATCTGGCCTAAGCTTGTCTAGAGTGTAGATGAGAATCTCTTTGCTCTATACAGTTGTTATTTGTCTTTGAAGTGTTTAAAATTTAGTTCCTCTGGTATTTCTTTATACAAACTTGCTTAGTGAGTCAGATTATTAGCATAACGGACCTTGTAAGATCAAGAAAGTCTCTAATATTAGCATGAAGCAAATTATTGAGCAACATAAAATGGATTGTTAAGTTTCTATTTTTACTAAAAGTATCAGTTTCTCTTCTATTAAATTTGATAAGTTAGAAACGTTGTAGCTGCTAGAGTCTTAGTGACAACTTTTAAGCATTTTTAAATTGAAGGGTTTTTATTCGACGACAGTGGTAGGTTGATATCAATATGCTCTTTCTCAACCTCAATATCTTTCAATCTGATGAATAGCCTATCTTCCTATCTAGAAACAATCCTTAGTAGCAATAAAGATTGAATAATCTTTGTTACTAACTTTCATAAATGCTACACTTAGCATATCATGTAACTAGTTAACTTATTATTTGAAACAAATCCATTTAAAAAATAAATAAATAAATAAAACCTGTAATTTGCTTTTTTAAAAAAAATGTCATTGTTTGCATCCTTTTTGTTGTTTACAAATACAAAGTTTTGTGTCATATGTGTTGTTTGGTTTCCTTTCATCTTAAATTGGCTTCTACTTCTTTTGTTTTCACAATGGGCTAATTATTTCTTTCATGCTGCAGATCAAATGCTATATACAACAACTGCTTCGTGGTCTTGAGCATTGTCACAGTCGTGGTGTTATGCACCGTGACATCAAAGGCTCAAATATTTTTCTTAACAACAATGGCAATCTAAAGATTGGTGATTTTGGGCTTGCAACTGTGTTTCAGCCATCTCAAGGGCAGCCTTTAACGAGTCGAGTAGTAACTTTGTGGTATCGACCACCTGAACTTTTACTTGGAGCTACAGATTACGGAGTTGCTGTGGACTTGTGGAGTGTTGGTTGTGTTCTTGCCGAATTATTTGCTGGGAAGCCTATAATGCCTGGACGAACAGAGGTAGTATGCCTCGTTTGTCCTATATCTTTCCATTCCATAATTTATTAGGCTTATTGAAAGCTTTACAACTGTTTTCTTGAGCACCCTTATTACAAAACTTACGATGAATTAGTCTCAACTAAATATCCGTCCCTGTCTTTTAATTGAGTTATTTGTATTGGAAGAGAAATTTTATGTTGGTTCATTGATGCACAACTAGAAGGAGAAATGTAAACATTCATAAAATTTATGATCTAATTTACAACATTTTAGTTTATAACTACTTGAATTATTTGCTAATGAAGTTATTGATGAAGAAAAAGAGATGACAAGTGGAGTTAGCGTCTTGGAAATTGTGGATGAAGGAAGGAAGCCAATATACTTTTTCATCCCATTTGAAGTTCTTAATTGTTATGATTTGTCAAGACTTTCTATGATTTGATTGGGCATTTATATATCGTAATTTATTATTCTAGGTGGAGCAACTTCATAAAATTTTCAAACTTTGTGGATCTCCTTCCGAAGAATACTGGAAGAAGTCCAAGCTACCACATGCTACAATTTTCAAACCTCAACAACCATATAGACGTGTTGTTTCTGAGACATTCAAGGATTTTCCTTCATCGACATTGAGCCTCTTGGAGGTCCTTCTTGCTATAGAACCCAAAGATCGAGGGACTGCATCTTTAGCACTCCAGAATGAGGTAGTTACAAGTTCTCCTTTTGATTAAAGTTCACGCCAGAATTTCTCTACGAATGACCTACATATGTCACAACCTACCCTTATATTCATGTCGTGACCTTATGGATTTTTTTTTGTCTTACTCTTGGTTTTCTCAGAAGCTAACATTTTTTGTGCCCAGTTCTTCACAACAAAGCCACTTCCTTCTAATCCATCAACTTTTCCAAAGTACCCACCTAGTAAGGAGTTTGATGCCAAACTTCGAGAAGAGGAAGTTATAAGGTATTTCTTCTCTGATTCTTTTATCATCATCATATGTCATATCTGACCTTTGCATTATCTGCATCATCAACAGTACAAACGGTGCTGCTAATGTATGCTTTGATGATAAGTTTCAGTAAACTATATCTCAAGGGGAAGGAGTAGGACATTATTTTTGTCAAAGTATTTAAATTGCTATGACAAGGATCATAGAGTGGTTCTCCTTTTCTTTAAATTTCTTTGGCACTATGCAGGAGATATTGATTCCAGAACCTAACTAACGTAACGAGTACCTCGGCGAAATTTTGCTATTTCTTTTTGTTTTCCTTCTTTTTTGGGTAATGCTTTTGGATTGATTCGATTTTGTAAAGATACTTCTGATTTGTCTTTGTGTGTTAATGTTGTTACCTATTTGTCTACTTTGAAGCAGACGAAGGACAACAAACAAAGGACATGAACATGGATCATTTCGGAGGAAGGTTAAAGAGTCTAAAGTTGTTCCAGTACTTGATGCTAATGCCGAGTTATGGGCATCAATAGAGGTACTTTAAAAAATAAAGTTAATGTTAATGGATCTCATTTTGGCAAAAACTGATTTAGATTTGCCTTATACTCTTTTTCCATGTATTCTTTTTCCTTCAGAAAAGGAAAGGGCAATCAAATTCTAAATCCATCAGTGAAAAGTATAAACGAGATGAGGATGGGGGTTCTGGATTCCCTCTTGAACCCACAAGGCTAAGAGTGCTCAATGTCTTCTCTCATTCTGGCCAGTCAATGCATCCAAGTGCATGTGGATCCTCACGCAATATGAATTTGAAAGATGAAGATGTTCTTATCAGCCATGATCATCTCTTAAGATCCAGAAACCCTAAATTGAGTAAGCAAAATTCCTGTAGGCACGGTACCAGCGCACAATTGTCAAGGTTTTCTAATTCAATGGCAGTTCGAGGTGATTCACAACTTGATATGAGTGGACACTGCAGTGTGAATTTAGAATGGTCAGAGGATTACTTCAATATGAGATATAGCCAGGCTAATGAGTCCAATCATCTGCTGGATAGGCGCAAGTCCACACGAAAGAAGGACGCCAATCCTTTTGGAAAGGATCCTGCCATGGTAAATGAGCTACTTATAAAATATCATCTGTGCAATTATTTTTGAGTCATCATTACATGCCCCTCTCTCTGGGAATAGGGAAAAAATGAGTTTGATAGGCATTAAGGTCGTGCTTGTCTTGATATACAGATCTCCTTACAGCATTTGTAATGTGTTTAATATGATTAAGTAGCGTCGGGAGATAACTGCTCCCTATATATTTTGGAAAAATGTATGTGAATTTCTAGGATAATTTTTTTTTTTTTTCCGGTAAGTAGTGTTTGATGCTCAATATGACCATGAAGCTATCAAGTATTTACAAGCTTTTGTTTGCAATGGCAGGGCTATGCTCCCAAAAATAGCCACATCCAGTACTCTGGACTATTGCTATCTCCAGCGGGCAATCTTGAAGACATGCTTAAGGAGCACGAAAGGCAAATCCAACAGGCAATCGGCAAAGCTCGTTTGGACAAGGACAAGGCCAAAAAGGCTGAGAGGGAGAATTTGACTGAATCACTGCTTCATCATGTATGAAATCTTGCATGACATTTGAGAATGTTTGGAACGAGGACACCCAAAAAAGGTTGTGATTATCGTAATGCAAATTAAGATAACTGTTTCTTTTGGAGATTCATAAAATCTTGATGCTAAGAGGTGACTTCAAGATCTTGAGGAGCTTCAACGATGTTCATCAGATCAGATATTTATAACTACCATGGAAGATATTGTACGGAGTTCCAACCAACAAACTTATATGCTTTGGGAAGGTTGATAGCCTACAGAGAAAATGAAATTCAGGGCAATTTACTGCAAAATAGTTTGTGTTTTATTTAGTTGACACACTTGCAACTTAGCTTGCCAAGTCATTTCTCTACTGCTGGCTCGTCGTTTGCATTGTACATCTGAAATTGATTTTGCCAAACTATATTTTCTCTTAATTCATAGGCTAATCAGTTATCCAAAGTTTGGTACATATGGTTAGAGCTAGACGGTGCCATTTGCATAAAAAAAAATCTCAAAATCCTAAAGAAAAACTTGCTTTTCTAGACATGGAATTCCCATCAACATGGATATATTTTTTTTTCAGGTGGAAGGGGGGTAAACTCAGTGGGCCCTAAGGCCCAAAAGGAGAAATAACAAGGGAAACTAATATACGAATGAAATTTTGCCTTTGACAAAAGAAAAAGAAGAAATACTACCAGAAAAAAAAAAGAAGAAATATTACCAAGGCGCGGAAAGCATTTACTATTTTTACCCAAAAGAAAAGGTTACTTTTTTGGGATGGAGAAAAGAAATTGCATGAGATGCATAAAGTTCCCCTCCTATCATAGTACTCGTGTGGGATGATTGACCCTCACTTGTTCTTTTCTATGGAGTATATATATTTTCTGCTACTGATGGGCTGGGCTGGTAGATCTAAGTTCTAGCCTTTCTCGCCTACGCTTTTGTATGCTAAGTTAACCTTTTTGTAAACCAAAACATTAAAAAGTAATTTTTTTAAAAAAGAAAGAAATAAAAACACACTATTGTGTGATGACATTAAGGATGACAATGAGGCAAACGGGGCAGTGAGTAATCACTCACTCATTGTCCTATGCCTCCAAAGTTGCCTCATCCCCATCGAGCTATTCCCATTCCTAAAGGTGGGTATACTGAGCCTTATCTATTAAGCCTAGTCCGTGATGGGCTGTAGTGACCCGGAATTGATTGATCTGTTATTAAGTGGACTTCAAACACATTGACCTTGTCGCCCTAAGTAGAGGTCGTGACCAATCCGCCCATGTTTTTTTAATTTATTGTTTTTAAGTAGGCCATGTTTTAATTTCTTTCTACTTTTAATTTTCTATGTCAATTTTATTTTGGTCAAATGATGCAATTCATAAAATGGACAAAGCCCAAAGCCATTCACTACAAAGGAGATGAAATGAACATGGCAACAATAAGCCCTTAACTGGCAAAAAAAAACGAGGCAGGACTATTAAACCAGGTCAAAATCCCAAGGTGGCGCCTTGACTCACTATCCATAAACATTGTCTTAGCTAATGTGCGGGGAAGAATTTGTGTCAAATTTAAAATATAGAAGGGCCATAAAGGGCCCTTTTTTTTTTGGTCTTTTGAAGGGTGAACGTTGGGCTGGGCAAATTTTTCTTTTTCGATCAACTACTTCAAAAGCTTTGGTAGAGGAAAATTGGTTTCACTATTTGGGCCGAATGTTATTGGTTATACATGCAAATATTTATATTTTGAAAAAAAAATATGCGGCTTGCGGGCTGGTCCATTAAACCATATACCTAGCCCGTTTAGCGGTTTAAGGTGTGCTAAAAAGTCACGATTAACCCAATTAAAATTATTTGGTCCATTTAGTGTGGATCACGAGTTAAAGATTGGCCTATGGATTCTCGTATACCCAACTTTACCCATTTCCCGTGTTGAAAGGGAAATTCCCTTCATCTCCATTCTTCACAGATCCTCATCTCCCCATGAGAACATCTATCACGACCCGAGTTGGAACGTGGACCTGCACGAATCTCTTAATCATAAACCTGTAATCTGAATCTCTATATGTATAACTTATCGTAATATAATATTTAAAATATGATTTTCTTCTAAATCAACAACTATTTCTCTATTTAAAACATAATATTTAAATTCATAAAACAAGAAGTATTTAAAATCTATAACTCTGAAAGCGTTTGGATTAAAACTGTTGTTCATAAAAGGGTAAATTGTTTCATCTTTTAATTTTGGTCATAAACTGAATATCGATATAAAAATACTTGGAAGCTAAAACATACATACATTTTCGGTTTGCTACATAAATCTCTAGGCATAGTCTTCATTTCAAAATACATACTTGCAACTTGAAAACATATAGGGAAATACATGAATCTCTAAAAATAAATACAATATCTCAAAATAATGCATAGCTCGTGAAGAATCTTTTGGTTCTTCAATAGATGCTCTTGTTGTAACACCCTAAAATTTAATTAAAAATTAATTTGAACTTTATTAATCTTAATTTCAAAAATCTAATAGTTTAGCAATGATGAGGGCAGCCCAACGAACCTGTCAAAAAAAAAATTTCGGGTCGGTGAATAGTAACCTTGCAAACTCATTGCCGCCTAGCTTAAACCTGTTTTGGGCCGAGGTGCCCGAAATTAGGAAAACATGGGAATAAGGTTAGAAATAGGTGTGAATGATAATTTTATACTTAAAATTAATTTTCAAGTAATATCGGTTTAATCGGCGTTTACTCGTTCGGTGAGATTTCTGTACGTTTTTAACAGAAAGGTATTTCCATCACCACAAATGGATGATGTCCACCTACTAAGGACATGTGGAAGGCCAAGATTTAATCTTGGAATCCAAGATTAAATCTTAGCCATCCATTGTTGCTTTATTACATAAACAATAATTTTTTTTACTAAATATCTTCTAAGCATTTAATATAAGAAGTCTAGTCACATTTTTCTTCCCCAAGACACAAATTTCGTGGTCAGCAAGAAAGAAGAGAGCAGCCACCATTGTTGTCCTCAAGAGCTTGTTCTTGAGTTCCAAGTCCAAAAATTCCAAGCTAGAGTTGTTGGATTATCAAAAGTTCTTTACTAAGCTTATTCTACACCCAATTCCCTACAAATCTAACCGAACAAAATCTCAATCACTCATCAATCCTTACCTTTCTCCCTTACACCTCACTGATGTCAGAGGGGTTTGAAGTTAGATTAGGAGCTTTGGAGGAGAAGGAATCAAGTTTGGTTAATCTTGAAGCCAAGGAGCTAATAGGTTACTACAAGTAGGGTTTCTGTTGCCTTTCTTTGTCAAATTTTTCTGATCTGTTTTGGCATGACCTAGGTCCGAAATTTCTAGTTTTTTTGGTTGATATTATGTTGATATTCATGTGTGATTTTTGGTGGTGTGTTTGGATAGTGTTAAAAGAGGGTTTTTATCAAAATAAATTTGGACTAGGTTTCTGAATTTCTGTTGTCCTGTAGGCAGCAGTGGTTCACGAATTTTCTGGAATATTTTTGGGTGTTTTCATGGGCTATAAAAATTATATGTTGAAGAAAACACCTTAAAATAACTACATGAATTTTCTTGGGTGTTAGTTTTAAGGTTTGATGCCTCAGAAAAATCAAAAACCGAAATGAGGCAGATGCTGTCCTGATTGTTGAGGCATAGTAAACTTGTCCGAATTTATTATTATAGCAAATGATTGAATTATCTCTTGAAATTTTTACACAAAGTTAATAACATAGTGAAGTATAACTGTAAATTTTATTGTTCATTGATTTAATCATTTGCTAGGGTTACAAATTTTGGGAACTTGGGTCTGGATTGTGAATTGGTGGCCCCTGACCCCAAAATTTGTACATTTTACTGAAATAGCTATAGACCTCTATTTGTCTTGAAATTTTTACAGGGTCTTCTAGACATGTTAAAGTGTCATATAGAATTTTTTTGGTACTTGAAATGGTTGTTTGATATGATAATGAAATATTGTGCCTAGGACAGTAACTCTGCCCATTGTGCTGGAATGGAACAATGCTTTGAATTGAGAATGTAATGACACTTTGACTTCTAGTATGACATGAGTATTTGATATTAAGTGTTTGGCCATGTGACTTATGACATATAAATGCATGCTATGGATTTTAAAGATTGAAGTATGAGAAAAGAATGAGAATTTCATTGTGAATGAGTGCCTATATGTGGCCTATGTATGCATTTGAGAAAAGAGAAAAGTATATGATGTCATTATAAGGATGTATAAATTTAAATTGTGCATGTTCTGACATATGGACAAAATAGAAACAAGACTTAGATTGAATGAGGGGAAGGCGAAAGTAGTAACTTCCCAAAATTTATTTTGAGTAGGTAGACATATCGGCTAGGAATAGATCTGTGTGGATTCGAAATGGAAAAAATGAAGTTCGATGACCACGTATAGGAATGAGTTCAGTCTTTGTAATACCCGGTTTTTAAATTAAAAGGTTAGAAAATTTTTTTAACCAAGAAGGGTGTCAGTTACCCTTCTGTCATTTTGGTCCTAAATTTCGCTAAGTCTTGAACCTACATGCCCTTGGAGGGCTATATATTAGAACTATTTTCTTGGACCAAAAGTCCCGGTAATTATTCCCTAGAGAAAAATGAGTTGAAGAGGATTTTTAACGAATTTTATGAAACCCTCAAGTGCTTCATCTTTAGCTTGCAAGTTTATAAAATCGTAAGATTTTTGAATTTGAACTAAAACCCAAAAATGAGATTTTGATTTGTTGGGATTTTGATTTTTCTAATATTTTATTTGAATCCAAATGGGGGTATTTTCCTATTTATATTTATGTTTTAAAGTTAATGGATTAACTTAAAATTAAGAAATGTAAATAAGTGAGTAGTGGAATAGTAATCCAATACATACCAGCATTGGAGCATCTGAAGCTTTGAGGCAGGCGGCCTATGACAGCCCAGGCGGTTAACAGAGAGTAAAGTCGGTTCCTGAGCTTCTGGAACCGCCCAGGCGGTAACAGAGAGTAAGTCGGTACGTTGAGTCCGGGACCGCCCAGGCGGTCATATGACCGCCCAAGCGGAAACAGCGAACATAAAAACACCATTTCGGTCCAGAACACCCAAAACGCATTTCTCTCCCCCAACCTCCAGAACCTTCATTTTCTCTTCTTCTTTCACCCCAAACTCCCTTCCCAACTCCATTTTCTTCCATTATCTTTCAATTCTAACTTCAATCCTTCAATCCTAAGGCTCTAAGATATGTAGCTCTCTCAATTTTGCTCTATTTTCTTTAGTTTTTCCTTGTCTTAGAGTGGTTTCTATGCCTATGAGGGTAAAGGGAGCTTTTCCTCCATGTTAGAGATAAACTTAAGGTTTTTTAGTGATTCTAGAGATTAATCAAAGGTTTTATCACTTCTATGATAGATACTGGTGCCATCTCCACTCCAAGGAACCCTATCATGTCTGAGCCTTCAACTTCTGCCACTCCAGGTGAGTGGGTTCTAGCCTATGACCCCTATGTTGGTCATTATAGTTACTTTCAACAAACCATAAAGAAGAATTATGATTCTATAGTTTATTTTGTAACAGTTGAGATTTCTATTATCAAGAAACGTTGATTTTCGAAAACGCATAAAAGGTGTTCTTGAAAAATACATGGGACCATATTTGTTGAGATGGTTTTATATAAAACTATTGATAACTAACTGTTTGAGATATATGGTTTGTTAGCATGACTTTTATATTTAACCAATTATGAAATTGGTGACTATTGGAAATGCTGTTGAGATTTTGGAATTCCCAAGTCTATGAAGGTTTGATATTTGGAATGGATTTAGAAACTTAGATATAAAAGAGTTTTAGCATATGAGTCTGTATGACTTGAAACAATTGACGGCTACATATTCTGTGGATTGAAACCATAGTATCTTCAACGGGTGATCCCTTGGGCACAGTTCACAACCAGGTATGCTAAGGTCAAACTTAGGGTTACATGGATTCAGAGCTCTCAAAGTAATTAATGATTTTATGATTTTTCAGAATTTTTTATTTCATGAGATTAGGATTTGAACCCTAGGATAGAGGACTTCATGAAACATTGTGAAAGACTTGGTTAAGAATAAGGAATTTCTGAAAGGGAGAGCTTGAGTTAACGGCTAAATCGTTAACCTTGGTACCAAGGCCCACGAAGGGCAATTTATCCAGAGATAAATCAGTCCACAAGGGACACGTTCACGAGGAACCATTAAGATCTCAGTTAGGGCTCTTGTTCACGAGGAATGAGCACCCATTTTTCAGTTACTAATAGTCTTCCTTTTTGGTAATTCTTTGAGAATATTATGCTTCTATGGTTTTAGTAAACTTATGGTTTTATTGCTATTATGTGAACTAAATATAAATGTTTTGTGAAGGCTGCATTAATGGTATTTATGTATTTTCCTTCCCTATCCCATGTGTGGTTGTGGGTGAGGATCCACTGTTTTGGTTACAAAACTCACCCTCTCTTATTTCTCCTATTTTACAGACAGAGTAACCTGGAGATTCTACCCAGACTCCTTCCTCTCTAGAGGCAATGAGTATCATTGGTAAGCTTCACACGGGTGAAGCCCTCTATATATAGAATAGGGTGCTCTAGTGTAGATGCAAGCAAGATCCCGAACCATAATGCATGATATATGTTATGTATATGTGATTATGTTGGACTGTAATATATGATTTTACTACTTATAAAGTTTTTGTATATGATAGACTTTCTTTATATTTGTTGACCCTATGAATTCAGACTTCAAAAACAGGATATGACTGGAATTTGGAAAATTATGACTATATGTTTTAAGAGATGTGATTTGTATATAAAAGAGGTTTTATGATTTAAACAATTTGATAATTTACTATGCATATAGAGGAATCCAGGTCACGAGGCTTACGTGGGAACCAGATTCTCACGTCCTTACGTACCCAGGACGGGTCGTGACAGTCCTGAAGCTTATTTCCCTTGTGTGGTGTGATCCGCCATAAATACCCGTTGGTATAAACGGATCTATTGTGGAATTGTCCACTGAAATTACTCGTTGGGTAAACTAAGTCTATCTTATGTCAATGAAAAGAGAAAAATGCACTGATTTGATCTTTGTGACCATAAGTGATACCATGTCACCTTGAGATAAATTCATTGCATGTATTATATGCTACTTATCTTATTTTGAATTGTCTACCTTGTGTAACTTAGTAATTGTTGAAATGTGATGAGATATATGCTTGAAGTGACGAAATGCTAAAAGAAACCCACTTCGGAGGAATGGTTTTTGAACATTAAAAATGAATCTTTAATATATGTCGCATGCTCACATTTTCTTAATAAACCAAAGTGGCTGAGGCGATGATGATGACATTATGATTGTGAAATTAGGGAGTTGCCCTCCTGAGAATTTTAAAAATTCTCACCCTATGTGTTTGTTTCCGTGTCGCCTCAGGTTAAGCCAGAGGATGATGATGCTACTATGCAAAGGAGTGTAGGATTGCTGTAGTGTAGTAGTTACTGTTTTATTGCTGTACTTAGTGAAATGAGTATGTATGTAAATGTATTAGAAGACATATGTACTAAAGCTCATAGAGGAGCTTCCTTATGTATTTTAGCTGTATGTTTAATAAACTTGATGTTTACTTCTAATATGTTTTAATAGAATTACGCTTAGTTATCTCGCACGTGAATCAAACTTGCTATAGATAATTAAGAAAGTTCTGCTAATTAACAAGTAACAACTCTCAAGTATGATATCATGACTTAAGAATGATGTTGTACTTGGGAGGATGTTACACTTGTGAGTTTTCTATAATCCTTCAGATCATTATTATTCCAGGATGTCCCAACGTCATGCCAAATGATAAAATTATTTGGGCTAGTAAACTTCTAGTTTATGATAATATGTGATTCTATTACACTAATTTTAGTGTAATAAAAACCGGAAGAAAGTGAAGGTAATTTTTCAAGTATAACTTTCTTGTTTGAATCAGGTTCTAATATAGAGGTATTCATTATTTCTCTCATTCATAGTCTCAATGTGATATCTATTTCGATAAATATCTTTGAAACTCAAAGTAAGTTTCTGTGACTTGATAGAAAATAGTGCATCATTTATGATGAACTTTGTCCCTCCAGGAACAAGATAATAGCTCTTCCTAAGCCTTCAATCATATTAGTACTCCCAGGAATGGTATTAACACCGACCTCTTCAATTACCAAATGAGTAAAGTAAGCATTGCTTTTAAGAAAAGTGTGTGTGGTCGCACTATCCATAAGACAAATATCTCCACTATTTATCCCGGTCATTTTCTTCAAAAAAGAGATAAAATATATTAAAAAATGATAATTATAATCAATAGGAATAAATATTGCATATGCTAGTGGATAGCATCCACATATAATATAATCAACACACATAATGCACATATTATAATGTACACATAATACGACCTGTTGTAAAAGGATTTACAACTCAGAATAACAAATATATTTCAAATATAAGTGCAATGAACGTATGAACATATTTACATTAATGTATTACAAAAAGAATACATCAATATATAATAATTAAGGATCATTCACTGATTTGTGTAACTGATTTAAGTTAATACTTGAGTGCTATAAAACATCCATGCGCGAGCAAAATATAAGTTTCCTATCTTATTTCCCATTCATTCACTGACACTTTCAATGTGTATATACTGTCTATCCAGGGATATTAGTATATGGAAAATACAATATCAACTTCCATAAAAAAAGAAAAAGGAAATATGATTAAGGGACTTGACAATAACGTTATAAAGGAATTTGAAAGGGAATAAAAGAAAATTATTACTAATTAATTAAGGACAACAACTATTGCAATAATTTCCCATATTAAACAGTTATGTAATAGTAGAAAAGGAAATCAAACAAGAAAATCAATGCAATCATATAATAAGTTAAAACATCATAAAAGAAATCACGTAATAAAGATCATTCAATAATATTGGTGCATGTTCAATATACGTGTAATGAACATTCAATAAGGATCATTCAATAAAGATCATTTCCCATATTAAACCATCATATAATATATATCATATGAGTATTTCAAAAGAAAAAGGAATCCCGTAATGTGTAAATAATAATAAAAAAAGGAGTCACATAATAAAGATCATTCAATAATAATTATATGCTTTGAATAATATTAATCCATTAATATTGGTGTGTGTGCAATACTGAAATGAACATATGCATCTTCAGAAGTGAACATATACAATACTTGAAATTTCAAATCAACACATGCCTTCTCAATATACCGAAATGAACGTATACGAGGCAACAAAAAGAATGAAAAAAAAAGGAGTAGCATTACTACTTTTATTCAATATTGGCACCAGAAGGAAAGGACTAATTCAATAACTAGACATTCTGTTATTAATGAAATGACCAATATTCTTATCAGGATCCTCAAAGAAATCATATACATCAAGATACTCATATTCACTATGGCATGTCTAACTTATCTTTAGAAACAAAATTCATCTTTGTCTTTTTCTCTTGATTGATACTTGATAAAGATCAACCAAGTGTCTTGACGTATGACATGTACATGTCTAATGAACTTTTCCACCACAACTATAGCATTTATTCTCTTAGTTCTTACTTTGCTTGTTATTCTTCCTATCCCTATTTTCCCCTTCTAGTGTGACTTGTTGTTGGAAGAAGAGGGAGAAGCACCACGAAAGCGGCCATTCTTTTTTTCCTTGTTTGTGTTTTTTATTGAAAACACGATATCTTACCACTTTGGGGGTTATAATTTATCACATTAGCTTTGGGGAATGAAGAGCCAACAAGGCAAGTTTCATGATTTTTCATAAGTAATTCATTATTTTGTTTAACCACAAGAAGACATGAAATCAATTTAGAATATTTGGTAAACCATTTTTCTTGATATTGCTATTGTAGGAGCATATTTGAGGCATGAAAGATCAAAAATGTCTTTTTTAACTTATCATTATCAATTATATTTTCCTCACAAAATTTTAATCGTGAGGAAATCCTAAACATTGTGGAATTATATTTACTTATATAGATTTAAAGTCCTATAACGCAAATGCAACCATTCATATCGGGCTTGTGGAAGTATCACTGTTTTTTCATGATAATACATTTCTTTCAGGCTCTTCCAAAGATCTGCAAGATCTTTTAGATTAAGATATTCATTTTAATCTTTCGTGGAGGTGACAACGAAGGAAAATCATAGTTTTTACTCGATCCTTCAGGGATGAAGCATTTTTTAGTTTGATGGTGCCTCCAAGACCCATTGAATCAAGGTGAATTTCAACGAGAGAATATAGGACAAGCAATTTTTCCGAAATATCAAGGGTAACAAATTCAAGGTTTGAAAGATTTGACATACCTTAAATCTTATTCTTTGGAGAGATAGAGCTTATGCTGATAATGTGTTATAAAATGAAGAGAATAGAGAGCAAGAAGTAATGGGGAAGAATATAGGATTCTTTATTGCTTTTTGCATATCTGACAATGTGATTCTAGATTTTTGTTTATAGACCCTTGAATACAATACTATTGTAATGATTTACAAAATCATATTAATTGATAATAAATGAGATCCTAATTAATCGCCTGTATTTGTTAATGGACATTTAGATAATCTTTGACTTATAACATATACATCCCACCTTACTTTCATACATGATAATAAGTAGCAGGGTTTTAACAAGCACGTTATCATTTCCACAAGCATAATGCATATCAGAGTAGACACAAGCGAGATAGACTAGCTAGAGTGAACAACGAGATTAGATTTAGTTTGTCAACCACGCCAAAACAGCACAAAATTGACGAATACGCTCTTGACGGGAAGGAAAAAAAAAATATATATATATATATATATATATATATATATATATATATATATATATATACACAAAGAAATCCCACCAAATTTACAGATGCAACAACCGATACTGTTTGCTTCATTCACAATTCTGGCAGCTCTTTTGTCTTAATCAAATATCCACCGCATGCCCGGCCCCTATACTAGCTAATTCCCTTCGCGTCCAAGTATCAATCGCTAGCTAGCTAATTATTCTACATTTCTACCTTCAACTCCCTTTTCGGATCCCAACACACACACACACAGTCATTTCCTCCTCATCATATCAATTTCAAACCAAATATAACCTTGCCTTGATCCTTGAAATTTCATTGCTACACTCACCATTTTTTTCAGCTCACTTCCATACATATATATCAAGGATCACAAAAGCAAGAGAGAGCACTTTTACGTTGAATTAATATACCTCCTTCATTCCTCTCTTTCTCTGTGTCTGTGTCTTTGTCTACACAAGCGAGCTAATTAAGCTAGCATGAGGCCTAATAAAGCCCATCAAACCCTCAACTTGAAGCTCCTCATTGTAGCGGTGTTGATTGCCTTCTTCCTCCTGTTTGTGCTGAGATCAAACTTTTCTGCTTCCAACCAAGACCTGTCCCCAAATTATTCATCACAAGCATCATCTAATTATGTGAAGTCCTCGGTATCCAAATCCAAAGCAGCTTCAACAAGAGAGGGTGGCTCCACTGCAGATTGTTCCCTAACATGCACCAAGATCCCACCTTCCCTATCGCAAGCGCTCATCCACTACTCAACCTCAACCATAACCCCGCAGCAAACACTGAAAGAGATATCAGTATCAGCAAGAGTGCTGGAGAAGCGGTCACCGTGCAACTTCCTAGTGTTCGGATTGGGGCATGACAGCCTCATGTGGAGCGCACTCAACCATGGAGGCCGCACGGTTTTCCTGGAAGAAGATGAGGCGTGGATCGAGCAAATCAGACGGCGGTTTCCCATGTTGGAGTCGTACCATGTGAGCTACGAGAGCAAGGTGAAGGAGGCAGAGAACCTGATGGAGGTTGGGAAGGGACCCGAGTGCACCGCAGTGGGAGATCCCAGATACTCCATCTGCCAGCTTGCTTTGAAAGGGTTGCCTGCTCTGGTGTACGAAACCAGGTGGGACTTGATAATGGTGGATGCACCTACAGGGTACTATGATGAAGCGCCGGGGAGGATGACTGCCATCTACACTGCTGGGATGATGGCCAGGAACAGAGAGGTCGGCACCGGAGAGACTGACGTGTTTGTGCATGATGTCAACAGGGTCGTCGAGGATACATTCTCCAAGGCCTTCCTCTGTGAAAAGTACATGAAGCAGCGGGAAGGTAGACTCAGGCACTTCACAATTCCTTCTCACAGGGATGACTTGGACACGCCATTCTGCCCTCATCATGACCACTAGTTCTGCCCTGCATGCCTAGTTCAGTTGCGTTATATTGTTCTTCGATTCATTCTTCTTATTAGTTTCACTCTAGGGGAAAGACGTACGTACGTTGTTAAGATCCTTCTTTTCCGGCTGCTTTAATTTTTACGCATAATATTGTGTACTTATAATCAATCATGTGACACTGCATGCCATATATATATATATATATATATATGCTCCGGCTTAGTGGATCTTAATTTTATTATCATGAGCATATATATATGTTTATTAGCCCAATTTTGCACCCACACATACTTCACTTGGATTTGGGACCTCCGGACCTACAATAATAAATTTTGTTGTTGTTGTTGTTGATGATGATGTTGTTGTTCGGGTTTCACCCACGCTACTGCAGTACTATTTTGGTCCCTTAGTTTCAAAGTCCAGATTGACAATGTAAACAGTTCTCTGGTAGACCGTATCAGAAGATCAGGCTTAGTAGTCGATCAGATTCTATCCATTAAAGGACAGCAGCAGAGCAAAGAGAACAGACATCGATCATATCATCAGAACTTAATCAAATAACTTCACGTATATATGATATTCTATCCCTATCCCATGATTGCTTAGCTAGCTAGAGCCAGTTTTTAATTTGGTTAGGAGACTCATCCGGCCTGAAACCTATATCTTGGCGGAGAATCTCCTAACTTTGGGATATTACTGCAAATTGAGAACAGAAGAGAAGAGAAATTAGGAAAGTCAAATACGATATATCACATTGAATCCAAACAATGAACACATATATATGTGGAAGAAATGTCATGATCAATGCATCCAATCCCATATACAAGAACTACAGATTAGGTTTGGAAAATTCAGGCATGCTTGCTTATTAATTAACAATGATGAAATATTTATTTGTGGTAAAGGTAGAATGGCTGCCACTTAGCAGCAACCGGCAGGTAAAGTATGATTCGGAGAGAGCCGATCGATTATTACAATTAAGGGGTGCAAGGTAAAGGAAAATGTTTAATATACTATACTATGTTGCAGTTGGTGGAAGGTGCTATGCAAGAGTCAGGGATGAGTAAAATTACAAAAGTCTAAAAAATGTAGTACAATGTACTACATACGATAATGATATTTTGATACTAAAAAATAGATATTTATTTAAAAATTTATTTTATAATTATTAGATATGATAAATATTAAAAATAAGTAAGAATAATCATTATATTTAATAATTATAAAATAGATATCTAAATAAATATCTATTTTTTAAACTAAGACGGCTTGTCAGAACCAATCAGGAGCTTCACATCAACGGTGGAGACGAAGGCAGAATAAAAGCAGTAAACACGTACGTTGGGTGGCTGCTATACGTGTTGAATCAGGAATCAAACACATGAGTGGAGGTGGTTTAACATCTGAAGTGGCGCCTACAATGTCGGGGTCGGTACCAATGGGCACAACCGTAATTGCGTACCTATAATGATCCTTTAAAAGTAATTTAAATTGATTATTTTTGTGGTTCAAATTAATCCCAACAAATATTACCATATCAATTATTTTTTGAAATTTTTTTCAATATCCAATAAAATTAATCTATTGACCTTAGATAACTATGATTAAAAATTTATCATGGTTAATTAACTAAATTTATTAATATTTTAAATATATATTCATGATTAAATTTGAACCCTTTAATTAAATGGTCCAATATTCTTAGATTATAAAAAAAAAATTTTTTTTGTAACTTTTGAATTGAATTGATAATTTCATATTTGAGGGATTAAAATGAAATATATATAATTTTAAAGATTAAAATAAATCTTTAGTCATCATTTTATTTTGAAAAAGACAAATAAATGAGTTTAATTTCTATGCATCAAGTAAAAATAGCTAAATTTCACATCTATTATTTTAAAAGTCAAATAAATAGGATAATTTTGATTGGATAATAGTGTAATACTAATATATCAAAATTAAACTATACAAACATTACACGAGACAATACAAATTAACGATTAAGACATGATTTTCTAACGTGTAAAATATAATGAGAGGATGTTGTTCTTTTCTTTTTCTAATAAAATGAGAAAATAAAGGGGTAAAATATTTTAGCAAAATCGCAGTATTTCCTTAAATATTCAGTCCATTAAACCTATCTATAAATTAATTAACATTTTAAGCTGTCAATAAAGATATGAACTTTATTTAAAACAAATAATGAGAAAAAAATTATAGTTTTTATTAATATTAATTAAATAATATTTTTTATTAACATTTACAAACTCAATTTTAAAAAAAAATTAAGCTCATATATTTATTTTATGAGTTAAAATTGTGTCAACCACGTTGTTGTTAATGGTAAATATTTTGATAAACAAAAATTATTTTATCATAATAAAATTTTGATAAAAAAATTAACCTTTTGATATTACAAATAAATTATTATTATAGAAAAGTAATAATTTAATTTTTGTGTCGCTTGGATGGGAAAAAGGAAAGGCATGGTGTAGTGTTTTGACGGTCGGTGTAGCTTTTTGAACAAAAGGTATTGAGATGGAGATTAAGGAAAGAGAAAAGAAAGCAGCAATCATTCATTTTATTGACTGACCCGAGCGGCGGGGAGAGGGGGAAGGGATTCAGAGGCATTTCATTTCACTATGAGCAACGAATAGTGAGTTTCTTCGTTCCTCCTTTTCTTTTTCTTTTTCCTTTAATTTTGCAGCTTATTTATTTATTCATTCATTTGTGTTGCTTTCATTTCATATCAGCGATTACCTGTTCAAGCTTCTCCTAATCGGAGACTCCTCCGTTGGAAAATCTTGCCTCCTTCTCAGATTCGCTGTCAGTCTCGTCTAGTCTAGTCTTCTGTTCACTCACTCACTCTCTCTCTTTCTTCCACGTTACATCTTCTTCTTTTTCTCTCCCTTCCTTCCTCTATCCTTATTCGCTCTTTGTTTCAGGATGACTCCTATGTCGACAGCTACATCAGCACCATTGGCGTTGATTTCGTAAGCAAACCCCCCTTTTCTTTTATAACTGTTATCAGTCTTTTTCTTCGCTCGATTATTTAGGCCCATTTAATACTGCCATATATTCTCTCTTCTTTTTTTTTCTCAGAAAATCAGAACTGTGGAGCTGGAAGGGAAAACCATCAAGCTGCAGATTGTGAGCAAAACCTCCGTTTATCTATCCACTTTATTTCATGTCGGCTTTAATTGTTTTATCTGTTTCCAACCGTGGTTTCTGTCAGTGCAAGTGAAATGCCCGATCTTATGCTTAATTATTTTCCTTTTCTTAACAACAGCAAAAAAAAAAAAAAGAAGAAGAAAAAAACTTCATTATGATTCAGACCAAACAATCACACATTCATGACGACTTCCTTTAATTCCATTCTGGGGCCTATTTTGTAAAGCAAGGTTATATCTGTTTTAGTTTGTACCTTTTGTCATTGATACCAATCAAATAATGATTGTGATGTGCCACATCCCAAGTTACAAATTTACCCACCTTTGCCCGTTTGATTGAGGTTGATAGAATATGGAGATGGAATGTTCAAAATAATGGTGAAATCTTGGTTTCTCATGCCCCCTCCCTCTCTCGCTGTCTCTGTCTCTCTCTGTGCGAGTGATTGACATGATCAGTTTTGGTAGGGTTGAGCATGACCATTGTGTTATATCCTTGTTAAATCATGCTCTAGTCTGGAATGGTTTATGGCCGCATGCCAATAGTACTTTGCCTTCTTTTATATGGTTATTCGGAGATGCATGTATGGATTCACATATGCCCCTTTTTCTTCCGAGAAGTTGGTCTGACTCTTGATCTGTATGTCTGTTATGGTGTATTTTCTATATGTCATTGAATTGGAAGTCAACTATATATCTCATTTTGTCATATTGCAAACCACCGGAAAATGGATCAACAAGGGCACTCAAAAGTAACTGATACTTTTTGTCTACTCTGTTTAGTGGGATACAGCTGGACAGGAGCGATTTAGGACTATAACAAGTAGTTATTATAGAGGAGCACATGGAATAATTGTAAGTAACCTAATCATGTTATCTTTTAAAGTGAGAAACACATGCTTGGCTTAGCACATATAAATTTTTTGAGCAAACTTCTGGAATTCTTACAAGTTTGGGGATTGCAACAGATTGTCTATGATGTTACTGAGCTGGAAAGCTTCAACAATGTGAAGCAGTGGTTGCATGAGATTGATAGATACGCAAATGACAATGTATGCAAGCTTCTTGTGGGCAATAAATGTGATCTAGTTGAGAACAAGGTTGTTGATACACAAACTGCTAAGGTAAATCCCTTAGTATCACTTTTATCTTTTTGGATTCATTGCTTAGTTTTGTTGTTTCTTACTAAGAAATTTCTATTCTCTGGCAATCAATTTGTATACCTTTTCATAGATGTTTTCGTTCAGCATGTTTATTATTCAACAAATTTTTTTTACTATAAATCATGTTCAGGTAACCTTCCATGTACTGCTTGTAATGTTTCCTATTTTCCTTATCTTGTGATTTGCTTGTGTTTTGGGCTTTGGTAGCTATTGCTGATTACTGATGCATTATGCTCCACAGCCCCAACAAAAAAAAAGGGAAAACTAGTACACACAGTTTCAGTGCTTTATGAGGTCATCGACAACAACATACTTAACCTTGCCCCACTAGGTGCTTTGAGAGGTCATCAAACAAACAAAATTATTAGTTCCATTCTGGATACTGATCTCTGGCTGCTGGAAGATAAAAGCAATTGGAACAAATTCCAAACATAATATACTTTTCAATATTTGGTTAGAGAATGGGAAGGGAGTGGAACTTGAATTTCTTTTACTTTCATTCTATGCCAGATAGAGAAATTAAAAGTATTTTAGCTTCACTTTTATTTTCCTCCCTTTATGTTATTTCCCATGTATAACTTGGAAATTGATTCCTTTCAATAATTAGTGTTGTATAAGATCTTTTTAACTCGTGTATGGTAAAATTTAATATTGCTTGAATATATAATGTATACTGATACTTTGGATTGATCATATCTAGATCTGAATGATCCAAGGTTGAAGTATTCTT
Organism: Dalbergia oliveri; assembly: GCA_030441495.1. Classification (NCBI taxonomy): domain Eukaryota; kingdom Viridiplantae; phylum Streptophyta; class Magnoliopsida; order Fabales; family Fabaceae; genus Dalbergia; species Dalbergia oliveri. The sequence continues at coordinate 33,922,048 of JAMLFY010000009.1, read as the reverse complement.
CAATATAGATTTTTTTTTACTCGAAGAAGCATATGCCTTAACAGTAAATGAACCTTCTGTTGCCCTGTCTGTAAAATGAAAGGGAAAAAAGAGAGAGAATCATAGTTTGTCTAACGCTTGTGTTGTGCATGATTATGAATTGCAGGCATTTGCAGATGAGCTTGGTATCCCTTCCCTTGAGACAAGTGCTAAAGATTCAATCAATGTGGAGCAGGCTTTCTTAACTATGGCAGCAGAGATTAAGAAGAAGTATCTAATATTTCTTGCTTTCCCTCTTTTGATTTGGGATTAGTACCAAATTACAGATGCTAATCAATTTTGTGATTCTGTTGTTAACGACTGGGACTTTCAACATGTTAAAAATTGAAAAATTAACAGGAGGTCATTATAAGTTTATCCCATTTTCTTTTTCCTTTTTTATATGATAGTTTCATCATTTGCGCGATCTCAGATTGCAGTTGGCAAGATCCAGTACTACATTTTTTATGCAGTGTTAATGTGATAAAAAATGAATTCTATTATCAGACAAGTATTGATTTTGAGATGTTTTGGACTTTGATTTGAACTTATTTGCAGGATGGGAAGCCAACCGACTGCTAGTAAGTCATCAGAAACTGTTCAAATGAAGGGGCAACCAATCCCTCAGAAAAGCAACTGTTGTGGTTAGGTAGAACTTGTAATTTTCTACTTTGTGGTAGCTTTTATATTAAATAGAGAGAATGTATTTCTGGACTCTGTTATGATATGGATGTTTAAGTAACTGTTAAAATTTCATCTATTTAAATCCTTGGATGATATAGTCCTGAATCTTCCCATGACTTCTCAAAGTTAGAATGTAAGAGGGGCAAGTTCTCACAAGCATCTTATTAGTTTGAGGCTTTGACCGCACTATTTTGCGGACTTATTACATACGCACACATGCTTGTTTGAAGACCTTTCCGTGTAATGGTTTGCATGAGATAAACACCATGATTGAGCATGATGGGATGGAGGGAAAGTTAGAAACCTGCTTGCCTTGGCCTGACATTATAACAAAAACAGATGGCGAACATTTTGCTCTAGACTTAAACTCGAGTATTACAAATGGAGCTCAAGAACGAAGGCGAACAGAGACCAAAGGCAATACGCACACACAGAATTAGGTTTATATAGGAAGGACCGAAGGAGGTGAGATGCTGAAGACAAAGAAGGCATGCCGACAAGATGCACACATAACGCAGAAGGGTATGCCAAGTTTCCACTAAGGCGGTACCAGATCTCTTGGCATATGCTTTTTCGACTTTTTTTTTGGGAAATATTGGGATCTCTTAGTATACCGAGTTTTTCTTTCTTGGTTTTAGGAGATCGTTTTAAGAAAAACGATTATTTTCTCATAAAAATGCAAAACCACACATGCGCTCAAACCCCTAACGTGTAAGAATAACAATAATAATCCAGTATATAATCCCATATATGATGGAAATAGTCTCTTTTAACTACTTTTTGGTATTTAAATTTTTTATTTTTAAAATATCTTTAATACATAAGAAGTTAGAAGAAGTTATAAAAATAATAAAAAATTAAAAGAATATTACATATAAAAGGAATAGTTCCTTTTAACTATCTTTTAGTATTCAAATCTTCTATTTCTTAAAATATCCTTAATACAAAGAGTTGGAGGTAGTTATAAAAATAATAAATGAAGTTAAAATAAAATAAAAAAAATTACAAAAAAAAAATTGTGGATTGTCTGCCTATCAATTCACTAGTAATAATAAAAGCTCTAATACGTGGTCATTGACTATTGGGCACGCAATATAAAGGGCTATTTAAAAAGTATTTTTCGGAGCAATTTTTAATTTTTAAAAATAAAAAATTTTTAGTTGGTTATTCTTTTCAGATTAATTTTAAAAATTTAAAAAAATGAGTTTTGTGTTTTAAAAGCAAAACTTAGAAAACAACTGAAAAATATTTTTGAAATTTTATTTTTTAAAACAGGAAAAACTACGATGACACAATTGTAATTAGTTAATTTTATTAATTGTTATTCAAAACAACTTTCAAAACAGTTTTCAAAATATTGTTTTCAAAAAACCGAAAATAAAAACAATTTCAAACAACCCTTAATTTTTTTAGAAAAAACAGTAAATTTGTAGGGTATAATTAATAATTGATAAATGTGACGATAATTTTTTTCGGCTTACATTCGAATTATTTCTAATATAGTTTTGTGTTTGGTGACTAATATAGTTTAATTTTGACATAAGGTTAATGTAGAAAAGGTTTTATTGATAGTTTTTTTATTTTATTTTGTGGTGCTGCACTTATTAATACAGCTAATGGCATTAAATAATATAAATAAATATAGAATTTAATTTTTATACACTGATTTATAATCTAATCATGGAAATGAAATAATTTAATTGGATACTCATATAAAAATAATTTATATTGTCAATATATAAAAATTAAATTTTAAAATATTTTAAAAAGAAATTATAGAAAAAATCATTATCAGAAAAATTGATGATGGAGTCTGAGTTCCTACATATACTGTCACATGCTTTGATCTAGTAACATCGATATTTCAATACCTCTTGGGATTTGACATTTTCAATCAACATGTCAAATCAACATTATCATTATAATATTTTCTGTTTATGCAAGAATTACTTCCACGAGCGAGTCGCGTTCCTGTATGCAACTGGACGTTTTATGCTCCCGCACTACATAATAATGCTCCACCAACTAATATTAGTGATCTTCGATGACAACGAACCCTGAATCTGCAAATTTAGTTGGAAGTGAATTTAGTACGGCTCTGCAAAAAATGAATCACAGACCTGCAAGGCAGCGCCCAGGATTAGGAACAAACCTACTACACTGGAAAACCGGGCTAGCTAATACTCATCTCATTGCTCGACATACGCAATCATAAGAAGTCGTCATAAATTAAATCAAATCCTGGTGACATACCAAAATACAGTGTAGTTCAAAAAGAATGATAAACAAAACAAGCAAAACAATGACCAAAAGCGCGATCCTGATACCGAGCAACAGATACTTGTTTAAGATGATGTACAGCAAGGCGGCTTCGTATTGGGTTCGGGTGCCCCCACTGTGATGGTCTTCCCTTTAACATTGGCGGGAGCGGCCTCATTGGAAGACAGCGACTTCTTGCTGATGATGCGGTATATCTCAGCAAGAATTGTCTGGAAAGCCTTCTCCACATTAACGGCTTCAAGAGCAGATGTCTCGATGAAAGAGAGGCCTTCTTTCTCGGCGTAGCTCTGGGCGTCCTCTGTGGCGACAGCTCGGAGATGCTTGAGGTCGGTCTTGTTGCCAATCAACATGATCACAATGTTGGCATCTGCATGGTCCCTTAGCTCCTTCAGCCATCGCCCAACATTCTCAAATGTGGTTGGTTTTGTGACATCGTAGACAAGAAGAGCCCAAGAGCACCACGATAGTATGCACTCGTTATTGCTCTGTATCGCTCCTGTCCAGCTGTATCCCATATCTGAGCTTTCACGGTTCTTCCCTCAACCTGCATTTTCATTCATATCAATATCGCATGGCGACTTTATCATTTGATTCGTTTCGATTCTATTCTTCATGCATTGCATAGCATAGCATGGTTTAGCAATTGGAAAAGCATATTACAACACCCATTCCATTAATCTCACATGTCTACGAGAGAAATTGCAGCATTCAATTCAAGTGTAGTGTTACTACTTCCTAGGCCAAACCAAAAATAAGTGTTAAGTTTTCAGCAAACTAAAAAGAAGGACCAGATTAGCTAGCTATCCCATCAGGACTTTAGACCAGTCAAGATGGCAACAATGGTAAAACACGTGCCATTAAAATAGTGAGCATGACATACATCTTTTGCAATGCCTTTAATTAGGCAAAGTAAATGAGCAGAGTATAGCAAGTGTACCCAACCCAGCCCAACCGAAAGGAAAGGATTGAGAAACCAAATGAATCAATTGACTAGGGTACTAAATACTAATGCAAGCTAAGTACATGTAGAATGATACGAAGTAGGAACAATTGTAACATTTACATTGAAAACTAAACACGTGAAAGAGTTGCAATAGCTAATAGCAAGAAAACCGTGGATCAAATGAGTAAGGAAATATAAAAACGAGGAAAGCAAAATACAATCAAATTTAATTATAGTGGGCAATGTAGTAGGTAATGGAATTGTTGAGGGTAGCAGTAGAGGAATGAAAAAAACACTAGTTGTTAAGGGAGAATGAACATGAGATCTGGCTGGGTGGGGCAAAGCCAGATCCAATATTAAAAATAAAGAGTTGAGTTGAGTGAAATAGTATACTACTACTACAGATGAGTGGGTGTCGGTGTGTGTGTGAGAGAGAGAGAGAGAGAGACCTGAAGGGTGCGAGTGGCGAATTCGACGCCAATGGTGGACTTGGACTCCAAGCAAAACTCGTTGCGAGTGAATCGGGAGAGCAGATTGGATTTCCCCACGCCAGAATCACCGATCAGAACAACCTTGAACAGATAATCGTATTCCTCCTCTCCTCTCCTTGCCATCGATCCTCCGCTCCCCCTTTCCCTTCTTCCTCTCTTTCTCTCTCTCTCTCTTTTACTACCACCACCTGACTCGATCCGATTCAAATTCAATTTCAATTCGGTTAGCAACAACAGTCAAGAGAAAAAAGAATAGACTTTGACTGTGTAGAGTAGAAACCAGGCGAACAACAAAGGACTTACGTTGCGTTACAGACCGAACCTTTTCCCTTTCGATTCGATTGCCTCCGTTTTTACCAAACTGTCCCTCCCATTGCTTTCCTCCTCTTAATTCTTTTTCCTTTTTCTTTTCTGATAAAATCTTTTGATCACAACCCAGCTGTGACTAGCTGGCAACTAAGCACCCTGGGTAAGTGGTAACTATCGAGGCTCTCTTCTGTGACCACAACTGAACAAAATGTAGTTATGTACAAAGGAAGGAATTCACATACTTTCTTTTCCCAATATAAAGACAAGAAAAGAAAAATTACATAATTTTATTCTTTGATGATTTTATTTTATAGGAATTGTTTTCTCTCTTTCTTCTTTAATCATTCAATTTAAAATTTAAATTGTGAAAAAATATCTTTGTTGATTTTTCTTACCTCTATCTTTCCCTGAAACAAGTAGTCTTGTCTTTGTCTGAACTGTCGATGGAGAATTACTTTGTATTATTATCTAATTATATACTTTTATTTACAAGAATTTTTATATAATGGTTATAATGGGCCAACTCCTTAATCAATTGTGTCACGCTCCATTTGCACATAAAAAATTAATTAGATAATGCTCTCAGCATCAAAATTAAATTTTTTGAAATAAGATTATCAACTAATTATCGATAATTTCGTTATTGTTTTTGGTCTGAATCAGTTATCGATAATTGAAGTTTGTGGGCCGGGTAGATGTGGGGTGGAGGCGGCTTGTCCTGCTGAGCATAGATAGGTTGAGGAGGGTGTACCCGGCCCGTTTTGGGAATTGGCTCACCACTTTATAAAACCTAGATTTCCTCGCACTCTTTACGTTTCACTAAGTCGCTCGCTTGTCTCGTTCACGCTCGGAGTCGCCGCACCACGTCCCCCAACCCTTCCCGAGCAAAATCGCTCTCTCTCTCTCTCTCTCTCTCTCTCTCTCTGCTACTGTAAGCTCTCTCCTCTCCTCCCTTTTCTGATTAATCGCGTCTTCGTTTGATTAATTTGTGTTTGATTCCGCTCATCATATAGTCAAGGAACGAAGGAAGGAAGAAAGCCATGGCTCTGGTGAGTGCTCTGCTCTGCTCTCTCTCTCTCTCTCTCTCTCTAGTTTAATCTAACCGGTTGTGTAACTGTTAACTGATCTGATCTGTGTGCATATGCTCTGCAGATCCTGCACGCACAGAAAACAAACAAGAATGCATTTAAGACTCTCATTGTTGCCGAGTTCACTGGTGCCCAGGTCCAGTTGGCCCCAAATTTTGATATGGGTGTGTCCAATAAAACCTCTCAATTTCTCAAGTTGAACCCTCTTGGAAAGGTATTCTCTTTTATCATCCCATTCACTGCGCTGCCTTATTCCAAACTTCCATTACATAGATAATCCTCCTCTCTCCAGGTTCCTGTCTTGGAAACGCCAGATGGTCCTGTTTTCAGAGCAATGCCATTGCTCGTTACGGTAATATAAGTGTCTATATGGATTGTTGCGATTCTTTCTTCTTACTTGTTTGATTGGGATTAATTGCTTGCTGCAGTGGCTCAATTGAAGGCTGACAACACTTTGTATGGGTCTTCTCCTATTGATAAAGTAACCTTTTCATTTTATTTTATTTTTGCCGACATCATCAATTCTTATTTAAATTTTTTTGTTCCAATTTGGAATGTACCATGTGTGTTACTTCTTCGTAGTTCTGTTTCTATTTTCCTTTTTCTTTTTGTGCTTTATAGTTCATGTTTTGATGTTTCAGGCCCGCATTGATCAGTGGATTGATTTTTCGTCACTGGAGATTGATGCTTATCTTATGACTTTGTTGCAACCAAGACGTGGTTTTGCCCCATACCTTCCTCCAGTAAGTTGTGTGGAGAGTTATATATATATATTTGTATTTTAATTTGATTAGAGTTTATCAATTTGGAGAATTGATAGCAATCGTGTATAATACTTGTGAGTTGGATGTACCTCTTCATGTCTAATGAAAGGCATTTCTGAAATCAATTGGTTTATTAATGGTGGACGAATGTCCAATTCTTAGTGTCAAACTGGGTACAATGTATTCTTTGCAAGATTGTTGCAACTCACTCGCGTTAACTTACCCTTTTCCTGGTTGATGTATTAGATTGAGGAGGCTGCAACTGCTGCTCTTAAGAGATCATTGGGGGCTTTGAACACTCACCTTGTTTTTAATACTTATCTGGTTGGGCATTCTGTTACCCTTGCTGACATCATAACAACATGCAATTTGTATTTCGGTTTCACTCAGCTTTTACCCAAGAGCTTCACCTCAGAGTTTCCCCATGTTGAGAGATACTTTTGGACCTTGGTCAATCAGCCAAACTTTCGAAAAATATTTGGTCAGGTTAAGCAGATTGAATCTCTTCCTCCAATTCAATCAGCAAAGAAGCCTTCCCAACCCAAGGAGTCCAAACCCAAAGCTAAGGATGAACCAAAGAAAGTGGTTATCCAGGAGCCAGAAAAGCCCAAAGAAGAAGCAGCAGAAGAGGAGGCACCTAAGCCCAAACCCAAGAATCCTCTTGATCTTCTTCCTCCAAGTAAGATGATATTGGATGACTGGAAGAGACTTTACTCAAACACTAAGACCAATTTCCGGGAGGTTGCAATCAAAGGTATGTGATTGTACCACTTGTGGTTTTTATACTTTAATTATCACTAATATGATTAGATTGTATTTAAATTCATTGGAAATATACTATGATGACTATGGTTTATTAAACTTGATGCATTTTATTACGAATATTGTAGCAAAGAGTGTGAAGGTTTTTCTAGTCAGGAGTCTTACCCTTTTAATATTCTTCTTTCAGGATTTTGGGACATGTATGATCCGGAGGGGTATTCTCTCTGGTTCTGTGATTACAAATACAATGACGAGAACACTGTTTCATTCGTTACTTTGAACAAAGTCAGCGGATTTCTCCAGCGGATGGATCTGGCTCGAAAGTATGCTTTTGGAAAGATGCTTGTGATTGGTTCAGAGCCTCCATTCAAGGTAAAGGGGTTGTGGCTTTTCAGAGGGCAGGAAATTCCACAATTTGTGATTGATGAATGCTATGACATGGAGCTCTACGAATGGACCAAGGTTGACATCTCTGACGAAGCCCAAAAAGAGCATGTTAATCAGATGATCGAAGATGCTGAACCTTTTGAGGGAGAGCCTCTCTTGGATGCCAAGTGCTTTAAGTGAGAAATTAAACCCCTTGTTGAAAAGGGAATGGTTTTGTCATGCCTCTATATTATTGGTAGTGTTTAATTTCTTACCTATTTCAGTTATAGAGTGTTTGCGACTTACCAACTTTGAAACTTAAGAATGCTTGATTTTTTTTTTTTTCTACTTTTAATTTTGACTAAACCGGGTTAGTATGTGGTGCTAGGACCATCGGTGTGGTGTTTTGCAATTTTATAGAGTTTTAGGTATTTTGCAAATTTTGGTTTTGTATTTCATTGCCTATTGTTGGAATACGCAAGTTTGGTTATTTTGTTGATGATTAATTTGTGATTAACCAGCTGACTGAGTGAATTAATTAGAAACAACAAAAATATGTTACCAATTTTCAAAAATAAAAGGGGAAAGGGTAGAAAATCTCCTTTCAACTTTGATTCATGTGTATTTTGGACTTATAACTTAAAAAATATGTAAAATGGTTTTTAAACTTTTTGATATGTTCATATTAATACAATATGTTAATAGATGTTTATCTTTTGATATGAAAAATCTAAAAAAATGCTTTACCTTTTTTATTTATGTATTTTTATTTTATTGTTTTTTAATGTGAGTTTTTCTACTGAGATTGTCGAGCTTAATTATATAATTTTTTATCAAAAAGTGAACATTTGTTAATAAACTGTAGGAATGGGCAAATATTAAAAATTTAAGGATTATTTTACGTATTTTCAAAGTAATAAGATTAAAGTGTATATAAGTAAAAATAGAAGGTTTTTGTTTTTGTTTTAGACTTTACCAAAATAAAAACTTGAAAATACTGGTATCGATTGAACATGACTCTATTGTAAGTGAAAAGTGCACATGGATGAAGTATACATATTTCGGAATGTTAATTTATTGTATGTACAACCTCGAGGGCAGTACACACAGAAATATTTCAAAATGTTAATTTATGGCGTGTAAAATCTTTGTTGTTAGAACTTTATTAAAAAAAAGTATATTTTTTGGTTTGTGTTTAATTTTTATGTCATATCAATAAAAATGATTAAGTCTTATATTTACTACTTTAAAAGTCATACAAATAGAGTGATTTGATTAAATGATAATGTAAAAAACTTTTATACTGATATTATATAGAAATTAAACTCTTCTTATTTAATTTTTTTTACAAAATTATGAAAATAAAGATACAAAACTATAAAAATAAAAATAGAACATGAAAACAAAACTAAAAAAATCATATTTGTTTTTTTGGGCAAAAGTAAGCTTGTAGTTTTTATGATTTTGTTACCAAAGTACTTATGTAATTATGTTGAGAGAAGACGTTTCTCACGTGAAGGATTAATTACCGAATTTCAGCAAAGAAAATTATATATGTAAGGGCATTGCTTATCGATTGGTTATATCTCAGTAAAAGAAAATTCGGCAGAACAACATTTTTTTTAGTCTATATTATAATAAGAGTTATGATAACATAGACTTCCAAAGTATACAGTATTGATTGCATTATTTATATTGTTACCATTTTTTAAAGAATGAAATGTAAATTTAATTTTAATATACTGAAAATATAAGTTATTCAATTATATATTATCATATAAGTAAATATAATTAATTTTTATATTCACTACTTGAAAGAACATATAAATGAAAAAATTTAATTGAATAATTATGTAAAAAAAATTATATTGTTAATATATCAAAATTAACTCATAAAATAGACCATCAAAATTAGACTCGCTTTATAGGGGTTAAATCCCATAGAATATCTTATATAAGTTTTATGATTTGATTTTAATCCACTTGCAATATTCTTTTAGATTGCCATTCATATATATATGGTTGAAGACATATATATATATATACACACACTGACTTTTACACCATTGCTTACACAATCATACAAGTAGAAGAATTTGATTAAATTTTTTATATAGATCAAGATTAAACTCTAGGAATGTGTTTGATTGGAGGACAAAATTGGGGTTTGAGAATTTTCCTTAATGAATTCAATATGCAAAATTATATACAATACTTAAGAAAAATTTTCCTTAAATTTTATCCCAACCAAATAGGCAAACACACCTTATTAAACAAATATGACAATAGTTTTCTATGAATTTTATTTTTATGCACTAATAGTATAAACTTCAATCAAATCATCTTATCTATATGACTATTTAATTGGTGGTGTTGATTTACCTATCCTTCCAGATGTAACAATAATGAATGGATGATAATATAAAAAAATTATTTTTTTATCTTGTTAGTGCATAGAAATTTAATTCATTTTTTATTGAATACTTATTGAGTTTAATTATGATCTAATCAGTGTAAATTTTTTTAAAATTATCATCCAATTAAATTATTTCATTTGCATAAATTTTTAAGTAATAAGTGTGAAATTCAAACACTTTTACTAAATCACAATACATGATTAAATGATGGTATAAAAAAAATTTACACTACATGCATAGAAATTATATTGGTAATTTGGTACATTTTATTTAAAATTTGAAATCTGTGCCGTCAAAATTGAGTATTGACGGTGCAGGGAAAAGGAGATCCACCGAAGAAGACGGGCGCAACTTGAAATACTGAAACGTAAGTCCCAAATTGAAATTGCAGAAGTTGGTTCATTAGATCACAAACAATTCACAGGCAGGCAGCGTCCTTTGTTGTTTTCGTTTTCATTTTCATTTCGAAATCACATCTCTCTCTCTGTTCTTTTGATTTGTCTTTTTGTGGATGCCATGCTGACGATGGGTACAGAGAAGAACAAGATGACTGCGATCCGAAGAAGCAGCAGATCGAAGAGTTTCCTCGTATTCGTCGTTGCCTGCTCCTTCCAATTCATTCTAGGTTCGCTTCCTTGTCCGCTCTCTCTCCTCATTCGTACCTAACTGGATTTTATGTTCCCCTTTTTTCCTTCAGATTCATGGGTCTGTTCCATTTCTCGCATTTGCTATCGTTGTTACACAATTTCGGATGCTTTTCATTCTTGTAAAAACCACGCATAATCTTTGGGCTCACCTGGCTTCTCCAAACTCAATGTATCAGGACACAATTTGTGTCCAGGCATATAGAGTTTCTAGTGTACTAAACTTTTGCTGATCCCCTAGAAGACAGTTAAGAATAGACGGAGGTAGTAGGTTTGTTTGCTTCTCTTAATTGCTTGCGTTAGAATCTGTGCCATATGCCTGCCTGCCTGCCTGCCTGCCTATAGCCTATGGCCTATGTTTCTGGGAAACCGAAATTGTCCAACCTTCGACTTCGACTTCAACATCTGTTGTTATTCTTGTTCTTGTTGTTTCTGGGAAACCAAATTCTAGCTTATTGTTACCCCATACATTTTAACTGTTATCTGCATCGAATCCATTTGCTTTTGGCGATAAGCACCACAGCTTAATGTGGCCACAAAAGCTGTTTTGGGATTTTCACTCTTCTTGTACGATATGTTCCCGGCCTAAGTTGAAATTGTGCACCCTTCTTAACAATGTTTATTTATCACGATAACGCGTCTGTTCCTTTGTCATCCGTTGCTGTAGCAAGTAGCAACATTAGTTTGCTTTGTATTGTGATTCTCCATCATGATCAGTTTAGATTGCTTTTCCACAATAGACTCTACGAATATCTGATCTGTGGGTGTTTTCACAGGCTTTTCTTCTGATGACTCGCCTGATTCTAAGAATGCTACAAAGACTGAAGCTCATGCCCGCAGCACCACTTCTCTAATCATCATTGTATTGGTTGTGCTTGTGGTATTTTCATTGCTCTCCTTTTTACTTTTTAAATTGTGGCGGAAGAAGAAAGAGAAGAGCAATATGCTCGCCTTTTGAAATTGTTTGAAGAGGATGATGAGTTAGAGCTTGAGCTTGGCCTAAGGGACTGACTGACCTTTGCCATTTTACATCTTGCCATCATTGTAATCGAGGTTGGGATTCCATCTTACTTTCCTTTTTGGCATTCGCTCACCCATCCAAACTTGTTTTGGTAAAAACTAAATACTAATTACTACCTTCTTTTACCTTTTGTTTTTGTTTTAATCCTAACCATAAGAGAGAGATTAAAAGTGTTCAAATATTCCATAGATTTGTTGTGTGGAACCTGTTGGGGATCACAATAAACTCTTATTCTGTAAAATGGCAACCTGCAATTTTTCTCTTGGTATTTGATGGCACAAGTTAACTTTTCAAGTTATGTCATGCGTTTCCTTACACCATCCTATCCATGCAGCCGAGAAACCTTCTGCCTACAGAGCATCCAAATGCCACTGTTATACAATACCTTTTGATGAATCTTAACACTGCTCATAAACTTTTTGCAATTTTTTTCAAGTATTGGAAGTGAGATATATTGTTGGTTGCTGGAAATAATCTTGTCACTGCGCTTTTGTTTAATTTTTTTTTTGTATTTTTGAGGGGTAGTTTTTTTTTCCCATTACAATTGATAGCAATCATGTCATGATCCTTTAAAATATTCTAATTACAGGCTTAGGTGAGTTTGCTCATTGTGAATTTTTCACTTCTTCCATATCCAAGATGGACATGACCTCCTATGATGAGGTTTGGACTTTTTTGGGAGAAAGACGACAATTGAATGTTTGTAATGCTATTCGATTATTTTTTTACATTGATATTTATGTATCTGCATAGTATAGGTGAAGAGGGCTAGCTTTGCTCGTGATTGCATGGAGTCTCCTATACTAGAGTACACCTGACATCTGTTAATATGTACGATATTGTAGTCTTGACATGTTATGGTGTCCATGAATGAGAATGCCTTGTTATATTTTGAAGGCAGTTGCTTTCTAAAATAACAGACCCGCTTCACTTGAGCCTTATTTAGTAATGATGGTAGTGCACAAGTTTTGCATTCGTAGTTATTTGTACATAGTTATTATGTAATGGTTGTACAGGGACGTATTAAGTGAGATTGAGTGTTTTTTGTGAGGAGTGATAATAAGAGATTAAACTGTGGCTGAGATCACATTGCCAATCAAAGAAACTATCCACATCCAACCCTCTCTTTCCCTTAACCTGCTCTCCGCCTCCTTTCTTTCCCAAAGCCAAAGCCTCACCATCTCTGCCATCAGCAGATAGCGGCAAGAGAGGTCAATGAAGATAAAGACCGATGCAAAGAGAGGTCATCCAGCAGCATTTTCTCAACACCTAGACGTGCTCATCAGTGTGATTGGGATATGCCCATATAAGGACCATACACAATATAGCCTTTTTGTCTTGTACAGTAGTCCGACCAAAGATCAAATGAGTTGATTGTTTCTGCTCTTGGAAGATTCTGTTGTGCCGTGCTTTATTGCCTCCAATTTTCTCTAGCGTTCCACGTACCTTTCCTGTGTGCACCCATGACCCAACTATTCGTATTTGTCAATGAACTATAGCATGGATCCACGAGGGGTAAAAATCGAAACCTGGTAAATTTAAGCCCAATTTTGATGGTACTTCTATTGCCTCCATCGACGAGGCGGGCTTATAAATAAGGAATGGCAGAGGCAGATGGTGGAGTGGGTTGGGTTTCTCTTGTAAAATTGGCACGTTTTGACTGGGCTTCCAATAGCCTGGGACAAGGGGATTAGAAGCAGTGTTGTTATTGAAAGTGATTCTAAGGCTATTATATTATCTTATTGAGGTGCTGTCGAATGAATGAGAAGGATCACTCACCCCAGCAGAAGCAGATTAACCCAATCCAATGTGGTTAGAGAAGAAGGATTGGGACGTCAATGTCACTCAGTCACACATAGCATAGCAGCATAGGGATGGAAGGCAATAGCCAATATATGTGCAGACTGGTTGGATAGCCAGAGAGAGTCTCCACTGTCACTGTAATGTATATTGCCTTCAAATGTGGTGTGGAATCTCCTCCTGTGGGCCTTGTTAACATCCTTCATGTCATGATGATCTTGCTCTGCCCGATCTCTTTTTTCTTATTTTTCTTTGGGCGGTTTAAGCCCCGTTTCACTACCCAACAAAACAAAATTCGAAAAAAGAACATAGTGGACATGGTCTGGGAAGAAAGGAGGAGAAGAGAGTCAATGTAGAGTTAGGGCGGGTAATTTTTTAAACCAGTGATTTAATTTTAACCACGCAATTTAATATAATTGTTGAAATGTTTATTCTCATTTCTCGAGCAAACAAAAAAACTCATTCCCACTCGACTGATTGTACATGCATTGGCAATTTATTTGTTAAGGAATGACGTTTGCTAGGCCTTATATCAATGTTGCATAATATTGTTGTAAAGAAAACTGCGAGTTGATTTCCATTTTAAACTCCAAAATTGTAGGAGTTATTTTAGTTCCTGAAATTTAGAAGTTGACTAATTGATCTCTAATTTTGATATTGAGTCATGTTAGTCGTTGGTGAGTAAGTTATAATAAATATACCTTTTTCGACCTTTTGGCTAAGATCAAATGGAGTAAGTTATAATAAATTATTAGACTGGTTTGAAAAAGCTATTTTTTAGGGATTATTTTGATTTAATCATATAAGTTAAGGTATCGGTATGAATTATTTGTGCTTTTAAGACTAATGTGATTCACAATTATAAAATTAGAGATTTATTGAGCATATTTGAATTGCAATAACCAAATGACTCTCGTGTACCGTCTCAAAGGTGAAAATGCTAAATATAAATTTAAAAGGGACACAATTAGGCAAAGTTAGTAATACTCCATTGGCAACGTGCTGTCTGTGAAAACCCACCCCCGACACGTGCGCGCGCGGGGTGTGGGGGGTTTGTTATCTTGTAGACACTACTGACAAGATTAACAAAACATTGTCTTCAAAGCTTTTCTTGATTTGTTTGGGAATTTTTAAAATAAAAAGGAAATGTCTTGCAATTGAATAGAATAAAAATTCAATTTTTATACATTGATAGTGTACAAGAAATTTTACACAGTTATCTAATAATATATCATCATTTCCATCATAATAGTTGACTTCTACTCACCACTCATTATTTGAAAGTCATGCAAATAAAAAATTTTGATTGAATAACAATTTAAATATTTTACAATTGTAAGTGCATCAAAATTAAACCATAATGAGTTTAATAGAAGAATGCAAGAAAAATGTATGTCATTTTTTTTATACATATGAGGGCCGGAGCCCAAAAAGAAAACAAAACTAAAAGGTTACACTAACAACTCGGGGTACATAAACCCCATAAGCATCACAATTGAGGAGCCCAACACAACCTGCAGGGGGTGTGTTCCAGATGGCAGTGTCGTAGTTGGGGGAAGACTAACATTTGCTAACCAATCAGCACACTTATTCCCTCTCTATAGATGGAATGCGGATGAATCCTCCAATCCCGGTTAATAAGCTCGCTGATTCTAGATAAGAGAATATGCTAGCCCTTTGAGTCAGCCCAAGTATTAATTGCATGTATGACAGAGCTCGAGTCCGATTCAACTGTCACTTGTTTGTCTCCCTGCTCCCAAGCTAGAGTCAGACCTGTATATATACCCCATAACTCCGCTGAAGCGGATCCCAATTTTCTTGGCGAATCCAATATCCATTTGCCTGTGTCATCTCTAGAGATCCCACCACATCCAGCAACGCCGGGATTACCTTTAGCAACTCCATCGGTATTAAGTTTATATACATCTTTAATAAGCTTAGCATTTCGTTCCTTATTGCTTCTTCCTTACCTACCCTCGTTCAATTTCACAGCAGAGGAACATGCTGCATTATCTTGTTTTCTACAAACCATCTTCCTGCATATCCAATGACAGCAATCATAGGAACCCAACGATTTATTTCAGCCAAGCGCCAACCAAACTAGCATTCTTTATTTCAAAATATTAAGAACGTCAAATTACAGCATCCATTTTGTCAAAAGAAAAAATTGCAACTAGGTCATCGCACTATCGGCAATTTCAACGAAGCACAGTTGTGACAAACTGCCCTCCTGCAAAGTTGGTGAGTAAAATAGGTTACCTACTCGCACAGGGAGCTTAACTAGGTAGTCAAAAAAAAATCATACGACAGTATCAGTACAATATCTTGCCATAACAGCTGTTCTAATTTCAATACATAAAACTCAAAAAAAAAAAAGTCACTTGCAACCTTGAAAAAATAAATAAACTGACAATCATTAAACAATGACGTCAAAAATATTCTTGCTGCAAACCAATCAAAGACGCTCCACTTGTTTTATTTAGTTTGAGAGTCAATACCATGCATATTTAGATATATGCACGCATGAAATAAATATAATAATAATCTGACAAAAAAGACACTATCGAATAGCACCTGCAAATTAGTTAATACTATAACAGCAAAATGAGGGTCAATGTTCTAGAGGTTAATACACCAAAGAATAGACATCGAAGTGAAATAGACAAATTATATTGACTGGATAAACCATCTGTCATCCCAACAAGCTGGTTGAGGAGACTCAGCCCCGAAGTTGTTTCTGGTGAATAACATCAGTGAAAAGACCGTCACAAATTCTAAGAGATCAGATGCTAATAACTTAGCTTGAGAAAACTGTATGATCCACCATCAAGAAATCGGGGTCATCTTCCTGTCTTGGCTCGTTTCATTCCAGTACTGTTAAAAGGTGACATGCTTGGACTCATACTTGGGCTCATGCTAGGACTTTCCTCCCTCAAAGTACCATTGAGCATTGCTAACTCCCTCAATTGCTGCTTCTTATAGTGATCAAGGGATTCATCCTGACAGGTTAGCAATGGTTAGCAGGACTAAACTACTAGATAGAGTGAGTGAGAAAGGCACCATTGAAGTGATCAACTGTAACATATGTTTATACCACTGGCTTCAAAAGATTTTCTAGTATTGCCACAGCATGATCCAAGCGATTATTGATTATATCTTCTGGAAACTCTGCCTCCACCAACACATGCAATGGCTCTTTAAGGTGCTCATATCCAGGTTTATCTTTAAGCTTCTCTTCCTATAATGAAAAGTTAGGAAAGGTCAAGAAAAATGACCTACGTGTGATCCTTCAGAGTAACAGTTTTACCAGAACCGCTAACTAAAAATCAATAAATCAGCACCACAGTAACAGTATTATACCATCTTTACCTTTATAGAATCCTTCACAGAGCCACAGCCTCTTATGTAAACCCTACATTCTGTCATGGCTTCCACTCTTTTCAATGAGTTCCACGGGGTCCAAGAATTCGGCCAACAAAATTATACTGCTGGGATTTAAGTAAAAATACCATATAATTGAAAAGAAGAAGAAAAAAATTGTAAACGGGAGTGCCAGAACAAGATTTGACTTACATTTGGATATTTGTCTACAGGGACATCAAGTCTAATAACTCTCTTAACTACAGGAGTAGTTGGAACTCCTTGTGCCCCAGGCCATCCCATTGGTGGTGCTTGAAATGATGCCATTCTTTGGAGATTTCCATTGTCCTGCATGAAGAAATTAGAAATTGTTGAGAACTCTTTTTTATAACTATGTGTTGTGATAACAACCCAAACCCTCTTGCTACCAAGTCTCCTCACAATTCACTAGAAATTGCCATCACACTCTGTTTCTGGTCATTTATAGCATTTCAATTTATATACTAAAGCATCTGTGATTTTTACACTCATTTAATGTTTGACTGCCACTAGATGTCATTTTAGAAAGCTAACTACCAAAATTCTGCACAATTTTAAGACTACACATCCATATTCATCAGTTTCATGCTTGACGATTGCCCATCTCTAGCAGGCTCCCAGAACTATCCATCCAATTGCACAGTGAGCATGAGTGCAAAAATGAAATATTTTTAAAGATTATTGCATGAGGTATGCACAACCATGAATGTATAATGTGATTCCATAAGCACCAAACAAAAAGATATGAGAAGAGAACCAAAATCTAGCAACAAATGGCTGGAATGTGTTTGCCCTAACAGTTTAAGTAGCTGATGTGCAACCATATGGACTGGTCCTCGGCATGTTAAATACAGATTAAGTTTAGAAGAACTAGGAACCTAGGATAATGTCAATCAAAATGCTGAATTCCTAGTTCTTTGATGTGTCATGCACCAAACTGCCATCAACCTGGAAGTTTTCAATGATGAAATGCTTTCAGAAACAAGTTCCACTTGTGCTTTACAATGCATGAAAGACATTTCTCAAAAATATGCTTTGTAGACCTGCCTCAATATGTGCAGTAAAAATATTTAAAAATCACAGGCACGAATAATAAATACAAGTTAACTAGCAATATGGTCTATTGTCAAATATCTTTGAATCACAAATTTGCTCTTTGCCATGGACTTAGCACTCAGTGCTAACATTTGTAAAAAGTCAACAAAGCAGCAACAACGGAGCAAGATTTGATCAGAGAAGTAGGAATATCGCATATCGCTTCTGGGTGGAAATATTCTTCTCCACCAATGGTATCTAGTAAAATCCAGGAAAGAAGGATTATTGTATTGGTAAGTGTCTCAATTCCAGTTGTTGGGAAATTTCCAGATATCAATAAGCCAAGCCTAGAAACACCTCCATCTAATAATTGCTTCTCCATGGATTTCTTATTACATGATATGATAGGACTTTCTAGTCGAAAACTTATACAGCTACCCCTTTTTGTGCTGGGATATTTCCATACATCAGAAAAGAGAAAAACAAACAACATAAATCATAAACAGGTTACATTTATGCAATAAACATGTTACATTTGTGCAATTATAAAATCATTAAGGAAATGACACAAACAAACAACTATCCCCACTACTCAATGTTGGATGGTTTAGTCAGTGCTTAAAAATTAAAAATACTATGAAAGCAAGTGTCCATCATATCAATTTGGATTGAATTCTAAAGCTTATGCTTACAATAAGAACTGCTAGAAATCTACTTTTGCAATAAAAAAAAAATTTCCCAAAAAAAAAAACCAAAAATTTGAGGAAAAAGACAACCATAAAGAAGATGCACATGATTATATAAATAACAATGACATCAATAAAGTAGCATTACCTCTATTGGTACAGCAGGCCATCCCTCCAAATCCATAGGTCTACTATTTGGATGTTGACCTAAGGACCTAAATGGACTGTCTGGCTCAAGTCTTTCATGATCCATGAAACCTTGATTGAAGCCTGATACCCGCCTGATTTCTGCCATGTCACAGTACAAATTGAGATAAACTACAAAAACTTATAAGAATACAACAGCAAAAGTGGTCTGAGCAGGTCTCTTTATGCTTTAAGGAAGCCACCATGTCTACAGAACGAATGGTGTGCACAAATAAATGGCACTGTAGAGAATGGTTGTTAACATGATTGCAAGCACCAAATAGACATGAAAACCCAGGACACACAAACAAACCAGAGTTTTAAATTGCTTCTAGCATTCATGTTTGATTACTTATATCTTTTCCTTCATTATTATTAAAATATCAATGATATTGTCTGATAAAAATTATTATTTGGGATTAGTTATGACTTATGAGTATCTGCATTGCGCATTGACATGAAACAGCTGTGCCCCAATTTCCAAGCACTAATAGGTAGCAAACTAATCATATCAAACTAAAAGTCAACAAATAAAAAATATTTTCGGGGGTTATTTGTATTAATTATAAAACAAAAAGGTCATTACAAGAACAAATTATAAAGATACTTATAAATCAAAAACCAGAGAAACTGTTGCTATAAGAATGGATAGATGATTTATAAACCTTGAGTTAAAAGCCTGGTACATTGTGGCAGAACTTGCACAAATGGTCCCAACTTTTGCCTCTCTGCCAGTAGTTCAGCCAAATATCTGCAAGTTGTAAGCAATTAATTACACATCCCATGCATCAGTATGCACAATGCTGAAGTAGATTACACTTCAGAATGACAAATTGCAACCTTTCAGGAGTAACATCACCAAGACAATTTGATTAAATATATATCAAACTTCAAAGATGACACATAAGTGATATTGAGTGCACAGGTTTCTTTTTTTTTTTTTTTTGGTTAAGTACTTTTTTTGTACTTCTTAAGTTTGTGTAGCCTGTTTGGATAAGGTTCTCAAAAATAAGCAGAATTTTGAATTTTTCCCCTTTTGAGGAACAAATAGGTCGTTGTTTCTGCTGCCACTTCTGAGTATTGCCTTTAAAGATTTTTTGAGGAAAAAATAAACACTTTTCCAAATACACCCAAAATAAATAAGAGATGGTTCTGGATTTGCTTCAAAAAACAGCAAGAATTGTCAAACACACACCCAAAGATCAATCAAAACAGGTGTACCAGACACCATCTTTAAAAGAAATATAAAATGATGTCAAATGAGTAAAGAAGATGCACCAGTGAAGTATTGAAGAAAAAACCCACTAGCAAGCAAGAAGAATGAATAGTAACTCCCATCCAAAACTCAGTCTCCATAAAACTGCAAGAAATTCATTTCATGAGACACTCTGACTAGATCTACAACTGAATAAGATGTACCTAAGCATAACTGCACGCAAACACCCTCACCCCTTGTTTCCCTTCAGCGAAAAACAACACAAATGGTACACGTGGTTAATTTCTTGAACTCTCTACACTCTATGCCCAAGCTTTAGTTTAGTAAATAGCCAACAAGGCGCTGATGAGTTGCTGGTAGATTATGAAGTCATACCATGGCATACCAATTACATTTTTATAAATGGTCAAGTCACTCGAGTGGCAATTTCACTACACTCAATGCATCTTTCTTGGAGAGTTATTCTCCTCATTGGAAGCAAGTTTAACATTCTACTCTTTATGCAACATTAGCAGTTATGGCACTGTAATAATCCAAGTCCCAAGAAATTTTAACCATGCCTTGTTTCAATTGCGGATTTTTGAAAAGAGAACATTAATAGATATAAACCGAGTTCTCAAAATTTGAAGGAGAACACCTCAGCTCAGCAGGCTGACCTAGTTGATTTTGGAAATGAAAAATGAGATATATTATCTCGTATACGTATCTCTCTCTCCTCAACGAAGGTAAGGAGAAAAGGAACACAATTCACCAATGTGCAGAATTATTACACAGTGCGCTGTCCCAAGAAGAGACAAGCACAAGCACTAGTAAATCACAAATTTGAGAGCAAAATGTATGTCAAACTAGTTAGTGACTCCAATGTTCTGAAACAGCAGGAATTCAGAGCAGCGAATGTGGAATGCACAATTGTTGGCAAAAATATTCAGGCATGAAGAAAAGGGAGGAGAGATGAGATGAGATGAGGGTACCTTTCTCGATCTGAAGGAATGGAAGAGGACCTGATTGGAGAGGGCGGGACTGGAGGAGGAGGGTACTGGAAATAGCTCCCAGATGGGATCCTCTCTGCCATCTATCTACCTACTCTGCAGTCTGCGAGTCACACACACACACACACACACACACACACACAGAAAGAGAACAGCCATCCATCAACAACAAGGCCAGCAGGCCACAAGCCCACAACACAACAACACACAAGAAGCACCCAGTAACTAATTAAGTAGGGCTGACCTGAACACATACATACATAAGATGCCCCCGCAAATTAAACACTATTCAGACAGACAGAGATAGCGAATAGAATAGGGCAATTTATGGCATGAGCAAGCAGCAAGAACGGGAGCTCACACAGCACAGCACAGGCGGATGAAGGCGGCATAGAAAAACAGAATAAAAAGGGAGAGTTCGATAGATGAGAGGAGAAGAAAGGAAGAGGGTTGCTTACCGAGTGAACAGAACAGAACAGGACAGGACAGCAGAGATAAAGAGATTGAAAGAGGCCAAGTGAGCGGGTGCTAGGGAGAGTGAGCGAGCGAGCGCAGCTGAAAGACAAGACAGCAGAAGAGGATGCAAAAGCCCTACGCACTTGGGCTTAGCTACGCAGAGAGAGAGAGAGAGAGGGTTGGCGTCGCTGGCTTTTATATTTCACTGCATCGCTCTCTCACTTACTAACTCTTCACTATTTCTCTCCTCAGCTCGCTCCTTCGCACAAAAAATAAATAAAAATAATCACCCTTTCACCGCATCGCCATCCTTTACGTAGGCACTGTTTGTTTTTGCTTTCTTTGTTTACTTACCCCTAACATGTTAGATAGTCTCGTTTCGATAAACGATTTATTTAATTATTTATAAAAAAGTAATTTTTGAAAAATAATTTTTGAATAAATTATTTTATATTTATAGATCTATAAAAAAAATAATCAATATAAAATTTCTCTAGTTTTGGTCTTCAAATAAAACAAAGCATTTGAAAATAATATTTGTTAGTGATCATATAGGTTTATGGTGGCAAGTGAAATGACAAAAGTGAAGAAGAATCACAATCTTCGTTAGTGCCCTTCTTGGTTCTATTTATTTTTCGCTCCATGGTTGTCACAATATTAACATTTAAGCTTTTAAAAAAAAATCAGAAGTTCCAAACCAATTTCATTAGTTTTCCCCAAGTTTGACCAATTCTTAACTAGTTTTGAACTCTCCATTTTAGAAGTTTTACAAGGCCAAATGACCAATTCTGGTCACAGAATCAGGCAGCTATTTTGAATTTCTCTTCCATGATAATTTGACAGTGATGTTCAATTTTGGTGTAAGCTGAGTGTTTATAAATAACATTATAAGGAAAGTATGTAATCAAATTCTTCCTTTTTGACATGAAACAGATTATAAAGATGGAACTCATAATTGTTAGTTCAAAAGCTTGTGTTGCATTGATAGTGAATAAAGCACTAAAATAGGTTGAAATAAATGCTTTTGAATTCATTAGTGAAAATACTTATGTCTTAGTTTAGTTTAGATGTGCTACCAAGGTTGTTTTCATTGTTTTTCAGTTGCATCTTTATATTAATGTAACCTTGAGAAATAAAGTTGGAAACAGAGATGGCAATGTTGCAGAGGCACAATTCAAGCAAGTTCTTGCAAGGACGCATGAAATTATCAAGCACGTTATCTTCTTCTTCTTATCTTTTTTATTCGGTTCTTTTTTCACTCCCAAGATTTAAAATAATTCATAATGGCAATTGAAGCTTCTCATTCACATTTTGATAGCCACATTAGTTCATGTGGTTTAAGTATGGTTTGGTTTATATTTTTTATTTTTCATTAGTGAAAAAATTAGAAGAAGTTATATTTTGTGCTTTTGCTATTATTGTGATCTAACTGTGGCCGTTTAAGAGGCCAACTTGTTTGTTTTGTGCTGTTGGTCCATGTCTATTGCTACTGTAGTGCTTCTGCGTATAGATTTTAATGTTGTGTTTGGTATTTTTCATATCCAAGTCAAACCAATACCCTAACACATATCTGATCCAAATAAGAGAGTGAACACCAAAGAAGAGGTATTCATTCTTATTCCTTTGATTTGGTTTCTTTGGTTGCAATCCAACTTTTTTATCTGTTTCAACTCTTTATGACTTATGTTTGAGAATTTTCAACATGGAAACTGGGATGTGGATTCGATTTATATAGGCTTTTAGTTGGAAATTGATCCTTTGGAAGTATGTTCCTATATATATCATTTTTTTGTTTGTGTACATGAATTATTAATCTTAGTTAATGTTGTGTTGATAATTTGTTATTTGTTTTTAGAACTTTGCCAAGATCCCTCTTATCTTCTCTGTTGAAAAAATCTTTTGATGTTAGAACACGAGTTGAAATGAAGCTGAGATTAAGGGTTGATTGGAACTATTTTTTGTTTTCTATTTTATAAAATTTTTCTCCAAAACAATTTTAAATTCAATTTTTAAAAACAATTAAACAAGAAAACTTGTTTGGATATTATTTTTAAAAACAAGTTTTAAAATGAATAAAACAAAAACTTGTTTGGCAATTTACAAATATCATAATCAAGATCATAACAATGAAGATCAACACAATAGCAACCACAACAAAGATCAACAAAGAACAACAGTGATCAATTTACAAATATCAACATAAAAATCACAACAGTGAGATGGAAAACCATGGAGAGAAGCAAAGAAGAAAAAGAGAGGAAGATCTAGGTCGCGGGACTTGGCAGAGCACGGCGGGGCTTCGTCAGCGAGGCTAGGTTTGATCGGATCTGGGTCGCAGGTCGCGGTCGCGCATGGTGGTCGAGTCCCGTTCTCTTGGTCACGTGCGGTGGCCTAGTTGCGAAGCTCGCTGTCACCTAGTCATCTGTAGTGGAGCTTGCCGGCACCTGGGGAGCTTGAAGAAGGATGGAGGAGTTGGGTGAAGAACAAAACAAGAAAACTGTTTTGAAAACATCTAAACATTGTTTTTGTGTTTTAGTTTTTAAAATGCAAATGATGTTTTTAAGTTTTTAAAACCAAATTTCACAAAACAATCAACCAACCAGTTTCTTTTGATATTTTATTTTTAAAACTCAAAAGCTTTTAAAAACACAACCAACAGCCCTAAAGATTTTAGCATAACTATTATTTATTGTGTGACATCTTAATAGTTTAAGATTAAATTGCACTGCTCATTGTTTTATGAAGTATAAAGTAAATGAAGGATTGTTCACCCTACCATGGTTCTATAACTTGATGCTAGGAATTTAGTTTTTGTATAAGATGATAGTTTTTGTTGTTCAAAACTATTGGTTATTGTTTTTCTCTACATATTTTCTCATACACCTGAAAGTCTGAAACTTTAGTATTGCAATACCCAATGAGAGATAGTCATATTCTTATTCAACTTTACTAAATTACAACAATCCCAAGTCTCAATCCCATATCTCATGGTAACATTCAATTGTCATTTTCATGAAAAGGAAACAAGGATAAAGAATATTCAAAAGCGGTACCAGAATTTCACCCAAAAGAAGACACAAAAGCTGCATTATTTAGAGGCAAAGTGCATCCTTTTGTTTAAATTATTATTGTTTTAATTTTTTATGCATAATAATTTAACCTAATGAAATATTACATCTATGTTATACTATCATAATTTGTGTTCCTAGCACACAACACTTTGAAGTGTAGGTCAGTTTCAAGTTAATTTTAAGAATTTGATTCCAAAAATTTGATATTCCATAAATCTTTTAATGACCAATTTTAGCATTTCTTTTTTATCTTATTGTCACAACCCACGAAACCTTGGTTAGAGCTCTTTTTGGGGTGTGTCAATTGATTTAGTAGTGATGGAAATGAATTGGAAGCTTCATTGAACTTTGCATCATCTCTGGTAGCTGAACTTTGTAGTCATGGCGCTTTGGCAGTAGCACATATACTCTTTATGTGTCTTGGTTTGATGAAGTCCAATGTTGTTTAGTTTGTCACACAATCAGGGTTTCTAAGTGCTAAAAGGGTTTTGGGAAATGGTATTAGGTGAGGCCTTAAATTCTCATAAAATCGAGGGAAATGCAATACTCCTCCATCAAATTGGATTTTCTATTGTTCCAATTATTGACTTCAACTTTGTGCATGCTTCACAATTTCTAAGGAATGGGGGTGCTTCTATAATTGATATTAAAAGGACAACCACAAAAGATGAAATAGTATCTCAAAATTTCACAATTAATTTTTTGTATAGGGAAATTTTACAAACAAAATTTTACTAGGTAAATTTTCATATATGCATTTTCTCATTATAGATCTTTATTCTTATTACATCTTGTTGGAGTTGGCATCAATTCTATACATTTCACTAACATGATTTAATAAATATTTGCAGGTTTCACTATATCATATAAACAATTAGTATAAATTCTTTCTGATGGGTTTTTTAGTGCTTCTTTTGTATTATAAGGACACGTGTCCATAGTTCATTTGGTTCTTCATTAGGGTCCCTAAACCTCCCAACAATGGGGAAAGACTTAGAAGCATGAGAGACCTTTATATGGGGCAGGGTACTGTCACCCTATACTGTTCTAAGTCACAGTGTGAAGCTCATGGATTTTGAAGTTCTATCAACTGCTATAGCGGTCTAGGACCACTGCGGTCATGTGCAATTGTTGGAACACCTGGGCCTCCTGACCACTATAGCAATCCGATGCGTGAACAATGCAAAACGATGTAGTTTCGTTTAAGTGATACCTACCAACATAAACCCCTAACTTGGGATTTCTTCCGCATTATCAGGAAACTCAACCCTAAAACCCCATTTCCTCCCTATCTTTCCATCTAACCCCATTCCTTTTCCTTCTAAGATCAAATATAAGGTTTTATTAGTTCTTGTCACCTTCTTCCTCTCCACTACATGTTCTAAGTATGGGCTTTGTTGTTTCCTCATTATTGTTAAGTGGGGGTTCTCCACAATGTTCACAAAGTTGTTTTAGAGTTCTAGAGATTATTCATGAGTCTTTGTTGCTCTATGGCAGTTGTTGGTGTCATTCCAAACTTTTAAGGTCAAGTTGGTGGTGCAGCATATCTTAGCCCAAATTGTGAATGGGTTCAAACTCATTACCTTAGTTTCATCGTTACAAGTATGTTTTATGCATTATGTTTGTTATATATGGAAGTTAAAGACAAGATTTTGTATAGACTATGATTTTATGAGTTATGGTGAAGCTAGTAAATATTATGATTGACTATAGCATGAAAAATGTATTTTTGAAAACCATGGGACCATGATTTAGATAAATGAATGTTATAAAAATGTTCTATGTGCTCATGGAATGATTGTTGGAAGAATATATGATTTATCAAGTTACTAATTTATCAAACATGTTCCTATAAGTTTACGATATTGCTATGATTTTCAGAATTTAAGATTTTAAGCTATGTTTTAGAATATTCATTAAGATATTTATATATATTGGAGAAATGTTAAACAAGTATGCTTTAGTTTCATGAACAAAAGTGTTATTATGATTTAGAGTTTTTATGATTAAGAACCTTTTTGATTTTAAAGTATAATATTAGAATTACCAAGTTTATGAAAATGTGTTAGCTTAAGATATGAATTTAGAACTTCAATTTAATAGTACTAAGAGATACATTCGTATAATTCATAGCAATTGCTAGATACATATTTTGTGGGTTTGAAATTGGAATGCCATAACTGATTATGTAACAATACAAGAAGTTATCTAAAGTCAAATTGTTATAGTTATATGAATCTAGAACTCCTAAAGTACTAAGAATTTAAGAGTTTAAGATCTCATTTAGGGCTCTTGTTCACGACTGAACACCCACCTTTAGTTATGGATCTTGTTAAACTAGCTTAGCCAATAGAGATAGGAAGGAGTTAACGGCTATGAGAGATCGTTAACTTTGGTACCAAGTTATCCGCTAAAGGACAACACCCCAGCATATTCAAAAACGGGATCTAGTTATGTGTCCACAACTTGTCCGCGATGGACATGGTCCACGAGAAACCATAGGAATAAAGAAATTAAGTGATAGCTATTACTTTTATTATATGTACTATTTATCATATTCAACAAATACCTTTTCTCGATGTCTACCACCCTTAGTTAAAACGATTTCATGATTGATTATGAATTTATAAATGCTTGGTTATGAAACTATAGGATGAAAAGTGTTTTGTTATATAGCTATGTATCTAAATATCAAAATGTTTATGATTGCTGCATGTATAGTAAATTTTACATATCCCTTGATTGTCTCATGTGGGTGATGGGTGAGAATTCATTATTGAGTTCATTGACTCACCTTCTCCTTCCTTTCATAGTTGAGGTACATACATCATTCATCACCAATTCAAATGTAGTTATCTTTAGGTGAGTTTTACATTTGTAAAACTTAGATTAGGGTTATATTAAAATTAGAGTGCTCTCATAGTCTTTAGATAGGATCTGAGTCATGCATTTGTTTTAAGTGCTAATTATTTTAGAATTATGAATGTATTCACCTGATCCCAAATTTTAAACCTTGATTTGAAAATATGTAATGTAATCAGAATTTATGTAACAATTTAGATATGTACTTATGATGCAATTTTCAAGTGCTAAGCCAATTTTCGGATTTTGATGAATTTAGTTATGTGATGAAATAGTTCTTGTGTCCATGATTAGTAGATTTGATTGAAATGTTTTCAAGTTATATATATTAAATACTCCAATTTTTATGAATTGAATATTATATTTTAAAATAGAGAAATTGATATTGATTTAGAAATCATGTTTTAAGTATGAAATTATAATAATTTATGCATTTAACATGAGATTTACATGGGGAAGGGTTTTCAGATGGGTAATTTCAGAATTGGGTTATGACATATTTATAACAAGTAGGACTTTCTACTAAATCCATTTCATCCTTATTTGTATTTCAATAAGATAGAAATTGAAATGTTCAATTGTTAAAAAGTTTTCATATCAAAAAATATTTATAACTTACTATAAAAAAAACATTAGTAGTTTAGTGTTTATTTATTCAATCAACATTGGCAATTAAAAATTAAATTCTTAGAAATAATTAGAATGATGACAAAAACCTCATGCAATTTCCTATATTGGAGCATTGATTCTGATTTTGATGTTTTTTACTATAGATATGTGTGATGGTTAAGTTGTGATTCTTTATGGTCCATTAGAGAATAAGAGGAGAGTCAAGTTTGTTTTTGTGGAATTCTTTGGCTCGGTTATTGGTCATTCTCATGTAATGTCATATTACTATATAAGGAGCGTGGGCACTGATTAGTTGGTCCCCAATGTTGGGGACCAACATTAGTCTCAATAAGAGAATTACAAAATAGTACCGCATGTTTTAAATAGAGGGCTAAAACTGTATTATTTTGCAATTAAAACCTTATGCCATTCTTACCCTCTTGGTCAAAAAGATTCAGCACAATGTAACACCTCGCTAAGCTCTAATTCTTCCACCTTAAGTTTTAATATTATTATATTTTAAACAATAATTAGATAACATAATATTATTATCTTGTAATCTGAAATTTTATGAGAATTTTTTTTTTAAACCTATGATTATTTCTCATTTATAGTTCTATCTGAATAATGTATACCAACTAAATCATGCATCTGATAGATTCCAGAAAGAGAGGTGGGTCACAATGGACACGCTTAAATGCAAGTCTTCCTAGCAAACCTTTCCAAATCATACTTTTAAGTAATACACTTCTTCCAGCAATCCAAGGTAATTTTTAAATGACAAAGAATATTTCTTTTCTAAAATATTACTATTATTTGTAATGAATAGTTCCACAGTTAAACAACCATCATCTATAGAAATATACTTCACTACTAATATCAATCCATAGATACAATACATATTACACATTCAAGATACATTAAGGAAAACTTTAATATAACAATATAATAACAAAAGTCTAAGTAACAGATAGTAAAGATTCTATCTAGCACATAATGAATCTGATTATTTAGAAACTAAGTCAAGGCTACATCCATTTCACTCATAATGACGAACCATGTTTCTGAAACATCAAGGAAGGGGTGAGAAGTCTCCAGTAGGGTGATGTTTCCAGAGTCCATTCATCCCAAAAATACTAAAATAACACGGGAGTCAATAAGATGCAATCTTTTATATTAACTCAAATTATATTTTACTAATGTCAAGTAAGATAGAAGTGCACAATATCAATCATAATAAAAGTTCAGTGAAAGAAGTGTCATAAATAATCATGAGTATCCTAAGCTAATTTTTATAGTATCATGTTCTTTTCAAATGATTATATTCTCAAGGTACTTATATTAAACTATAAAGCTCATTGCCGGCGTCCAGTTAATGAATACCAAGTCCTTGTCCGGGCTGGCATGCCCAAGGTATCACTATAACGTACACCAAGTCCTAATTGGCTCGGCAGAGCCAAAGGTGTCGTTTAGCAACCAAAGTTAAGTGCACACCCTTATCGCTATGGCAAGACCAGAAGTGTCACTTATTTATGTATTCATTTTACATAATGCATACAATATACATAAAGAATGAAAATCACATAAAGTTTACATGATTTCTTTCATATTTACATATAGACCACAAGATTTTTCATATTTACACATAAAGTCCAAACAACATAGGATTCCTAAAATACTCATAAAACCCATATTTCTTACAATTATTATTGAAGCACCAAATCACACTATTTTTATAAATTCATTTCCTTTATAATAAAATATACTTAACTTAGTTTTTCATCATATAATAATTTATTTTCAAGTAATAATATATTACTAATTCCATAAGCCCAAATACACCCAAAATTATTTCCAATCTATCTTTAGAAAATATGTAGGTAAATTACCTTTACATGTTCAATATAAGTAAAAAATATTTTTATCGATATAAAGATATAATCATAGGGTAAATAAAAGAGCAATAAAATCTAAGAAATATTTAAAAATAAATAATTGAAATTATACCCAAACTTTTAAAAAATCACTTCAAGCATGAATCTAGTTAGTTTATATGTCATTTTTCCTAATGGGACCTTAACTTAAATCTTTGTAAATAATATTTCTTAATGTTAATAAATTTATATTCAAGTCAAATATTTATAATCCAAGGTCCATAGTCCAAGATAAACATAACACATAAACCAAGCTAGATATTACATGCTAAAGGTTTAAAATCTATTTATTATAATGAATTAAATACAACACTTTTATGAACCAAAAATATTTTATGATCAAATACATAATGAAGTCAAAATCAAGCTATATTACCTTAAAATTTCACAACTTGTGCACAAAACTTTATTAAATGAAAATACATAGTTTAACAAGTTTAGACAACATTGAAATATTTGAAGAAAGCATAATCAAAATTTAAATGATCTTAAATCATACTTTTCAACCATATAAGTAAACAAATAAATATACATCATATACACATAGATTAAGTATTTTATGTCACAATCTTTAAATCATTCAAACATATTAGAACCATAAACACAAACTTTGAGTATCATAACAACATCATATATGAAAATCATGCATGAAGCTTATTAGTGAAAGAAAAACCCCCTTGTTCTTGGAGCTTTAGAACTTAGCAATACCCACGCTAGATTGGGCAACTTCTTCAACTTTTATAAACCTTCTCTAAGGGTTCTAATTCATGTATAAAGGCTGGGAAGTGTTGAAGTTAGATGGTGATAAGAAGAGGTGATAATTTGGAGGTGATTTGCTAAATATTTGTAAATATTTTTGTGTGAAAATAAAGAAAATGAGAGAAATGATGGCTATGAGTGTTGATAGATTTTGGGCAAGAAGAATGAAGTGTGGAGTGATGTTTAGAGGGGTGCTATTTATAGAAAAAGTTTAGGATTAAAATATTACTAATTTCATAATTTATTTATCATATTTGATTAGTTAAATATTAAAACTAACACTAAATAATTTAATAAATTCTCAATTATCATTTAAAGACATACTAAAATGTTAATGAAATGATTTAAATTAATTTATTAAATTTTAATATATTTAAATATAATTTAATAATTAATTATTCAAAATAAGGTAAATTTGCTTATACTAGTTCATCTTAATTAAGTTAATTAATTAGTAAATGACTTATTTTTTTATTCAAACATCATAATAAGATTATTAGAGATATAATACAAGTATTCACGAAATTTATATAATTTTCTATAATTATTTATATTTTTTTGATATTTTACACTATTGCTAGTTTTATTAAGAATTAATTATTAATTAACTAATAATTTATTTAACTATTATTTTTTTTCTTCTTTGGCAGCCTATAGATTTGAAAAACATGTCTAATAGAGTTATAGAGGGTGGAAAGTTGTCTTGAATGATTAATATATGAAAATGACAAATTTTGCATATTTATCTTAAAGTTATATATACTAAATAATTCATAAAATCATCATAAAAATTAATTTTCCTTAATCTATTGTTAAGAACATGTTTTTACCTTATTTATAAGTTATCTATAATTTTCGTGAATTTTTTCTATAATTTTTAGTATTTTTAATATATATTTACCTTAATTAGGTCTAATTTGAGCTAATTAAAATAATTAATTATCTATAAATAAAATATATAAATTTTATATAGCAGCCCATGTGAATTTTGAGCTACCTAACATGATAAGAGACAAGCTCATCTTTGTTGAAATTTTTAGTCAAAGTTTGGTTGGTTGTTGAATAATTATAATATGAAAGTTTGACCATTTAATTTTATTTTTCAAATATATTTTTTTTTCTTCCATGTGGCTGATCTAGGTGTTAATTAATTGGTTTAGTATTATCAGCAAGATAAATCAAGGTTTAGGAAAATTTATCTTAAATTTTAAGTGATTATTTAGGTAATTTAAGCTTTAATTAAGTCAAAATTAATTAATTAAAGATCAATATGATTTTTAACACTATCCATAGCCTAATGGAGAGACCTATTTCATGGTCCTCATTATTTAATATCATAACTTAGTAAAAAAAAATTTTACAAGACTTAGAGTTATTTTTAGGACTTTTCAGAGTTTATTTTATACTCCACAATAGGTTATTTTTGTGCAATTATGCTAATATTATACAAAATTACTTAATATTTATATTTATGATCAAATTTATGTTTAAGGTATATTTGTAATTTTTTATCATTTTTTTAATAACTTAATGACATTCTCTAAGCTTTTCTAATATTTCTATTAGCTTTTTCTACAGCTAATTATGTTATAAGTTTATTTTCTATCCTCTAATGGCATCTTTTGTAATTTTAATAAAATCCAATGGAATAATTAAAATTTTACATTTTGGTGTTAAGTTCAGATTGTACAACTATTAAGTTTTGTAATATTTTAATTATACATTTTTTTTCAATAATTATCCTAAATATTTCTTGCTAAACAAAATCCGCATACTATCAAAATAAAATGTTATAACAAAGTAACACTATATTAAGAAAAATTTGGGATGTACACCAACCACATCCATCAATGACAATGACCATATATGTCACTAGCTAAGCTGCAATGTCTAAACATCAAGATCATCATCAAAGCAAAACTTTACAACAGACCACAAATTGTGTTTCTCACATTCAATGACCAACATAGATCTTGAGCACAAATAGGTAGAAGAATTTATTAGGTTTTTTCTCTAGGTATTTTCATCTTGTAGCAAGACCCATTAAACCAAAACTGCTAATGTCATATACTCCAGATTAAAAGTATGAGCTTTAAAAGGAGATAAATGAAAATACCTAAAGTGGGTTCCTTTTCTATGCATGTTGAATTGTTGGTTGCTCCCTGAGTCTGTGATTAAAACATTAGCAAAATTTGTCTCTTGTTTCATTTCTCATGGGTGCATTTAAAATAGAAAAGTCTAGGTGCCTTTTTCTTTTAGCAAAGTTCATTTATGGTTGCTAATCTAACCAATAGTTTAACTTTGTAGAATTAAATTGACTCTTAACAAATATTGGTGGAGACTTAGATGTGGTAAAAAACAAAACAAATTTGGAGGTGGATTTGATTTGTGTGAATTTGCGAAGATAGGAAGCCTTTACCAGCAGGGATGTATGGTGGAATGGTGGTGGTTGTGAAGAAAATACACATTTTTTTAGAAATTGAGTGGCATGAAAAGAAAATTAAAACTTGAAGTGGGGTTATCTTTCTATGAGGTTGGGTTAAGAGGATCCGCTAATGAAAAGGTCTCACAAGTGGAGGAAGCTCTCCTTGGTAGAGGAAAAGGCCATGAGGATACGGAGCACAACAGCAAGGGCACATTCTTAAAAAAATGTAATGTTTAGTATTTATTAACAAAGGCAGCTCAAAACACACATGCTCAGACAACTTTCATTCAGTTGTTAGATAAAAAATTTTGTCATCCAATGGGTGCAAAGGAATTTGAACGAAGTAGACTAACATTAGAGACAAATGTAGGTTGGAGCAACGAATAGAGGGGAATGAATTTGAGGAGTGTATGCTAATATTAGAGGGAGGGTCAAGGATTCCTTGCTCCCTTCATGTTTGGGAGCAACATTGCTCTTCCTATTAATAACGGTCCATTCACTCATAATCATTAGATTTTGGGTAGTAACCAATGGAGTTTAAAATATTCTTTAGATTAATATTTGCATAATATTATATATAATTTATCAAACAAATCTAATATTCTAAGATTACAAATTTACCCTTTCACTAATTTTAATCCCATTCACTTCCATCATCTCCCTGCTTCATTATGGGTCACTACCATTTACCCTCCACTTCCACATTGGAACCTTGTTCAAATGTTATTTGTGAAGAAAGTATGGTTTTAAGGTAATCTTGTGACAAGGGACGTACCTTAATGTGACAATGAGAAATAAAATGGTGCAAAGGTTAACAGATAGAGAGAGTGTCATGGGAAAGAGGGAAAGTTGTTGAAGTGGTTAAAGGAAAAAAAAATTACGAGCTTTAGCTTTTGCAAATTTAGCCATTGTAAATGAGAAACAAAATAGTTCTAGTTTAGCAGAAGGGGGCATAGGGAAGGGAGCTTGGTGCATGGTTGCGGCAGAGAGGGGCATAAGAAGCAACCAAGTGGCTTGGAGACGATGAGTTGCGACAATGATGGTGGTGATGGGAGTTGAGGGCAGAGGTGATGTATGGCCAGAATGGTTGAGATGGAAAAGCTCAAAGAAGAAAAGGTGAATGTTACAAAGAAAAATAGAAATTAAAATTGGTTAACTTTGTAATTTAACAGGGTGAGTGAAAGGGACTAACATTAGTCCTAAACACGTGGGAGTAAGGAATCCTGGGCCAAGAGGGAGTGGTATTGACTATAGTTGGAAGGCTTTTCACGTTCTATTGTTTTTTCATGTGAATTAGTTAAGGTGTATCTTTAAAATCTGACTCCATTTGTTCTTTTGAGAAGTTTATGTAAAGTCTGTGTCCTCGCACGACCTTAACTTGCCATGTAGATTTATCAATGCCGTGTGAAAATTTTGCCATATGATGGAGGTTTATTGTTGAAGAGTGTACCATGTATCTCAAGTTAGTTGCACCTTAAAATAGTGATTTATGGGCACCACAAAGATCATACATAATTACTAATAAATTTATTAATTTTGCTATAATATTGTTGATTAATATAAACAATCTTATCTTAGTTTTTTGTTGATAAAAAGATCATAAATTTGATTAAAAAATTTGATAATATAAGTAATATTCTTATATTTTTATTTTATTTTGTAGATGATACTAATATCATTTTAATTTGCCAAAATATATGATGGTTAAAGGAATAACTTATTATATTATTTCTTCAAACAAATATTGTTTTATTACAATATTTTTTAACACTATTGATTTTTAAAATTTATTGTAGTAATTTAGCTTATATATTTATTTCATTTAATTTTGATTGAATATCTAATTTAACCATTTTATTTTATTTTGTAGATCTTGCAAATTTCATGGAAAATGCTTAATAATGAATGCTCTAGATAAATTAAAACATAATTTAATTGCATTACATTATCATAGTTCATATATATAACATGTTGATAATATGTATATATATATATATAATCATGTCTACTTTACATCTAATTTACTTAACATTCTTGTGCATTGTATTGGTTAATATTTTTAATGAGTATAATTATAAATCATCAAGTAATTTCATTATGTATGATCCGAACCGGGGTTCCCAATAATATGCTACCATCGGCCAAGTCCCTTGGACACGCCCGCGCACATTCTCTCTTCCTCACTTTAGCTTGGGTAAATAAGGTCGCATGGCAAATCGGGGCTTTTCTGCTGAATTAGGGCACACACTTTTCCGTGATTGATCCTGTCAAACCGCGGAGAAGATGTAATCCCACCGAGATTTTCGTTCATTCTCCACCTTTGACCGTTTTCGCGAGTGTCGTCGCACTGCAAGGACTCGAATCGAGTCGAAGCCCCTCCCTACTAGGGTTTGTTTCTTTTTCTTCTGTTGCTGTCGTGGTTGTCGCATGAAGGGTGCGTTGGATCGGACGAAGGTGGTGCTGCGGCACTTGCCTCCTACCATTTCTGAGGTCACTCTTTTGGACCAAATTGACGGCGTCTTCGCTGGCCGCTACAACTGGCTCTCTTTTCGTCCTGGCAAAAACAGGTTCTGAGATTCTCTTTCTCTCTCTCTACTCTGTATTGCTCGCTGCTATTCAAACTTCAAATGTTTATCCCTTTTCCTTTTGACGTTTTATTCTTCCTAGTTTTTTCATTTGTTGCTTTTTGTGTCTTCCCAGATTCGTGAATTTTGATCGCAAACCGTCCATTTAGTGAAGTTTTCCCCACTCTGACTAAATACTCAAATCACTTTTCCAAAATATAGGCGACATCAGTTTGGATTCCTCAATGTTTTAAATATCCAGTAATTCAGCTTCTTCTTTTTTTTTTTTATAATGCTACTTAGACATTAATTTGGTCCTTGAATTGATTATTATTTTATATTATGACAGACCAAATTGATGTAGAAATCTTTGAAGGACAATTTGATGTCCAATGCATCTTTCCCTTTGATACTTTTTGGGCTCATGCATTGACTGCCCACAGTGTGAGTGGCTGAGTGCAGTAGTGATGTATATGAGAAGCAGAATGGCCTTATTGACCCAAAAAGAGGAGAATGGCCTTTGAAAATCATCCCTATTTTTATTCGTCCTAGTTCTTTACACTCAAGTGATGGTTGCATGGGTATTTCTATTACCTTAGCCCAGTGACCGTGGTTAGGGACAGCCTATGGGATTCTCTGTCATTGGAAGAATATCGTCAAATATGTTTCAACTTTGCCTTTTCCACCGGGAACATTGTGTGACTCTTGAATTGTTCACTACTATGTTGCTTATTTTGCTTAATATTATTATTTGGGTTAATTTTATATGGCTTTGTTAGGTAACAGTCGGAATTATGGGTATCCTTTTTGTTTTTGCTTCTCTTTTATTTTTGTTAAAAAATGATGAAACCTGTGATTCCGATTATGATATAACTGAATAGGTGTCTACAGTTTACATATTATACTTTTAGTATATGTTAAGGCATTCCTTTTAACTTTCTATTTTCTCTTTAAATTGGTTTTCAGTCAGAAGCATATATCCTATTCTAGAGCCTACATTGACTTCAAGGGGCCGGAGGACGTTATAGAGTTTGCTGAGTTCTTTAACGGGCATGTCTTTGTAAATGAAAAGGGTAATTAACAGATCTTTTGCAGTGCTTTATTAGTCATATGTATGATCTTGCTAATGTTATTCCTATCATTATCGTTATTATTGTCATTGGATTTAGGTCAGTACCTTTTTACTAGAGTGGAAATAGATATCCCTCCAGTCCCAAAGTGGGCTCTCCATTTTTAAGCAGTGGATGAATTATTCAACTTTGAAGTTTGAGGTTAAAATCCCATAAGGAGAGCACTGGGTGTGGTTCATGGGAGAGTGACAGGGTTTTCTCATTTTGTAGCTTAATATTTGTTGGATCAAGAAATAGACTTGTTTCCATGTGGGTTGTTTGTTGTTTCTGGTAAGACAATCTATGTTTTGAATCTATTGGGATTTTAAGTCTGGGGTGATCATACATACAAGCCTTAAGACTTAGAGTCATGATATTATTCTTAAGAAATAATTGTTTTTTTTTTAATAAAATAATTCTCTTAGAAAGCTTTTAATTGTTAGCTATTTTGGATACAAAGTAAGTTAATCCAAATACAGACCAGATACTGAATCCGTACGTCTGTTTTACTGTTTTTCCTTCCCAGGAACTCAGTTCAAAGTCATTGTTGAATATGCTCCTTCACAACGTGTTCCAAGACAGTGGTCCAAAAAGGATGGTCGTGATGGAACCATAGTCAAAGGTACCACTTAGACAAAGACTTGAATTATCAATGGGTATATTATATGTTCCTCAATAGGGATTATATGTATTGATTCTTTTCCTTTTGATAAATATAAGTATTTTCATGGTGAACATCTAGATTCTGAGTATCTGGAGTTTCTTGAACTTCTTGCCAAGCCTGTTGAAAATCTTCCTAGTGCTGAGATACAATTGGAGAAGGGAAGCTGAACGATCTGGTTAGTCAATTAACGAGTAAATGTGCAGTAAATTTTTAAGTTGAAAGTGTATAGGTGTAAGAACTACTCATACACCAAATAGGCAAGTAGAATACATTTTTTTTTTTTGGTATTCTTTATTTATTGGGTTTATGTCCTTAAGCAGGTGCTGCAAAAGATGTTCCTGTAATTACACCATTGATGGACTTTGTGCGCCAGAGAAGAGCTGCCAAGGGACGTCGGGTATTTTTGCATATGATTAACTTATGAAGTTTTTAAGAAACTTATTTGGATGCCCATTGTCATTATGTCTGCATCTGTGTGTCCGTCTATACTTGTGTGGCATTTGTGTGGGCAAGTCCGTCATAAATATTCTTTTCTGTTTTATCCATAAGCACCATTGGTATTATGCTTCCTTAATGTACATCATGTTTGTGCAGAGATCACTCTCTAATGGAAAAGTGAGTAGAAGAGCTGGCACATCGTCCAATGGGAGTCCTAGTTCTGTCTCATCAAGACGAGGTTCTGGAAAAAAGAGGATTTCGACCACAATGGTATTATGCCTGTAGCATTAATTTATGGAATTATGGTTCTTAGGAGAAAGTCAACAACTAGAACTGTCAGTTTGATAAAATTACTTTCTAGTAGTCGCACTATGTTTTCTTGTGAAGATAGTATTATGGTCATTTGGTTCAAGGTACACTTAACTATCCTTTGTATCACTTGAAATGCTTGCTACTTAACTTAATTTTGCAAACAATAAGGGTGCGTTTGGTTTCGGCTTTCAATTTTCAGTTTTTCAGTTATAGTTTTCAATTTTATTTTTCCGGATTTTGTGAAGGAAATACTGAAAACTGTGAAAACGACAAAATCCAGTTTTCAGTTTTCATTTCCAGTTAATTGGAAAATTGAAATTGAAAGCCGAAACCAAATACACCTAATTTTTTATTATAGTCGAAATTTAGAGAGTTATGATTCAAAATTTGCCCTATTTAATTGTTTATACAATAAGGCTTTTCATCAAGTTTTAGAATATAAAAAGTGTGAATATTTGATCTGTCTCTGGCTGTAATTGCTTGCAGCCTTGCACACATAGATATGAATGATTAACATTTTTGTTCTAACTACTGTGTTTTAAAATGTCTCATTTTTACCTCTACAATTAA
The DNA here is from genome assembly GCA_030441495.1 of Dalbergia oliveri. Lineage (NCBI taxonomy): Eukaryota > Viridiplantae > Streptophyta > Magnoliopsida > Fabales > Fabaceae > Dalbergia > Dalbergia oliveri. Next base: position 33,883,177 of record JAMLFY010000009.1, on the reverse strand, counting down.
CAGTATGTTGCAAGGGGCCCAGGGAAAAGTTCTACTGGAAAAGACAAATCAACTTATACTTTGGGGTCCAGGCAATGTGATCAGCATCTTTCAAATAAAACTTCAACTATGGTTTCTTCAGATGGAAATCAAAGACTTGATGAGAATGGTAAGGTTGATATTTTGTGTGAATTTCATTTGGTAATTTTCATTTTTCTTTTCATCCATTAGTTGTTATTTTATAGCTTGGAGGCAAAGTTTGAAAGCTGTTTGTTTTTTCATCCATAAGGTTGATATTTTCTTCTAATATGATTATTTAATGTGACTTTTGGCATCAGTATCTCTCACCCTTCTGATGTTGTGCCCACCCCTCTCCCTCTCTTTTCCATTGAGGAGGATGTAAGTAGATCCCTTGAACATTCTGGTGTCTGCAGTATTTCTGTTGAAGTGGCTGTCGGCTGTCTATTTTTGTATCAGTTAATAGTTTTTTTTTCTGGTTTTCTCAATTACTGTTGCATTTGATGAGGATATGCTTACCTCGTGTCCTTTTTGCAGGAGTTGCTGGAAATAATGGTGCTGGGAAGAAGAAAGTCCTGCTTCTTAAAGGAAGGAAAGAGAGGTAATTAATGTGAGCTTCTGATTTTTATGAATAATCCAATCCGATTTAATTTATATGGTGCACATGTTGCAAAGGATTCATCTAGTCGTAAGCCCTGAATTAGGTCGGTATCTAATTTAGGAAGTAGCATGCCATAGGTGGCTGCATACCCTGGTAACATGGAAAAGAGGCCTTTTTAGTGAAAGATAACTGTAGCCTAAGCTCAGATTGACTAAAAAGCATTTTTGATGTACAAGAAAAAACTCCAGTGTACCAATGAACAACACTGACCTGAGCTGAATGGAAGGTTGTTATTTTCATTGTTGTTTCTTTGATTGAAAGCAACTTGTATTTATTACTTTCTGCATTTTACCCTCCCTTGTCTTCTTAATCTTGCCTCTTTATGTATTTCAATGTTGATTGGTTCATTGATTCCAGTTTGCATCAATAGATGCATCTTCATTGTTTTCTTAATCATTACTTAAATTTATTTAAATTGCATTTTGATTGATTCATTCTTAATATACAACATGCAAATTTCCTGCTGGATGGTTATCTTTAAATTATCCCAGTGAGTGATGGAATTTCTGATAAACTTTGGGTTTAATGTAGCCTTACTCCCTTATGAAATGGCCATCAGAGATCATGTACTATGATGTTAGGATACCAGTTTGATATTAAACACATCGGTTACTAAATAAGGTTAATGTGCTATGGAGTAAGCACTAGGAAGTGAACATATTGTGACGGAAATGATTTGATATATATTAGGATTCTTGAAGTGGGGTCCTAACAGAAAGAACAATTAGTGGGATCTGTCAGCTAATTGGATACATTTCCTATTTTTGGACTTCTGTTACAAAGAACAGAAAACTTTACTAAAACAGAGGTTTTAGGAATACTGAAATAACCTGAGCCTGAATTGTGTTAGGTTGAATGGTTGTTATGTTCACTCTAGTGGAGGTCAATGCTGGTAGTGCTCATCTGTTGTAACTTGGCAGGTAAAAGTTTCCAATTGCTTTTTGTTGTATATCCGGGTGTATTGTAGCTGGTAACTGCAATTTGTATGGCATTGGCCCATAGTACCTGGCTGACAACCAATTTGGCTTGTCTATCTGATTTTCAGATAGACATGCTCCCCATGAACAATGTGCATTTGCATATTTCATTTGATCCTGCACCTCTTCAAATGGAACTTTAATTGTGTTAGAGCTTCATCCCTATCCATAAGGTCTTGAGCTACTGCCTCTACAAGCGTTTCTCCTGGAATAAATCGAGCCAAAGAGGGGGCGGCCTTTCGTAGACCACTTCAAAAGGGGTACATTGAGCTGACACTTGAAAACTGGTATTATACCAATATTCTGCCCATGGAATGAAGTCTGCCCAAACCTTAGGTTGTTCTGAAGTAAAGCACCTGAGATAAGTTTCAAGCGTCCTATTCAACACCTCCGTTTGTCCGTCGGTCTCTGGATGGTACGCTGTAGACATCTTGAGTTGGGTACCTTGTAATCGGAACAACTCCTGCCAAAAATGACTCATAAAAGTAGGATCCCTATCACTAACAATAGACATAGGGATTCCATGTAGTCTGATGATCTCTTTAGCAAAAACATCAGCAATACTTCTGGCTGAATAGGGATGTTTTATCAAAATAAAATGCCCATACTTACTCAACCTATCCACTACAACCATTATAGCATCAAACCCCTTGGATTTTGGCAATCCCACGATAAAATCCAAGCTGATTTCTTCCCAAACAGCATCAGGAATAGGTAATGGCTGTAATAGGCCGGCCGGGATGCAGCTTGATATTTGCTTCTTTGACATACGTGACATGCTGCAACATGGCTAGTAACCGTGCCTTTCATACCGATCCAGTAAAGGGATTGAGCCACCCTTCTATAGGTTCTATAGACACCTGAATGTCCTCCCATTGGTGAGGCATGAAACTCCTGTAATAATTTGGGAATCCATGCTGATGTGGCTGATAAAACTAACCTCCCTTGTAGTGCAGCCTGTTGTTTTCCAGTGTATAATGCTGATGCGAGTTGGGATTATTCAGCAAGTCAGTTCTGATTTTTGCTAACTCTGGGTCTTGACCTCCTCATCAATTTCTGTTAAGTCTTGCCAAAAGGGTTTGGAAATTGCTTGTAGTTCCTTGTCCTCTTCAATTCTAGATAGGGCATCCGCCACCTTGTTTGAGGCTCCAATTTTATAAACAATATCAAATTCGTAACCAAGAAGCTTGGCTAGCCAGTTTTGTTGGTTTTAGTGGTAATCCGCTGTTCCAAAAGATATTTCAGGCTCTTTTGATCGGTAAAACTGTAAATTTCCGACCCAAAAGGTAGGGCGCCAATGTTGAATAGCCAAGACTAATGCCATCAGCTCCTTCTCGTAAATGGATTTTGTGAGGCTTGAATCAGCTAATCCTTTGCTGAAAAAAGCAATGGGCTTCTTGTTTTGAGTCAGAACTGCTCCTATTCCCTTTCCGGACGCATCACATTCAATTTCAAAGGGCTTGGAAAAATCAGGCATGGATAACACTGGGGCTGTTGTGACTGCTTGCTGTAGCTGTCTGAAAGCAGCCATGCTGTCTTCATTCCACCCAAAATTCCCTTTCTTCAATAGATCGGTCAAAGGCCTAGCAATCTTGCCATAGTTGCAAATGAACCGTCTATAATATCGTAAGACCCAAGAAACCCCTGAGTGCTTTGACACTTTTAGGGAGTGGCCATTGAATGATGGATTCAATCTTTTGTGGGTCCATAGAAACCCCATCTTTTGATATGATGTGTCCCAAGTATGCCACCTCAGTTTGCCCAAAACAACATTTTTTATTAGCAAATAAGCAATGCTCTTGTAACTTAGCCAAAACAGCCCTCAGGTGTAGCAAATGAGCTTCCCAGCTGCTACTATATATCAAAATGTCATCAAAAAATACTAACACGAACCTGCGCAGGAATGTTTGAATGTGGAGTTCATCACACATTGGAATGTAGCTGGTGTTGGTCAAACCAAATGGCATTACCAAGAACTCATAGTGTCCTTGGTGAGTTCTGAAAGCTGTCTTTAGGATGTCAGGTTCATACATTCTTATTTGATGGTAGTCAATCTTGGAGAAAAGTAGCTCCCTTGAGTTCATCCAATAATTCTTCTATCATGGGGATGGGAAATTTATCAGGTATTGTGGCCTTGTTCAGAGGATCTACACAAAACCTCCAGCTGCCATCCTTTTTCTTTACCAAAATAACGGACTCAAATATGGGCTGTTACTTGGTCTGATCAGCCCCGCAGACAGCATGTCATTCACCTGGGTTTCAATCTCATTTTTCTGCAAGTATGGGTACCTATAAGGCCGCACATTGATCGGGTCCACTCCTGCTTTGAGGGGAATCCTATGGTCAACTTCCCGTTGAGGTGGCAGCCCCTTTGGGTTGGAGAAAACTTGGGTAAATTCTTTCAAAACTTGCTGCAGCTGGACTTCTTGTTCTTGCAAGCTTCTGAGGTGTGTCTCTATTTCTCTCCCAACCACAACATAGCCATGGCCTCCACTTCCTTTTGGTTCAGTTTTCTCAAGGCTTTAGCAGTGATCATTTCCTTGGAAAGGCTTGGGTCTCCTTGGATGGTCACATGCTGTCCTTGGTACACAAAATCCATTTTCAGATTTCTCCAATTTACCTTCACCTCTCCCAGGGTCATCAGCCAACTACCCCTAGGATTACATCCACTCCTCCGAGATCAAACAGGAAGAATTCGCCAATCATTGAATATTCTCCCATGCAGATTTCCAGATTCCTGCAACTTCCTTGAGTTTGTTTGCGATTCCCGTCTCCTAGCCTCACATAAGAAGGCTTTGCTCGATCAATCTTGAGGTCTAACCTTTCAGCTAGTCTATATGAGATAAAATTATGACTAGCGCCGCTATCAATTAACACCACAACCTCTTGGTTTTGCAGCTTGCCCTTGAGTTTCATGGTTTGTGGGGTTGTTAATCCTCCTGCTGAACAAACCAACAAATCAAGCCAATTGCAATCTGTGGTTGTGAGGTCCTCTTCTCCCTCTACACTGAGGCTGTCCGAATCAACACCCTCTTCATCAGCCAAGATTATCACCCGCAGATTCTTCTGTGCAAAGGCTAACCCACAATGAAAACATTTGTTTTCTTCCCTTCGCCTTATGTATTCACTGTAGGGTAGGCTCCTAGTCCACGATTTCTGGTTGGCTGGAAATTGTTGTTTCCCTGTTTGGGTCCATTGGTCCAGAGGGCGATTTCCATTCTGAAACCCGCGATTGTTATTCCCAGTTGTGGCAGCAGTGCTGCCAGTGGATTCTACTCGTGAAACGGTGCCATTACTGCCTTGGTATCGGACCCAATTCGCATTCCTTCCCTGAAAATTCCCATAATTTCGAATCTCTTTCATGGCCTCCTCTATATGCGCGCAACCTCCATGGCGCGATACAAAGTCTTCGGGTCATGAGGGGGACCTGGCCCTAATATCAGCACGCAGTCCAGCCAAGAAATAGCCCAAGACTTGCTCTTCGGAACTGGGTTTGGCCTGGGCCACCAGTAATTCGAATTCTTGGACATAATCTTCCACGCTGCCTATTTGTCTCAGGGATGCCAGCCTTTCATAAACAGTACCACGCCCATTTTCTCCATATCTCTTCATTAAGGCCTCTGCAAAATCTTCCCAAGAAGGATTCTTGGCTTTATCACGCCAGAATTGGAACCAGTGGCATGCCCTCCATGCTGATGAACGCGATCGTTCTGCTGATTTAACTTGGTGTGCTTCGAAAAATTTTTCTGCGGGCAAGCCAACCAGGGATCGCTGCCTTCAAACGTAGGCAAAACCACTTTCTTTAACCAAGAACGCGTTGGGCGTCATCTTCATCCCCTCTTCCTCACTAGAGCCCGTCTTCGTGGTGCTGGAATTCCCATCATCGTTGTTGGTGGGTTTCTTGGTCAAACACTCCATAATCAGCCCCCGCATCTGATCCAAGTCTGGCAGGTTCTCTTTGATGTAAGCCACATCTTTTTGCAATTCTGCCAATTTGACTGCATGATCACTGGTTGTTTTCTCCACGGTCGCAGACGTTGCTCCATATCCGGCAGGTCGGACCAAATTGTTAGGATTCTTGATGTGCTTTATTGTCCCTAACTTTATTGATTTTTTTAGAAAGAACAATTACACAAAGGAGCCTACTCCTTTCTCAATCTGTCCAGTTTGGTCTAATAGAATGGATAATTACAAAACAGAGATCCTATTTAAAGAAGATTGGAATAACCAACTTCTGTTACAAAGCTTTCATACACCCTTACTAAAACAGAAAACTAACTTACTAATAACAGAAATCCTAATTAATAGGGATTTGTACCCTTATTCAATCATTTCTAACATATATATAAAGATATTACTTGCTAAAGTGACTGCCAGGATTTGTTTCCTGTAATCTGCTCCTTGTCGCACATGACCTGTGAAATAGGTTGAAACAGGAATTCAGTATCAATTTGAGCATGGATTTTTTTTTAATAAAGTTATTTGTCATTATGCTAATTCATCTTGCTGGACCATGTTGGTGCAACAGTTTGGCTAACTGCTAAGATTCTATTTTTTAATTTGTTTCTTATCATGTAGGTATCTGATATAGATTGCATATTACAGCATCAAACTGTAACATCTTCAGCCAAAACAATTCTTGGTTCAACAGCTCCAAAGCAGAATCAGCAGCATGAAGGTAATGGAAGGATTATTAGAAGCATTCTCTCAAATAAGGAATTGTGTCAAAGTCAGTCTTCCAGGCTTCACTCTGAACAACATATCCAAACATCCGATCCAGAAAAGAAAAACAACCGCCTCGCTCCATGCATGTGCAATTGATTTTAAAGGGTACTAATGGGACACCAGAGAATAGGATTGGTTTGCATGATTTACATGTTTCTAGTGAGAAGCAGGAGAAACGTGTCAGACATAAGGATAGACCAGATCGAGGTGTATGGATGAATCGTTCTAATGGAGGTGATGATTCTCTGTCATCGTCTACTCGTTGCAAGTAGATCCTTTGGAAGGTACATTTTTTTTTTTTTGCATATGCTTTTTGTTTTTGCAATGTAGATTGATCCTTTGGTGCTTTTGTAAAAAGGTGGAAAAACGAAAACCACCTGTGATTAACTATACAACTGACATATTAATGTACATAAATTACCATTGTCCCTAGAAAATATGTTACTGATTGCATATGTGTTCCTAACAATTTGAAATTTTAACTTGTATTGTATATGAAACAGGAGGTCATTCAGAGTCAAAACATTCACCAAATGCAAGAAATGGGAATGTAAAATCTCTTGGAAGTGCCCGTGCCAGTCATTCATCAGAAAATGGTTGGTTTTTGGCTGTGGAAAGCAGAATATTAAATATCCTCGTGCTTAGATTCAGATTGGTTTTTCCTTAATTTCAATATTTGCAAGTTTTAGGTTTCAGTAAGCATTTTGGTCGCCGTGGACCAATGCACGGGGTGAAGGATGTTGATGGCTACTCAATTTCAAATGAGGGGAAGCATCCTAGAAGAACTAGTACCTCATATGGTTCCCATGAGGTACCTATATTTGATTTCTGCATGAGTATACACTATATTTCTCTTCTGTTTCAATAAATGGTCAATATCTCCTTTGAATTGCAGAAACAGGTTTGGGTTCAGAAAGCAAGTTCTGGGACCTAGTGTATTTAGATTGGTGAGACACAATCTCTTGATTAGGCCTGTAGTTACATAGCTTAGAAAGATGCTTGATGAGCCAGTGTTAGGACTTCACTGATATTCTTTGACTTTACTGAAATTTCTCATGGTGTGGCATTGGCATAATAGGATAAACTGGAGTCCATATTGCTGTGCATCTAGTAACCACGGATTTTCAGTTAATTTCACTATCACAACCAATTGTTTTCTGTAAATAGTTGTTAACATTAATATCAGTTTTGCAAAACTTTGATGGCACCGTAAAGAGTGGTTTTAGCAGAAATGGAGGTGCAATACTTCTGATTTGATTTCGTTTAAATCTCTGGTTTTATGATGTAGTTTCATCAGTTCTGGTGTAGTCTTCTTATTTTTTCCCTTCTAGTGGACCTCAGATAGTTGTTCATCCCTGTATAGTGGCATGGAGCAGCTGACTCCAAAAATGTTATGGCAGATAGCTGCTGCATCGAAGAATAAGGAAAAATATTACACAATTTATAGTGCATACATATGAATGCTTAAAAATAAAAAGGAACCTACAAAGAGTCAAAGCCGTATTCATCATTAATAATCAAAAGTCATAGTCAACACACTAAACACCATCACCATCTAATGCATAAATGACAAGTCAACATAACAAATCTCATAGCATAAGCGGAAAAAACTATTTACAACACCAAATCCTAATTAAATTTAGGGTTTTTCTAACTAGAGTCAGTGCCCTAAGGGCAATGGGTAATAAATAAAATATGGCGAGTTTTTGAAATTTTTAATGCACCCAATACATTTGAAACTTACAAACCCCACTCTTCAATAAAAAAACTTTTTATCACTTTTGATTCCTTAGGCACTGGTTAGAAAAACTCTGGAGTTTAAGCCTTTGAGACTTAAAAGGCCCAATAGTTCTTTTAACCAAAGGACGAGGCCAAATAAAGAAAAGAAAATAACAAACAGCCCAAACAAAGTCTAAATGTTTCAGCACAAAAAAATCAGCCTGTACGTAAAAAAAAACTAAGATCAGATTAAAAACAAAGGGGATCTGTGGGACTTGGAGGCAAGATGCAAGGAAGAAGTGGACATTGGCAGCGGCTTAGAAAGGCTGAGGAACAGATAAGTCTTCTGATATAGATAGACAGATAAGAGGAACAGAGATGTAGAACTCAGTGGAGGAGGATATCAGAGATGACTAGAAGATAGAAGGCTGTGGAGCAGACATGCAATAGAGAGAACGGAGTAGAGAAACCCTAGAATTTCAGAAACAGCAGAAGGGAAGGAAAAATCACCATTTCCCCATGTGGGAGGGGCAGGATTGGGTTTTCCATCCTTGCTCCTGAATTGCAGCCATGATGGATGCGATGGGAAGCCTCCTCTATCGAGTCCTCTGGCTGCTCTGTGACGCTATGACTATAGCATGCGATTTATCAGTATTAACAACTATGGTGGGCCTTCACTCTGTAACCTTCCCCTGTTTGTTGCAACTTGCAATCATAATGAAATGATTGCATTATGTTGTGTGACTCTGTGACTATAGCGTGTGATTTGCCGCAATTAACAACTATGGTAAGCCTTCACTCTGTAACCTTCGCCTGGAAGTTTTAATCATAATGAAAAGATTGCAGTATGTTTACTAATCCAATATGGAAAATCTGATTTCTTTTAGTGCTCATGCCGGTTGAAATTATTTTTCTTGTACTTGTGTAAAGTTTGATGATTTTCCCTTGCAGTGGTAAGCTTGCTGACTTACAATTTGGGAGCATCCATTTGCTAGCCGCTGGATTCTGTCTCTTTTTGGTTGACAGATTCATATATAAGTAAATGAGTTTGTGTGGTAAGAAAAATTCTTTACAATACAGGAGAGCAAAGTACTGTGATGCATTTGATTTTGCTTAAAATATTCAGACTTTACTTCATTGAAGATGGTTCCGCCTAAAGAGAAATGAAATGGGTGGTATCACAACTCCATGGTTTCCCTTTCACCAGTTGTTGCCTGTTTGAAGAATTGTGGATAGATTTGCATAGTCTGGCAAGTTGACCGAGTATGGACACAGTCTGGGTTTATACACCAATATCTTCAATAGTTTAGGTGTAAATATGAATCAAGGGTTGTGTGTATGTTTCCTTATCTCCTATATATGCAACCCCATACTAGCTGTCTACCAAAATACCAAGTGGGCGCTTGCTTATGGTCCTGGATAATTTTTGGAGAGCCTCTGCTCATTATTTTGAAGGAACACTCCGTGGACTATTTTGCAGGCTCATGTCTTCGGGCTTTTGTTGACATGGTACTAGGGATTAATAAGGTCTTGCTAGAGTTATTACTGTGTGGATATTGTTTTGGCTCTAAAATATTATTGTACAGTGCGTTGTTGCATTTCTCATAACTGTTACACTGCTGGATCTTGATTATATGTTGAATTAATTTTGTGAATTAACAATGCTTCCCGAAAGTGTTATGATCCATGTTCAGATTCAACAGTAAATGGCTTTATTATCGCTTTCTATGGACTTGTGTGGGAGAAAACAAGAAAGGGCACCTTTTTCTCCATTCTCAGTGAATATTGTCGCCTTTGGCTTTCCAACAACGATAAAGCTAAAGGCAATATGGTTAAGCCAAATTTCCCAGCACCCCGGATCGAATCTTAAGTCTCAGCCATCAGCTCACTCCATCCTCTCCTGACTCGAGAAAAATAAATAAAAGTAAAACTAGATTACAAATGAGACCAGTTGTCAGTTTTTTGGGTTCAATATTTGTCTGTTTTAATGCAGTTACTTGTTTAATGTACATTAGTTAGGAACATAAATTGTAAATTGAGCCCTCCACCTTCAACATGTCAATTTCAATGAGCTTTTACTTTGTCCCCAATATGTGGTTTACCCAGTCTGATATCTGCTAGACAATCGTATCTTGTACTCTGAATGATGTCATACCTAACCCATTTGAATTAAAATATGCGGACTTACTTTTCAATTTATAAATATTACTTGATGATTATTTACGTAGCTGGCATTTTTTTTTTTTTTAAGGTTAGATATACTTAATCCGGGAAATCTTATAGAGTTGACTGGCAAGTCTAACTCACATGTCAGCGGATCCAAAGAGAAAACATGGCCCCTTTGAAAGTACTTAAATGAGAAATGGTATAAAGGACATGCTAAGAAATCTCAGGAGTTTAACACTCGAGCTTATACCACTTTGTTAATGAAAAATACTGGCACATCTCAAGAAATTGACGTGATCCGAATTTAGAAAGCAGTGTTTAGAAGCAGCGCTATGATATAGTGATTATTTGGATGCCATTATTTTGATAAAAGAAAATTAGCAGACCTGATTTATCTCCTTTATTTGCAACATGTTTATTTCTAAGGTCTGTTTGGGATTTTTTTTTTGTAATGGCAAGGAATGGTCAATAATGTAATGAAATAGAAAATAAGGGAAGAGAATTGATATATGCATCCGAGACTCTTGTTTAAAAGTTTATAATATAAATGAGTGGAATGAATTGGTATATAAATTTTACTTTGTGCCTTTATCCTTGTATTTTATAAGTATAGTTTCCATATACAAGGGCTAAAAGGGCAAAAATAAAGCAAGAATATAATTACCTCATTGACCCTCTGAGTTGGAGGGTCACTAAATTACTACTATGCTGGATGGCTTGGAGGGACCCCTCTCACCCTCCTTGTCAGGCCTTTCCGTTCCAAAAATTCACTCCTAAACACCCAACATGAAATTTCTTTGATCATTCCCTGGTTCGTGCCACACCCTGATTTTAAGACTCCCAAACAGACCCTAAAAGATGGATGATATGTAACGTTTATAAGTGTGGGAGTTTAGAGGTGAAATTAACCGAATTGAAAGTGACATTTGCTACTCCGGCGTTATTCAAGATAAAGTACTTACGAAGTTATCTCCCAAACAAATGATGAGTATTCCTATCCCTGCTGTTCGTTCCCATCATTTGAATGTGAGTATAGTGAGGGAAAAAGAATCTGATCTACCTGTCTTTTCCTTTCTTCAATTGGCTATTTTCATTAATTCTAAATTTCTAATTCTATTCATCATTATTGTAAGTCAGGCAAGTTATGTGGAAAGCTGTGGAGCGTGCACTAGTTGGCTCAGCTCTCAGCACTCGATCGATCAGCATGAACAAATCATTTGGAAGTAAAGTCCAGTAACACCAAATTAATTGAAGGTTTACGGGTCAGGCCAGCCATACTATGATACTAGTAACTAGTAAGTTGGTAGAGGTACTTTTCCGAGGCATTCAACCTCCACCGCAGCAGCTGCATGCATGCCACTCTAGCAATTGTTCATTATAGATTCACTTCCAACTTCTTTATGACTTTATGCAATTGGAATATATATGAAATTAAGCATCTATGAATCAAATCATATCTATCATTAGTCCACGGCTTATTTCATCAGAGCAACATATATACATTGTATTCATTCTGTTTAATCAATCTGATTTTGCCATCATTTTCCCCACCCTTTTGTCATCTGCACCCGTACGTGATGGTGCTGCGGGGTATTTCCACATCGCCGAGTCAATAAGAGCGAGCAAAATTCGCTTGAGTTGATCTAGCTGTCTCTCAAACCAAGTTAAAACTTGGTAACGGGAGTATGTGGCATATATATATAATATTAACAAATCTCAGCGCAGCTATATGTAATTTTCCTATGTATTATTATTATATTTAAGGTAAGGAAGGGCTCGTATATTAATGTTTGGCAAATTTGCTATCATAATGGTTTTGTTTCACTGAAAATTTTCTCCACTCTCGATCGGGTTTTAAGTGCTTACTTGTAAAACATGCTTTTAGATTATAGCAGTGGAACAGGAATAGGATAGATAGTGTTACCACCAAAATAAAAGTGGGCTAATTGGGTTTATTGTTCAGACTTGGTGACAGGAGTGCAAGTTGTAAGCCGTGCAAGTTGCAAGCCATATCAATAGCAACGCGGGAGCAGTTAAAGCAGCTGAGAACGTGGGTTTAAAATGCAAACACGAAGCTGTGGTAACCGTTTGAGGCCTTGATACAAATGTAACTGCAAGCCATACAGGGGGTGACTATGGACCGTTATTTGGTTGAAACATCATGGGTTTGGGGCTGATATAAAAGGATCAAAGAGTTGGAAGAGGGCATGACAAGTCATATACACAACTTCTACAACTTGTTTCGTCTTAGATTTCCTTTTCTTCTTGGGCATAGTTTAGTTTAATTGTATGTAAGCTTTTGCTTTCAAGCTATGCTTCATTAAGGTTGATGTTATGCACTCTTAGTTTCATTAATAAATTTCCTACTTTAATGATTGTTCAAAGCTTATTGTAATTTAGTATTTGGAAAACCTATAATCAGGGGATAGATTTTTCTCCTTAGTGTAATCGCTCTTCTTTTGGGATCAAGATAGGAATTGTGTTCTGGGCTCAGTTATTATCATAATTCGGCTGAACCCAATTTCTTTGGCAACAGATAGGATAGGGCTCCACTACCCATATAGACCGACTAGGCAGTGGTCTTTGTCCCTATCATTTTATTTCCTTTTCCTTTAATTGATCTTATAAAGTACTGTAGTAATTAATTAGTCAGACTGAAGGGACCGTTTTTGTTGTTCATGCGCGCACATGCATGTCCCCACACTTTCACACACAAAAGATACTTGCAGCATCTTTCTTCATCATAAATAAGAAACTTGGCATATCCGACGCATATATATATATATATATATACACACACATACACCATATGTTAAGTATGAACTTTTCACATGCTGTTATTCTTTCAACACTTTAATTTGTAAAAGCTGACGAGCTCTTTTCCTATATCGCGATTATATAAAAGGGCAAAAAATTACTGAGGAATGTGTGCATCTCATCTGTTGCCTCACGCATAGTATATATTAGCTTATAGTTTTCTATCACTATACAGGATATTTGACTGCGCTGAATTGTCCAATGAGTCACCTCATTAGAACATTCTATTTGAGTATCTTACAATAGAAATATAAACAAAAGTCTAGGAGGATGCAAATTGTATTCATTCTTGTTAGCAATTACTTTGATTTCTTTTTTTTTTTGTTTAATTTTTTATCGCCATTATATTCTTGTTAGCAATTTAATTTCCATGCTTACTTTTCAAATTATGTGGGTTGTTTTGGCTGGAGCTGGACCACTACTAGTCTATCTGCCCGTCTGGCCCAAGGGTCTCTAGTTTACAATGTAAGGGGACTGAGGATTGGTGAGACATGATACTAATATTGTAGCTTGTCAAGTGTGAAGTGGAGGAGCAATTACAAACGAAACTGGCCCATGTATATATATATATATATATATATATATCACGGAGTGACTTTTTCAAGCTTGTTTTATTGATTTAACCTAACGCACATGAAGCATGCCGCCGGCAAATGGGAAAACTGGACCAAAGGAAGCCCTATGGAGTATGGACTCCTTTATTATTATTATTATTATCATGCCTGCGTTTCCGTCTACCAATTTCTTCGCATGTACAGAGCTTGTTTGACTCTGTAAGTTTGGCATCTTTGGGAGTGTTTTGTGTCTATATTTCTGAGTTGTTCAGAGGGGAAACGACAAAAAGGAACAAACGAGTCGGTTCCTAGCTTTGGTAAAAAGGAAAAAAAATTGAAAATCATAATCATACAAAGTTGATTAGATTTTAAAATATAATAATAAATTTATGATCTGATTAATTGAATTGATACTTGGTAGTTGCCTGGAATTTTAAAATAAAAAATATGTTAACAAGTACATAATTCATGCTTAGAGGTTAGTTGTTTATAGTTTGTTTACTAATTTGTATGACAATTTGATAATTGGGGACATTGAACAGATCATATAATTGAGAATTGGATTAAATAATGGAGCCGATATTCTTTTGTGCGCTAGACTGCATCAAACATTTAACAAGCATGCTGCATGCATGATGGTCGGCAAAACGAATAAAGAAAAGAAAAAATATGCATGGCGCTCTCATTCATTGGTTGATTGATTGATTCGATGAATAAAATGAACCTATTCAACAAATCACATTTAAAATAATGTATCCCACATTTTTATAACTGAAATATATTAGATGGCTTGACAATATAGTTGATATCAGGCATTGTATATTATGGGATTATATATATGATTTCTTAATTTTTTATTTTCTCTAAAAAAAATTTAGAAAAATTAAGGCGATCCCACACAAGACTTGTGGGAACCTCCACTTGTCGCCACGCTTGGCGTCTTGAGGTCAGGAATATTAATTAATCAATAAATTAAAAAAAAACTGCTAGTATTAGATAATGGTGGGTCTTTACCAAAAAAAAATAGTGGTGGGTGCCACAGTGAGAACAACCGATTAACGTAGGAATATACACGTGGCAATGCATCAGTGCCCCCGTAATAACGTCATAGTCGTGAATGTAATCATGGTTTATAAATTATAATGCTAGGAGTTGGATACGTTCCACCATATGAAGCGATATGAGCTTTTTTCCTTATACCTTAACGTATTCTTTACTAATTCAACAGAAGTTTTCCACATTAAAATTCTCGATCACTTGTTAACCCAAAAAAATCTCTATTCCCTTATTTGAATTAATCATTTCTTGTTCATGATCATGCACTCATCGATATGAATTTTGATCTACATTCTGCATCACGCATTATAATTATATCTTAGTAGATTAGTATATTAATTTTCAAAATATCGAATGATTTATTTTTTATTTTTATTTTTAAAAAAGTATTATCAATTAAAAAGGTGCCCCCTTCCTCTTTTACCATTGTTATTTGTCAGTTCACATTCAATAACACTACTATTATTCATCATATATATCTATATATATATATATATATATACACACACACACTACTATATTCTTGTTATTAATAGCTAAAAGACATGCAGTGCGAAGTTTTTACAAACAATAACCACCTTTCAACCATGATTCCCATTTCCCAATCCGACATGATTTTAGCTGTGACCAAACCTGATTGGACATTAGCCTTTTTGTTAATTTTTGCACGTTAATTTTTTGAGCTAACCAGCATATTATGGATTATAAAAATTGAAAGCGTCGAGTTTTGCACACCCATGTTAAATTTGTGTAAAAGACCAAAGTGTATGTTAAAAAAGAAGGAATATTAAACTAATACAAAAAATAAAACTTCAGTCAGAAAATTTATGGTTAAAATTATATTATATGATAAAATATGATTGAAACACTTTAAATTTTTTAATTACTAAAATTTTATCACATACGTGTCAGTTATACTTAACAGATTTTTGGGAACGTTTTCTTGAGGTGTGTAGCAAACGCTTAAAAGTCAATGCCGGTTTGTTTAATCGCATCAAAATTTAGGTTAGTGTCATAAGGATTTGCCAACTCCAAATATAGTCATAAACTGAGGAGTTTATTATCATTGATTCATTAGATCAATTACTTCTATTTTGTGTTCATTAAATAATTCAAGGACAATTAACCACTTATATTATTTTTATTTTACAAATCTTCTCATTTTAGAAAAATTAAATTCATATAGTACGTAACGTGATTATAAATCTGTCTAATTATCTCCTGCATGATTTTGTAGTACTTGAAGTAACGACGAAGAAACACTTTTTCATTTTGAGAGAAAACGAAAGAGGATTTTTGTTTGCCAATTAAATAAACCTAATCATATATATAGATTTTAATGTTTTTCCTTAAACAAGTCTCAACTTATAATTTCTCATGAATTACTCAACTTATAATAATAGGCATTGTGTAAGAGAGTTCTTAGATATCTTAGGACCCTAAGCCCATGATGATGAGAGAGGACTATCTAGGAATTGACTTAGCCTTCCCATAGCATAGCTAATGTAGGTCTCAGTGTGAGTCAGAGAGCAATCTACCAATTAGTTTGCGATATGATGTGATGTCGGCGGTGTAAGTTCAAATCCCTTGGAGAGTTTGAGAGTGTAGTCCATTGGAATGATGATTGGTTTGGCAGCTAATATGCTAGTGTCCTCCAATAGATTAAGACAATTCTTCCTTTGGTATAAAGTAATCCTATTCTTGCTTCTAGCAATTTCCATCCCCAAGAAATATTTAGATTCCCAAGGTCTTTGATCTTAAATTTATCATGAAGAGGACTTTCATATGTTGGATTTCAAGCAAGGTTATTCCTGCAAAGACAGACATCCATATAGACCAGGATAGTAGTGAAATTAGCCATTGAAGCTTTAGTAAAGAGTGCATAATCAGCCTTGGATTGTACATAACCTGAATCAATAAGGACTGATGTGAGTTTGGCATTCACTCAACTTGCCTACTTAAGTCCATATAATGACTTTTGAAGCTTACAAACTAATCTGATGTGGGAGTTCAAGGTTTGGAGGTAGTTTCATGTAAACCTCTTCATCAAGATTGCCATGGAGAAATGTCGTATTAACATCTGGCTCCTGTAGGTGCCAATTGTTGACAGTTGCAAGTGCTAGAAGCATTCTCAAGGTTGTGATTTTGACTACTAGACTGAATGTTTCCAATAGTCAATGCCAAGTCATTTGTGTGAAACCTTTGGCTACTAGATGTGCTTTGTGCCTCTCAATTGTGCCATCTGGCATGAATTTCACCTTAAAAACCCACTTGTACCCAATTGCTTGTTCCAAGAAGTGCAGGAAGGGATGAAGTTCTATTCAGTTTAGTGAGAGAGTTTAGCGGCAATAGCTTCCTGCCAACAAGGTTGAACCACAGCCTCCTCAAAGGTCTTAGGTTCAAGATTAGTAGACAAAGCAAGGGAAAAATAGATGGTTATGAGATAGATTAGAATAAGAAAGATGTTTAGATATGGGATACCTGGTATTGGGGAGGATTGGTGCAGGATTGTCTTTGGAGGCAAGCATGCAATGATAGTCTTGAAGGTAAGATGGGGGGTTTTGGTTCTGTGGATTTTCTAGTGGGTTGGTTAATGTTAATTATAGGTACAGGGATTGGGAACGTTAGTGTTTGATAGTGTGTGCTCAAATGCTGTTGTATGACTTGTGGTTGTAGGTGTAATGGGAGGTTGGGGAGTGATGGGTGGTGAATGATGAATGGTATTATGTCCTGTGATGGTAAGGATGGGATCATACAAGGTGTAGCACGGTAGGTATGTGAGTGTTAGGATTGTGTGAATCAGATGCATGTCTTATGTTGACTTAAATGGGAAATGACTATCATAGAAAATGACATTTTTAGATACAAAAATTTCTTTGGTTAAAGAATCAAACAAAATGAAGCCTTTGGTTCGGGCTTATAGCCCAAAAATACACATTTTCATGATCTTGAATCAAGCTTTTTTATGCGATTGACTAGAGTAGATGAAAAAGCTGAGCAACCAAAGATTTTGAGATGCTGTAAATTTGGAATTTCATTAAACAGAAACTAAAGTGGAGACTTATTGTTAAGAAGGGAGTTGGTAACCTGGCTCTTATACCATGTGAAAAGAGTGTTGAACTCATGATGTAGAAACAAAATAACAGAGAGAAAGGAGACAGAAGGAAGAAAAATTGAGAGAATACTAATTGTATTGAGAAGAATGAAGAGCTTAGCTCATGAATACAACTATTAGTTGTTTATATACATTGATGCTAACTTTCACCAAGCTAACTAACTTCAGATAACAACTGAGTTCAAGTAACAGACTTAATAGAATGTTAACCTACTAACTACTTGCCTTTCTAGTCATCAGCTTTAAATCTTTGGCTTTCTCATTTGGTAACAAGTAAGTATAGTCTCTTACATAAGTGCTATGTGAATCCAAAGGATTTTTCTGCTTGACTGGATTGTTATTCTCTCATCCTAAATTTTTCTATACCAAAAAGTATAAGGTGTCAATTTAGGTTTTTTCTTGGTATATATTTAATTTTTTAATTATAAATTTATGTACAAATTAATGGTTTAGGTCCCATTTAAATAAATAACTTATTTAAGCTCTTATACATAAGTAATTTTTAAAAAGTAACTTATGAAAGTTATTTTATATTCAAATACATAATAATAAAAGTGCTTACTTCTAGTATTTTAGAAAGTGTTTCTTCATAAGCTAGATATTTTAACTTCTCAAAAAGTACTAAGAAAAACTTTTAGAGAAGTAATAAATTATTTAGTCAACAGGTCAAAAAGTGAAAATATGATTTTGATTTCCAAAAGGTTAGAAAAAGTTAGAAGTTGTAGTATCCAAACAAACCCTTAAGCATACGGTGACTATAGTAAACATTACAAAGTGAGAGAGTGACTAAGAGATCTAAAAGGTATAAAGACCACTTTCTCTCTCGATGGTTTTGCATGATTGAGAAATATTTCAGTCTTATGATATCCAGAATACGCCTTTTAGATTGTAACACTTGAATGTTCCTTTCTTTTAATCTTTTAATTAATTTGATGACCGGAAGCTTGGGTTGATGGTTATTTATCAATGCTCTGAATGTGAATAAGTAAATTAAAGGTCTAATTTATAGGTCCCTATAATTTTTACTCCATTTCCAATCAGGTCCCTATAGTTTAAAAGTTTTTAATTAGATCCTTACATTGTATAAAATTTTTAATCAAGTCCCTACGAGTAATAACTGTTACAAAAAATTGGAATATTCTTAATATATTCAATCCCGTCTATCCCCATCTCCTTCTACATCTTCCATCCCCACCATTCAAACAACCATACCCACCCTACCCAAACCATCAATGAATCAAATAGTACCTGGCTAAAAGAATTAAAATAAATTCCAAATTCTCCACATTTGGCTCCTCTTGGGATTGCCATGAGAGATAACCAATCATCACATTTGCTGTATAACTGAGTTTTCATAGAGAAAGCAGCATTTTAAAGACATCATCACTGATGCTCTTTCCTTTTCTGACTAGCCACAAACTTTCAGAAAGAGTATTCTTCCTTAGATGATTTATAGAAGGAAAGCAATTTCTCAACCTTCTCTTCTCTATCTTTGAGTTTCATAAGATCAGAGAATGCTTCTCTTGCAAACGTTTAAGGATTTCAATCTAAAATAATAACTCGGAGCGCAACTTTGAACTATCAACCAAACCATTAAGTAACACTAAAGATCTAGGGATGCATTAGACAGACACAATATTTGACGTTAATATTGGTTTGTTCTATGAATCGTAAAAGGAAATGCTATATTAGGTTTCTATTATTGGGAGGAGGCAGATGAGCGGGATGACGGGCTCGGCAGAGGAAGTTGGGAAGAAGCTGGCCAACACGCAGTAGGCTAGTTCCCTGGCTAGCGTGCAATAACGGCAAGAAGGTGGCGATGCCCACGGCATGCAGGAAAACGCGACGGCAGAGAGAGAAAGGGAGCGCAAAGGAGAGGGGTGAAAGAAAAGAAAATGGTCAACAAGAATCTTGGCCTCCTCGAGAGTGAAGTTAGAGATCTTGGTGCCGAGCTCTTTGATCTTCTTAGGAATGGTGACTACGGCAAGGGGCGGAGATGGGTGGCACGATGGGAGAAGGGCGGAAGTGGAAGAAGGAGAAGAAGAAGAAGAAGAAGAGGGAATTGAAAGCTTTGGGCTTTGTTATAATTTTTGTAATATTTTAATATGTAATTTTCGTATAGACTATATTAAAAGAATATATTGATAGGTATGCTATTTTTAACCATAGATTTCTATTATACATATATTGAATGATTTAGATTAATGAGTTTTATAGTATACCTGACTTCATTATATGCACCATAGCATTGCTTGTAAATGTTTTATAATAGTAGTTAATGGTAGGGACCCAATTAATTTTTTTTTAAAATAGAGATCTAATTAAAAACTTTTAAACTCTAGGGACTTGATTGAAAATTGAGTGAAATTATAAGGACCTAGTATAATTAAACCTAAATTAAATTAGGAATTAGTGGTTGAGCCTTGTACCTAGTAGTTGTGATTGTCTCCTATGCTCTTTGAGTGAGAGGTCCGTGTTCAAATCCCATCATCCCCTTCCCCAACCTCCAAGAAGAATTCCTAGCTATAATGTCTTTGTTAAAACAAAATAATCAAATTAGGAATTAAAAATATTTAAATGTATAAAAGTTAGGTAGATTATAAGGATCTCTTATGAGATTTGATGAGATCCACTTCGACTCTCTCTATTTATCAAAAATATTGATTTCCTTTCGATGCACTATGCGATATGCAATAGAGATCCCATGAACAAATTCACAAATATAGAGGAGAGTCAAATGAATTTCATCAGATTTCAGTGAGGTCAATACAAAATAAATTCTTTAGGCTCAAAGTAAATAAATTTTGTCAATACAACATTAACTAAAGCTATAAGATTAAGATGATAATTACATATTTGTTTAGTGTATTTGGCTCTTCTAAAAATGAGGAGGTTGGTAAAGTATAAAGGTAAAAGGTTAATTGCCCTTAAATCACTTAGTGAGACACACATATAATGAAAGCGTTAATCGAAGGATGATTAATCCCAGACTTTTGCATTTTATTTACCTTCTCACTCTAGATGAGTAAAATTCTTTCTTAAGGATATAATAAATTTGTTTCCCTCAATTTCTTTTTGGTATAGGAATTTATTCCTTCTATAAATATAGTTGAATTATTATGACCCAAAACAATAAATTGATGTGAATTTTCCAATTATGATATGTATGAATAATTAATCTTTGACAAATCCAAAAAGTGGGATAAGTGTAATACCCTAGGTTAAATAAAAAGGGTTAGAATTTTTTGAATTAAATAGGGTGCCAGTTACCTGCAGTCAATACGGGTCCTAATTTCACTAAGTCTTGACCTACATGCCCTTGGAGGGCTATATAGTAGAACTATTTTCCTGGATTAAAAGTCCTGATAATTGTTCTTTGGAGATAGACAAATTGAAGAGTGATTTTTAATGAATTTTATGGAACCTCTAGACACTTCGTTTTTAGCCCAAAAGTTTATAAATTGTCAAAATTTCTAATTTGAACTAAAACCCAAAAATTAGATTTTGATTTGTTACGGGTTTTTATTTTTTAGATATTTTATTTGAATCCAAATAGGGCTGTTTCCTTATTTACATTTATATTTTAAAGTTAATGGATCCATTAACTTAAAATTAAGAAATGGAAATAAGTGAATAATGAGATAACACAGTCCAATGCATAGCAATGTTGGAGGTTCTAAGACCGGCGATAACGGAAGAGGTCGGTGCATTAAGGCGGCGGGTGACCACCCAGGTGGTCACATGACCGTAAGAAGATAACAGAGAGCATAAAAATCTTATTTTCCTTCAACTCAAAACACACCCCTCACCTCCAAAGCTCGAGAACCTTCACCTCTCAACCCATTTTCACCCCCAAAACCTCCATTTCCTTCAATTTTAGCTTCAATCTTTCATTCCTAAGGCTTTAAGATATGTATTTTTCTCAATTTTGCTCTATTTTCTTCAGTCCTTCCTGGTCTTAGAGTGGTTTCTATGCCTATGAGGGTAGAGGGAACTCTTCCTCCATGTTAGAGATAAACTTAAGGTTTTTTTAGTGATTCTAGAGACTAATCAAAGGTTCTATCACTTCTATGATAAATCCTGGTGCCATCTCCACTCCAAGGAACCCTGTCATCCTAAGCCTTCAACTTCTGCCACTTCATGTGAGTGGGTTCACATCTGTGATCTCTATTCCATGCATTAAAGTTATTTTCATCGAAATATAGCCTAAACAATGAACTTTAGAGGTTTTCTTAGAAGTTGTGAAAACCCTATTGTATTCTATATTTTGAACTCAGGTTTTAACATGAAAATATGTTTTAATAAATCCATGGGACCTTGTGGATGAAATGTATTTTTTGATGAAGCTGGAATGTGAGAACATGAGTTGTTAAACTATTGCAATGATAATTTGATTTATGGAATCATGGATTTTACTTGATTGAGTTTGAACCCTAGGGTAGATGCCATTGTTTTCAAAGTTTGGAGATGATACTATATTCTTTGATTAACTAACAGGTAGCTATAGAGAAACAGACTGTGTGTTAGCGGTAGTTAATCGCTAACCTTGGTACCAAGTAGCCCAGGGCCAGAGTATTCAAGAAGGGACCTAGTTAGGTACCCATTATTGTCACACTGGGACGGCGATATGTAATGCCCAGATGTGACCAGAGATATTGTTATGCTGACATAACCAGAGAGATTAATGTTTCTCTATTGAGATGTTGGAGTGTTTTACAAGATAAAGTGTTTTAGTACTCTTGCATATACTTACATTCCTATAACTATCCTGATTGGTTGGGCAGTATTTATATCATTGTGATTTTCTGCATGCCTTTATTGTCTATGGAGGGGGTTCCAGTGAGGACTCACTCACTAGCTTTTGGTAACAAAACTCACCCCTCCTTTCTTTTCTATTTAGATATAGCTGCCCGGATTCTTCTACGCCATCTTCCTCCTAGCAGCATTAGATTACAATTGCCATGCCCATTAGGTGAGGAGTTTGGGATTTTTGCTCTAGACATGCTCCGGTGTGATGGCAGGGTTCGGGATTTTAGAGCATATTGTCTTTTGCATAATCATGTATATTAGAATGTTATTTTGGGAAGGATAAGTTTTTTACTTTTCGTAGACACTTTGTATAACAAGGACTTTTTGTATATTTTGTGTTAATATAACGTTATACTTTGGAATGGACTATAAAAGCTTGTTTTTATAATTATGATGTTGGAAACAAGTGAATGATATATAGGAAAGAATAAAACTATATTATGGGTTCTTGTGCATATAGAAATGATACATGTCAGGAGGCTTACGTGAGAATGAGATTCTCACGTGTGTCACGTGCCTAAGTCGGGTCGTGACAATAAGACTCATTTAAAATAATCTTATTTCTAAAATGAAAAAGAAAGGAATATTTACCTTTAAACTGTTTTGTTAAAATGAATCAGATACTTGGGGGATATTTTGCAAAAATAAAATTTAAAAAACTAGGAAACTTGCAATATGTCATAATTTGAAAAAAAAACTCAAAATGTGTCCTATTTTTTTCATATATAAGCCGTAGTAGAGTGAATCAAATTTAAATTTATACACGAGTCGCACAAGGTGATTTTCCTTGGCATCAACGATTGTGTCACCTGCTAATCAAGCGTGGTGCTATGAGCAATAGGACTTGATCTTCTCATGTTATTTTCCAATGTAATATGGTCATGTTTAAATCCTCACCACTAATTAAAGTCTCTCTCTTGCATCATCAACATTCTTTTCAACTTGATCAAGGTAGAGATCCAAACATAACCCTCTCATATTAACTTTTAACATGAGAGGATCCACCTCCATGAGCAATGGTGTCTTTAAGGAAGTTCATGCAACTTGGTAGCAACTTGCTGAGATAGTTCAACAAGAAGCGGTCATTGTAGCTTCTTGGTTTTCCCTTTTATTTTTTCCTTTTCTTGCCTTGTTTTCTACCAAAAAAAAAAAAAAAAGTTGTGCAAGGGTGGCATGACTTATGTTCACTTCTATTTGCACATAAGTCTCACGCCTTGGATTACTTATGTGCAAATAGAAGTGCACATAAGTCTCACCATCCTAGATTGACTTATATGTTGTTTTTCCTATAAATAGGATCTCACATTCCATCTAGTAATGGATGAAAAGTGTGTTGGGAATGGTATTCCACAAATTGTGCGTATAAATGACATTACTCAAAGTGAATATCAAAATACACTTATGTTGACATAAGATAACTATATTTGGGTCTATTTGGTTTTGATTTTGATAAATTGCTTTTGAAATGATTGAAGTTAAAAGAATTAATTTCAAAGGGATTGATTTTAAAAGAATTGATTCATGTTTAAAATGGTTCTAAAAATTTGAGTTTAAAAGAATTAATATAAAATGTAAAAATAAAAATTAATATTTTTAGTTTTATTAGAATCAATTATTATTAAAATGGTGCATTTTTTTAAGAATTAATGATTTTGATTCATTATATTTTTACTTAGGGTATGTTTGATTATGGGATAAAAATAGGGTGTAAATTTTCATAGATAAACTCTATGTGTAAAATTACACATAAACTTCATTCATGAAAAATTTATCCCCATTTTTACTTTCCAACCAAACATATCATAAGAGAAAATGTATCATCTTAATAAAAATTGATAATAATAAAACTAAAAATATTAACTTTTTTCTTTTACATCTTATACGTTAATTCTTTTAAACTCATTTTTTAATATTATTTCCAAACATGATTCAATTCTTTTGAAATTAATTTTTCAACTTCATTCATTTTAAAAATAATTTATCAAAATCTAAATAAAACGGACTCAACATATGTGTATTTTGATATTAAATTATGAGAAATGTTATTTATACTCATAATTTATAAGACATGATACTTATACATTTTTATCCATCATTGCATAAATAGAAGAATAAAGTGAGATCCTATTTATAGGCAAAACAACATCCAAGTAAATACATGGTGGTGAGACTTATGTGCAAATAGAAGTTATATAAGTCTTGTCACCCTTATACAACTTATACATTGTAGGTGTTCAATGATGCATTATAAATCATGCTACTCTTGTGTGACTTATGCGTAAATTTTAATTGGATTCATGCGAGTACGAGTTATACATAATAAAAACAGGACACATCACATATTTCAAGTTTCCTAATTTTGTATTTTATTCATGAAAAAAATCCGATTGTTGGGTACGGTAGTAAAGCCCATAATGCATTTTATTATTATTTTAAGGACAAGGATGGATATCGCTTTTTATTTTTTGGGATGGGTGCAGATGTCAATTACTCAACATGGATAATTAATCAGAATAGCAAGTAAATATATATAACTATTTATTTATTTATTTGCAGGGTAAATGAGGGAGCCAAATAAACAAGAGCGAGGCGAGTGGATATGCGTGAGGATTATTTTATTTTATAATTAATAAAAAATGAAAAATAAATAAGAGGAGAGAAACGGAAAACAGCAGGACGCTGGACACTCACTCGCTCGCAACTTACTTACACCACAGTACAGTAGTATCTGATGTCTATCGCTGCCACACCCACAGCGAGAGAGAGAGAGAGAGATAAGAAGAAGAAGAAGAATTTAGAGAGAGAAAGTGAAAGAGAGTTGAAGTCGAAAGGGTTTTCTGCGATCGATCGCCTCAGTGTCTGGGAAGGCCGATCCATCGTTCGTTCGTTTAAAGTGAAGTGAAGAGAGAGAGAGAGATAGTTCACAGTCAGTCACAGTCAGTCAGAGTCACCGGTTGAAAGAAAAGGAAACCACCTGAACTGGCTGGCTCTCAGTCTTCAGTCTCAGTAAAATGCAAGTGCACTGCTCCGATTCTCCTCACAAACGCTTTCAGGTCGGTCTCTGTCTCTCAGCCAAACGCGATTATCTATCTCCATTTCTATATTTTATTTCCTGTTTTGGATAATAACATGCTTAATTCTTATTTTGACTTGATGGATCTTTCTATGGGTTTCCTTTCCTTGTTTACTATTTTTAGCTGCTTTCCCCCTTCCCCTTCATTGTCTATGCGATTTTTCTTTTGGTTTCAAATACGGCTCCAAGAAGGTATTAGATCTGACCAAATCTAATAATATCTATTTCTTCTTTTGCTTGTTAATTTAATTTAATACAACATATAATATAATAGATTGATTCCTGGTCTGGGCTGGATGCTTGACTCTTGTATTTTGGAATGGATTCGAAGTTGTTAATTGTATTGGGAATCAGATTGTGTTGTGTTGTGTTGTGACACTGACAGACAGACAGTTAGTTAGTTACATACAGGAGGGTGAGCAGTGCTTGGAGGAAGTTGGAAACAAGAGAGCAGATCATTCACAAGCAAGCAATCAAATAGCGGCATTCATTCATTTTGGGTGATACCGACCTGTGCTTGTGGTCTGTGGAAGTCAGTCAGTCATTCATGGCCTCCGCTAGCCTTGGAAATGGTGGGGCCGGCAGTTCCAGGTCTGCTAATGCCTTTAGGGGTTCATCTAGCTCGGTGGATTGGCTCGGCAGAGAGATGCTTGAGATGAGATTGAGGGACAAGGTGGACCATGAAGACGATGACAGAGTAAGTTGCCCATCTAAATTTGTTTATTTAAGGTTTTTCTCTTTATTTCTGTCTTATTGAGTTGCCACTCTCTTGTGCTTTGCAGGATAGTGAGCCGGACATCATTGATGGTGTGGGTGCTGAAACAGGACATGTGATAAGAACCAGCGTTGGTGGCCGAAATGGTCAGTCTAGGCAGGTAAAAAAGAAAACCAAAAAAAAAAAGGAGAAAGAACAACTTCGGGGTCAATTGGTATTGGTAAATTCTTGTGGTTATAGGATCAATGTTAAACCACTGATAACTAACAACTTCTCTCTTGGTTATGGGTCATTATCTGACAGAACATCAGTTATATCGCGGAACATGTGATTGGAACCGGCTCTTTGGTGTTGTTTTTCAAGTGAGGCAGAACCACTTAGTTTGCTTTTGATATCTTTTGTAAATGGCATGCTGTTGACACTTGACACACGGCTTGATGATACTCTTTTCATTCTGTTAATACTTTTCTCAGGCAAAATGTAGAGAAACTGGAGATATTGTAGCCATTAAGAAGGTTCTCCAGGACAAGCGCTACAAGAACAGAGAGCTACAGATAATGCAAATGCTGGATCATCCAAATATTGTTGCCCTTAGGCATTGTTTCTTTCGACGACTGACAAAGAAGAACTCTACTTGAATCTTGTACTTGAATATGTTCCTGAAACTGTGAATCGTATTGCGAGGAACTATAGCAGAATTAATCAGCGAATGCCTTTAATATATGTAAAGCTTTATACCTACCAGGTATGTAGTTGCTTACTTCTCAGTTATATCTGGGAATGGAAAGCTAGAGATACATATTAGAATGGCATAGTTAATCCCCAAAGTATTTTATGATTGTAAATAACCTGCATGTATTAAGATGATGTTAAAAATGATATTTGATTGGCACATGAAGAGATAATTCATCTCTTTTATTACCTGCCTGATTCTTTTTCTAAAATTTGTATATTAAATTTATCACTCTTAAATTTATCTCTTTGAAGGGGTTGAGTCTTATTTCTCATATGGAATTGGTTTTCAGAAGAGTTATAAATGCAATTCATCTCTTTTAAGAACTATTGATTTTTTGTCTGTTGACGCATTTCTTGTCTGTTGACACATTTCTTTGTTGTTTTTTCTGATTTTGGCTGCAGATTTGCAGGGCCCTTGCTTATATACATAATTGCATTGGTATATGTCACCGTGATATCAAACCTCAGAACTTACTGGTAAGACATTTCTTTGAATTGTTTTGTTTGTTATGCTGGAACTCATAAATGGGATAGTTTATTATGATCTTATTTTTATTCCGATGCTAGTTTAGTAGTTAAAACATTTTCAACACACTCACATCTTATTAATCCACTCTGGAAAGAAACATTAATGAAATGCAACCTGTATTTTATTATCACAAACAAAATAATTATTGCAAGGTTGTTTATCCTCATATGTCTGTGCATGTGCAAATAAAAACTCTTCATAAGACTTTTCAATTGTGGTTTAATTTATCATTTGGTGATGTCTTGAAATTTTCTCTGAAGTTCGCATTGAAATGGATAATTTCACAAATGCTGGTTTTACTTTAGACTACCACATTAATTGTTCGACTGAAAGAAAAACTCCAATAAAGGCATTATATTACTAAGTGCTAACAACATGTGTTCTATGGAAAAAGCCAAATGGGCTTGACGTGTGAACAAAGCATAGATCTACTAAAATTTTGAGCAGAAGTGATAATTTAAGGGTGGAGGTGGGAGAGATCAAACTGCTAAGTCCTAACCAATTGGTCAAAGAGGCCCAGCCAGCATATCAAGGACCAACTTCCTGAAAAGCTTGAGTACTTATTTGTCATCAGTTTACTGTTTGTTGTGCTCAAATAAATGTTACTTGTGTCAGGTGAACCCACACACCCATCAGCTGAAACTTTGTGATTTTGGGAGTGCAAAAGTGTTGGTAAGATATTGAACTATGTGCTCTGGTAGTTGACTGAGGCTTCATCCTTTTTGCTCTAGTTTCATCTATACTCTAATTCTTCAGGTGAAAGGTGAACCTAATGTTTCTTACATCTGTTCAAGATACTATCGTGCCCCAGAACTTATATTTGGTGCCACTGAATATACAACTGCCATAGATATCTGGTCAACTGGTTGTGTGATGGCTGAATTACTTCTTGGACAGGTAATCTGATGCTTTAATAAATGTGTTATTTTTTCATATTTTATTGTTTCTTTATTTTCTATTGTTATTTTCATTTTCCCCAAATTCCAAATTATTTTGCAGCCTTTGTTTCCTGGAGAGAGTGGAGTTGATCAACTAGTTGAAATCATCAAGGTGAGGATTTGCCATCCATATGGTTTAGATAATCTCGATTTGGCTATCCTAGAATTGTATAATCCTTGAATATTCAATGAATACTGAAATGTCATTAGACTTTTTATGTACGGTTATTTGGTTGGATCTTCCAGTTATGATATATGTGTGGGGGTTTTTGACTTTTTTCCTCTATTTCGTAACTCAAGGAAAGGGCTATATTAATTGTTTTTGTGCAGTGATTTCCAGTGTTGCATGTACATATGCTTTTCTATGTTTGATTATCTTTATTTGGGTTGAGTGAGATAGAGTAACGAAAAGCCAGTTCTCCTTCTCAAATGCATTTTGTAATCTAGATTTCCCTAGTTTTATTATTGTTTCGATGAAATGATAGTTGTCTTGTTCACTATTCCCCAATGGAGTCATATATTTCTATTTTTTTATTTTTATTTTTTTTATTTCAGGTTTTGGGAACTCCAACAAGGGAGGAGATAAAGTGCATGAACCCAAATTATACCGAATTTAAGTTTCCACAGATAAAGCCTCATCCATGGCACAAGGTCCACTCTCTTGTCCTTTGCTTCCATTCTTTAGTTTACTGTGAATGATTTACTTTTCTTGTTTTTCTGCACTTTTATCATCACAACTTTTTCTCTCTGATTCATGTCCATGTGCCACTTTCAAGTCTAATTGCACATGTTGCATGATTATATAAATTAATGTGGACCTCAGTTATTATGGCATTTGATAGAGTTGAGTGTGGATTTAGGACTCAGCTTACTCTTTATGAGTTTGATATGTCACTGCACTGGGCTCTTGCTGGATATGGAAAGGGATTGGATATGTTCTGACAAATGTCAAGGATGATGTGAGGTTAATGCTAAATTAGACTAGATAATTAGGCCCTATTGATATCTCCTAGTTCCTTGTCTAGAGGTGCTGGAGGGGTATTTCAGTACTTTGCTAGAAGTTTAAGTTGTTATATGCTTTCTAAACGTGGTTGCAGCTTCCCAATGGTTGGTTAGGGGCTAGGAAGCATGGACACCAGGTGGACCCTCATATGGCTCGTGTCTGACACACGTCTAAGTGTCTAATTTTATTTTATTTTTTCCATCTTAGACATGCGGTGGACATGGCTCAAATACATCTTAGACATGGCTCGGATCGTGGACATGGCCAAACACATTTGTATTTCTTTTTTTAATCCCTTTTGGACCTTTTTTTTTTAATTTCCTTATTGGACCAATTTAAGAAACAGTAAGGCCAATCAAAGCCAAGTTTGGTTTGATAAAAAAGCACAACTCAGATTTTAATAAAAAAATAGGGGAAAAAAATACGAGGCTTGGAAATAGGAAGTGCAAATGAATATTAAGAATGCTCCACATTTTTTGTGAAGGCTTTAGAAGGTAATGAAAATTTGACTTCGAGTTGTGATTTTTTAATTTACAATTTAGAAAAGGGAACAAATTGATCCCTCCATAAGGTTCGTATAGTGTTTTTTTTAATTGTACGATTTGTATGGAGGGGCCAATTTGTTCTTTCTTTTGAATTGTAAGGGATCAATATGGGCCTTTCAAAACTTGAGAGACTAGTTAAGTCCTCCAATATATTTCTGAGGACTAAAATGGGTATTTTTGTGTGTGTGTACATATATATGCATGTCGTGTCTGTGTCTTGTAATTTTTGAGTTTTGTGTATGTGTAAGTGTCTATGCTTCATAGGTTGTGGGGTGTTTTGTTAGGGAGGGTAGAGACCCTAGGTTTTCTAAAGTCTATGAGAGAAGGAATAAGGTGGGCCCGGGTGCCAGGAGCTGGCCCAAGAACAACCCCTGCAATGGGGAATTAGGACAGCAGAGAAACAGTTAGAAGAGAGGGAAAGTTAGTTAGTGAAGGGTAGAGAATGTATAAATAGCTGAAAGAATAAGTAGATTAGGGGAATTCATTTGTTGTAACTGATTTAGAAATTGGAGAGAGTCTCTCCCTTAGGGTTCATCTTGTACTCTCTTGAGGTTATGGTGATTTACCTAACCTGTGATCAATAAAATACAGTATTCTTCCCTAGATCTAGCTTGGATCTAACATTTGGTATTAGCTTCCTTGCAAATCCTGGAACCTTGCTTCCATGGCTGCAAACAACAAGAAGTTTGAATCCATCGATGCATCCTTCGGCTCTACAATCGCAGCAAGAAGAAGATCGCAGCATCCAGGCGTCACTACGGAGATCATGATGGCGTTGAAGGCCGTGACCGCGCGACTCTACTCACGGAGAATCAATCCGATCGAGACTCGTCCCCGAAGCGCGAGCACCAACACGACCATCGCGATGAATCCTTGTCTGGTTTTCGCATCGCAACGATCAAAGACGCAATGATTGGCACAATGCTGGAGGCGACGGTGACGGTTTTGCACAGGGACACACGCAATCGCGCGGTGGACCAATGGAGGCGAATCGACGTTCCGCTGTTCCACGGTGAAGGCGCGTTCGCGTGCTGGACAGCATCGAACGATACTTTTAGGTACGAGATGTGCCTGAACCACAATGGCTGTTTGTGGTGAAAATCGCGATGGAGGGAAAAGCCTTGATCTGGTTCCGATGGTGGGAGTCCACAGCTTGCGAACTGACTTGGTACAGGTTTCGCGAATCTCTCATCAAGAGATTCCAACCTGAACTCTCTTAGAATCCCTTCGAGTTGCTGTTCGAGATCAAACAAGAAGCGTCAGTTCGGAGTAGAGAGTTGTTCAAACTCTACTCAAGCCAACTGAAGATCTCAGAACGACGTTTCCTTCTTGGCTTGTTCCTGAATGGGCTCAAACCTGAGGTAAGGGCAGAACTGAAACTTCACTCATTTCACTCCTTAGAGGATCTGATGGATAAGGCTGAACTAGTGGAGAATAGGAACAAGCTGTTGCAGAAAATTACACATAAGCCCTTACATAGATACACAAGTCCTGTTCCTCTTATTAATAGGACAAAATGACCGCTGTGGGCCAATCAGAAAACAATAAGGGGATTCCAACACATGGGAGGCGGGGATTCAAACACCTCTCAGATGACGAATATAGAGATAAGAGGGCTAAAGGTCTCTGTTTCTTTTGTGATGAAAGATTCACTTCAGACCACGTATGCAAGAACAAAGGGCTTAAATTGATGATTTTAGAGGAGGAAGCTGAGGGGGAATGGCATGACGCCCTGGCATCTTGGGGGATGATAACCCACAGTTACAGCTCACATTGAAATCCATGAGCAGTTCAGGAAGCCAACGGAGGATTCGAGCATGGGCAGTAGTTCACGGATGCAAGGCCCGTGTCTTAATTGACCCTGGGGCCTCTCATAATTTCATCTGCCCTGCATTAGTAGCACAAGCTCAGCTTCCGGTTAAATCAGACTCCAAATTTGTGGTAACGGTTGCAGGAGGGGACAAAAAGCAGGGTCAAGGGAAGTGCAAGGGAGTTCCCATAAAATTTCCCAATCTGCTGGTAACCCAAGACTGCTACATTTTTCCTTTAGATGATTCTGAAGTGGTTTTAGGCTTGGCCTGGCTGGACACATTAGGGGCAACAATTGCCGAATTTGGTAAGTCTCGCTTTACCATGAACATCAACAATGAATGGGTGGTGCTGCAAGGGACCCGGAGCTATGTTATAGTGGGGTGGCCCTTCGGGCAGCATTGAAGGAGTTAGAGGAGGAGGGCAGTGGGTATATGGTGCAGCTGTGGCCAGTGTTGAAGCAGATGCAGGTTGCCACCACCATCCCAGCAGCTGTCCAGCAGGTTTTGGACTCCTTTCCAATATTATTTGAGCCTTTACAGGGACTGCCACCCCATAGAACCCATGACCATGCCATCACACTAAAGGAAGGAGCTAACATTCCTAATATTAGGCCTTACCGCTACCCCCACTATCAGAAGAATGAGATTGAGTTAATGGTTCAGGAGATGTTAGATGCTGGAATAATTCGCCAAGTGTTAGCCCATTTGCAAGCCCCATCATCCTTGTGAAAAAAAAAGATGGGAGTTGGAGATTTTGTGTTGATTATCGTGCTTTGAATCGCATTACTATTCCGGACAAATTTCCTATTCCAGTGATAGATGAGTTGCTGGATGAACTTGCAGGGGCTACCATTTTTTCCAAACTTGATCTCAAATCTGGTTATCCCCAAATACGGATGGTTGAAGAGGATGTTAGCAAAACCGCTTTCGGACACATGAAGGCCATTACGAATTCTTAGTGATGCCTTTCGGCCTCACTAATGCGCCTTCTACTTTTCAAGCACTCATGAATGATGTCCTCAGGCCCTTTTTACGAAAGTTCGTATTAGTTTTCTTTGATGACATCTTGGTATACAGCAAGGGTGCATCAGAACATGCTGAACATCTCACGGTTGTTTTCCAACTGCTACAGGACCATCAGCTTGTTCTAAACAGAAAAAAATGTGAGTTTGCGGTAAGCCAAGTGGAATATCTGGGGCATATTGTTTCTGCAGAAGGCGTGGCTGCTGATCCCCGGAAAACCGAGGCAATGCGAGCATGGCCAGTCCCTAACGACGTCAAGGCATTGCGTGGGTTTCTGGGCCTAACCGGTTATTACTGGCGCTTTGTGAAAGGGTATGGTTGCATTGCTAAGCCCCTCACTGATTTAACCAAGAAGGACAGCTTCTTATGGGATGACACAGCCCAACAAGCCTTTGGCAAACTGAAATCAGCCATGGCAGAACTTTCAATCCTGACTGTCCCTAATTTTTCCCTGCCTTTTGTCATTGAAACTGATGCCTCCAGTCAGGGTATTGGGGCTGTTTTATCTCAAGAAGGGAAACCGATTGCGTTTCTTAGCAAAAGCTTGTCAAAAGGGCACAACTAAAGTCCGCCTATGAAAGGGAGTTGATGGCAGTGGTCTTTGTAGTACAAAAGTGGCGTCACTACCTCCTTGGACGACACTTTATCATCATGACAGACCAGCAAAGTCTAAAATTCCTCATGGACCAGTGTTTGTTCAGTGATGACCAGCTGAAATGGACGTCCAAATTGATGGGATTGGATTTTGAAATCTAATATCGGCCAGGTCTTGAGAATAAGGCCGCAGACGCCTTATCAAGACAGATGATGTTTCAGGCTATTTCAGTGGTGTCTACCAGTGTTTGGGATACTGTCCAAGAGGAAATTGACAATGATCAACACTTACAGGCAATCATCACCAACCTACATCAGGGTGGATGAGATTTTCCAGGCTTCTCTTTAAAGAACGGTCGCCTTTTTTACCAAGGCCGTGCTGTCATCCCTAAGGACTCCACACAGATTCCCACACTACTAGCTGAGGTGCATGATTCGGCGGTTGGGGGACATTCTGGTTTTTTCAGAACCTACAAAAAATTGGCAGCAGCATTCTATTGGGGGAATGCGGCAACGAGTCAAGGATTATGTTGCTTCTTGCCACATATGTCAGACCAACAAGTACCAGGCGCTTTCACCTGCTGGACTGCTACAACCACTGCCAGTACCAGAGCAAGTCTGGTCTGAAATCTCTATGGACTTCATTAACGGGCTGCCAAAATCAAAAGGGAAAGATGCCATCATGGTTGTTGTGGACCGCCTCACTAAGTATGCGCATTTTCTCCCTTTGACTCATCCTTTCTCAGCCAAATAGGTCGCCCATGTTTTTGTTAAGGAGGTGGTACGGCTACATGGCTTCCCTAAAGCCATTATTTCTGATCGTGACCCTGTGTTTTTGAGCAATTTCTGGTCAGAATTGTTTAAATCAGCGGGAACGAAATTGAAATACAGCACTTCCTACTGTCCACAAACGGATGGACAAACGGAGGTGACAAATTGCTGTCTTGAGACATATCTTCGATGCTTCGCGGGCACAAAATCGAGGCTGTGGGTGGAGTGGCTGCCTTGGGCCGAATACTGGTTCAATACATTTAATGCATCTGCTCAAACCTCCCCATTTCAGGCATTATATGGTCGACCTCCTCCAGTGCTCTTTAGGGGAGATACTTACCCTTCAAAGGTGGTAGAGGTGCAGTCACTTATGGCAAGCCGTGATGAGACCCTTGCTGAACTCAAAACCCACCTCCATCTGGCCCAAGAACGGATGAAGCATTTTGCTGATAAGAAACGTCGAGAGGCGATATTTCAAGTGGGGGACTGGGTCTTTCTCAAATTTCAGCCTTATAGAATGAGATCTCTTGCCCGACGGCCTAATGAGAAGCTTAGCCCCCGATTTTATGGCCCAATTTATAGGCGACGTCCGTTTAAGGTGCTGGAACGAATCGGACCAGTCGCCTATAAATTGGAGTTGCCCACAACATGCAAGCTTCATCCGGTATTTCACGTTAGTAGACTAAAAAAGGCTCTGCCACCTAATCAGCAATCCCAGGCTCTACCAGCGGGACTCAATGACGAAGGAGTGTTAGAAACTGAACCTGAACAGCTGCTGAACATTCGAACCAACAGCACAGGTGACATTGAAGTGCTAGTCCAGTGGAAAGGGCTGCCAGCCTTTGATAATTCATGGGAGTTATTAAGCCCCCTGCAACAGCAATTTCCAGCTGCTCACCTTGAGGACAAGGTGATTCTCCTTGTTTGGGGGGGGGGGGAGTAATGTTAGGGAGGGTAGAGACCCCAGGTTTTCTAAAGTCTATGAGAGAAGGAATAAGGTGGGCCCGGGTGTGCCAGGAGCTGGCCCAAGAACAACCCCTGCAATGGGGAATTAGGACAGCAGAGAAACAGTTAGAAGAGAGGGAAAGTTAGTTAGTGAAGGGTAGAGAATGTATAAATAGCTGAAAGAATAAGTAGATTAGGGGAATTCATTTGTTGTAACTGATTTAGAAATTGGAGAGAGTCTCTCCCTTAGGGTTCATCTTGTACACTCTTGAGGTTATGGTGATTTACCTAACCTGTGATCAATAAAATACAGTATTCTTCCCTAGATCTAGCTTGGATCTAACATGTTTTTAGACATCCCAAAATCAGTGATAGTCATTAATTTCTGGGTTGAATCAATATTCTTAGAAATTAGTCCCTGTATATTAGTCCCTATAATGCACATGGATCATGGGTGTGAAGCACTGAAGCTATTCAATTCGAGCATATGCAAAAATTGGTAGACTTGTGGGCATGTCTAACCTACTTTAGTTAGGAGGAGTCTTGTTTGCATGAGGGATTTACTATGCTGTTATT
The DNA here is from genome assembly GCA_030441495.1 of Dalbergia oliveri. Taxonomy (NCBI): domain Eukaryota; kingdom Viridiplantae; phylum Streptophyta; class Magnoliopsida; order Fabales; family Fabaceae; genus Dalbergia; species Dalbergia oliveri. The sequence goes on along the minus strand of JAMLFY010000009.1, from coordinate 33,847,323 downwards.
CTAATTTTACAGGTCTTTCAAAAGCGTTTACCCCCAGAAGCAGTGGACCTTGTCTGTAGGTTTTTTCAGTACTCTCCAAATTTGCGATGCACTGCTGTAAGTTTGATGTCTCCATTTTTCGTTGGTGTTTTATATTCTCATCTTGAATTTACAGTTATTATAAAATTACTTGATGGTCATCACATTATGGCACTGCAGTTGGAAGCTTGCATTCATCCCTTCTTTGATGAGTTGAGGGACCCGAACACCCGCCTTCCTAGTGGTCGCCCACTCCCTCCTCTGTTTAATTTTAAACCTCAGGGTGAGCTAAAATACCCACCTCATTTATCAGAACAATCTAGTGTTGAAATTATTTGAAAAGGCTTTTATTTAAACAGTAAGCCAGTAATAGAGTTGTCTCACAACATCAACAGTAATTTGTGCTCCAAAAGAGGAAAGTTAAATAATGAAAAAGGTTTTAATTTCAAAATTTGGGGTCAGATCATAATGGAAATAGTTTATGGCACAAATTCTGAAAATGTGGTACAAATAAAGATGATTTTATTTATGATAATAGCAGGCATTTTAGCATCACCTTACCATGTCTCTAGCCTTGAGTCACGAAATGAGGTTTTGTCACTTGTCTCTGATAGTGGCTCCATTCCCCTTCCCCTTCTTTCTGGCCTGAATCCAATGACATACCCAAAAAAAAAACAAATGAGCCTTTTGGTTTTGCATTTATTTTTCCATATTCTGTAATCTGTAAATTCCAAATTGTCATTAAATGTTTTGTCCTGGGTTTACCCTCTACTCTGTTTTTAAGTGCTAGGCTGAATCTTTTGGAGTAACCACCTGGCTTCATATTCATTCTTGCAGAACTTTCAGGTATACCCCCTGACGTTATCAATCGGCTTATTCCAGAGCATGCTCGTAAACAGAACTTATTTATGGCTTTGCATACCTAGCAAGTTTTTTTTACTTCACTTGTCAATTACTAGCAGGCTGTAAATTATCCGGTGCATCTGAGAGAATGCCACAGAAAGAGTTCCTAGGATTATATATTATATAACATGAAAACTTGGATTTTTTAAATTTCTTGTGGAAGGATTTCTTTCCTGTTCTTGCTCAGGAGACCATGCTTTCATGTATAAATAGCCAGACATGTGCTACTGGCCCTGTTTCGTATCTGTGCCTGGCTCAGAATGAAGCACGATGGTATAAATATAAAATGATGCACTGTTATTAGTTTTTATAATATTCTATGATGCGTCAGCGTCCCGAATGACTATGTAGTTTTATCTAATTTTTTTGGTGGTGTAGTTTTATCTTATTTAGTGTGTTGTATAATTGCATTTGCACAAGTTCGTAATCATTGACAAAAACGTCTGTATATATATATATATGGATTATTTTCCAAGAGAGAGAGAGTACTAGGAATTTGATCTGTTTATTCTAGATTTCTGGTGAGTAGTGTCATTGTGTCTAGCAAAAATACTGAACATAGGTAACATTAGTGCGCATACGTGCGGATTTGCTTTCTGATCTTGCATTTTCTCTTTGATGACATTTGAATCTGTTTTCGTGGTCAATGTAGAAGGTGGAGATCTTTTTATCTTTCCATGAAATCTCAGATCATCGAAATCTGATTTTTTTTCTTTAGAAGCAGGGTGATTTTTTTTCTTCAACGGCACTTTTTCGAAATATTTAGATTTGGCTATAAAATCTTTCTATAATCATCATCTCTTGCATCTCTTTGCAAAGTAAGATAAAATCAACCGCAAATCTATAAAATGATCAATATTCAGCGAATAAACATCAATAACCCTAAATAGAGGTGTGAATGTCATCTGGATTTTTTATTTTTCCCATATAAGAAAAAGAAGAAAAAATAACGAAAATCTTTTTCTTCTAAAATTTTGTTAGTATCAATTTTTTTTTTTTAAATTAGTTCAATCAATTTTTTGTTAGTGTCAGTCAAAATCCCCAAAAAAAAAAAATCAATCAAAGTCTCAACTAAATATCAATAATCTTTTTTTAAATTTCAATTGTCAAATCCCAATCAATTTGTTTTTAAATCATTCTCTAATCAGTTATATAAAATTTTTATAAATAAGTGGCCAATTAGAGTCACATGGGGGAGCAAAAATCATAGATACTTAGCACGGCAGCATAGATTCAACACGACCTCCCTCTTCATTCCTTTTCATCATCCTCATAGCAGATATCAACACAGTCTCATCATCATCCTTCATAACCATCATTCATCGGACCATCCCCTTCCACCATCATCATCGAACCTAAGGGTTTATTGAGTAGCTTTGTTCATGTATTGTCGAATTGGAGGCTTATTTATTGAGGCTTGTTTAATCTTGTGAAAGTGGATTTTATCTTTTTTAAAAGAAAAAATCTTCCGGTTCAAAATCTTTTCATAAATAAAATCAAACATACAAGCATTTTTTACAAGAATGACTTAGTTTGAGTTCCTTATTGCATTACAATACGTTGGCATAGTCAATAATTATCAAGTTAAAATGAATTTTTCTTTAAATTTTGTTCCTTTTTTTAAATTTAATTTTCTTTTCTTCAATTTTATTTTATTTTACTTTTGTATATGATTGTAACTTTTAAAGGGGAAAAATAAATATTATCAAGTTATAAATTAATTTACATAATAAGTTTTACGATAACTATATTTATATGGACGTATTAGGGTTAATGAGATTAAGTTTTTACTCTTCTCTAAGTATAATTAGACTCTTAAACTCAAATTTTTTTTTCAAAAGACTAATTTTACAAATCAATTAAAATTGGTGGGAACTCCATATTTAAATTTATTTCTTTTTAGGAATAAACTTTTGTTGCCATTTTTGTTATGACGCCATCCAGGGATATTAACACACTAGAGATAAAATTATTATTTATTTTAGACTAAAAAACTGAATAAATCCAAATAAAATGAGTCCAAATCGTCAAATCTTAGTTATATATGAGTGTATTTCTACACTCATCAGTCTACCACCGGGTTTTCAACTAAGATCGATTTTACAATTTACTATATGCTTAGAGCTTAAAAGAAAGTTCAACTACATGCATGGAATGAAGTAGGCCATAAAACTTCAAACATATACTTCTGATTAGATTGTTGGAATTGTTTAAGGGATTTCAATTCTTAGACTAGTGCATGTTTAGGGTGCATTTGGATGAGGTTTTTTTGGCTCAAATTATAACAAATTTCAGATGGTAGTATAACATCTCAATAGACATCTCAATAGACACAATAAACCTAATGTACAACACATCACCGAATCTGATGGGTGTGATTTTTTTAGACACTATCTTTTTGACAAGTCTATTGAGATGTCTTTAGCCATAATCTGCAGTATAGTCTAAAACAAGACACAATAAACATAATGTACAACACATCACCGAATCTGATGGGTGTGATTTTGTTGGGTGGCGTGCTCTTAGAGTATCATTGCAGGAAGTCGTCTCTTTTCAACCAAATTCGTGTATATATATATATATATATATTGGGGTGACTTGGGTCCTTGCATTTGGTTTGGCTTTGACGCAATGTATATTATAGTCAATCAATTATCCAATTCGTGGGTGTCCCAAAATTCTCTTCAACCTGTCCTATTTTAGAGATTAGGGCACAACCAATAGAGGACTGGAAATGAAAGGGACAATGGTTTTGGCACTCATGTCAGAAGCACATGATTTTTGAAGTTGATTAACGTGTTCACCAACTTCAAACTTGTAAAGAAGTTGTCTAACAAACTATTTGATGCACTGAAAAATGAGCCAAAAATATAGGCAAAACAATAGGATGAGAATTTTTTATTTACCGATTTATTCTAATTCTTAAGACATCTTAGACAAAATAGTATATTAACGCGAAAGAAGGAAAAAGTAATTAAGATAATGAATTTGATGTGCATATTAAAATTAAAGAAACAAGAGTCTATAGAATGAATATGAAAATAAAGTTTGGGTTTGCCTAATACGACGCAGAGAAGAAACAAAAAATACTTGAGGCTTTAAGTGGAGAAAGATTGTAATGCTAATTTTGTAAAATGAAAATAATAGACTAGACTTAAAATGTGCATGCATTGATCGCATCTTACAAAAAAAAAAAGGGTGCTTGATCGGGGATAAAAATTAAAAATGTAACGTAAATATACATGGGTGATAGTCAGGGTGCATATTATGTGACAAAAATAGTTTAGTGTGAGGTTGAGAGGAGTGAATGTTAACTATTAAATCTTATATGAATAATTAAAATTAAAATATAAAATTATATGATTTTTTTAAATGAGTATGTGAATATTAATTATCATTAATCAATTTTAAATCATAAGCATTCATATATAAATATACTATCCAAATTTATTCCTGCTAATCCCCTAATAAACGTACTACTCATCATAGTCATTCATAAAAATATACAATTTTTTTTTTTTTGGGTAATATAATACACAGCTTTTCTGTCCCAACCAAACCAACCCGCTGAGGGAAAACAATTAGCGGCCGGCAGCACGTAGTTTTGGTTTGAGAGAGTAGACAGTAATATTAGTGATCGGAGGTTGCAAGGACGAGACGAGACCCGTTCAAGCTTGGCCTTTGGATTCATTCTGTTTCAACTTAGGCACTCAAGGCAAAGCAAAGCAAAGCAAAGGTAATGTAATCAATCCCTTTTTCTTGTCAAACCTCCTCCTCCTCCTCCTCCTCCTCCTCCTCTTTAGTCTTAGAAATATGTTTGCGTCTGTGCTTTTACACCGTCACCCACTATCCAAGTGCACAAGCTGTTTGATTAAATAACTCAACGAACGCAACGCCTTTTGTAATTGTGCCTGCAAATGTACTTCTCCTAACTCAACTCTTTCTTAACCAACCAACCCCTGCTCGTGCGTTGCTTTCAAATTTTAAATTAATCCTTGTATGTAGTATTTACTTTTCTTATTTCTCTCTCAGGTTTCTTTCTTTCTTTCTTCATTTGTTTCGATTTCGATTCCATCAATGTCATTTCTTCTAAACCAAACTATGCCATGCCACGAGTGCTTGATTTCTTTCATTTTGGAACAGGAAGCGAGCGAGCGAATATTATAATATTATAATGTCATCTTGCGTCACCTTCAATGTTGCTGCTGCTCATTTCACCCATGCTGGACGCACCACTCACCATGGATCTTCTTCTAAGCCATTTCACTTCAGCCAACATTCTATCTTCCACAAGCCCAAATCTTCTTCTTCTTCCTCTTCTCCTCTCTTCCTCGAGCCCTTGAATCTGAGCTTCACTGCTTGGGGTTGGGATACGCGCAGCGTTTTCAAATGCGCTGCTCAGAATCCTGTTGGCGTTGGCACAAACGGCAACTCTCGTGAAGGGGTGGTTGTTCTGGTTATTGGCGGAGGGGGACGTGAGCATGCACTCTGCTATGCCCTGCAACGATCACCGTCCTGTGATGCTGTGTTTTGTGCCCCCGGCAATGCTGGAATTTCCAGCTCAGGAAATGCCACTTGCATTTCAGACCTTGATGTCCGTGATGGAGCAGCAGTGGCCTCATTTTGCCGCCAATGGGGGTGGGGCTAGTCGTTGTGGGACCTGAGGCTCCACTTGTTGCAGGTCTTGTAAATGACTTGCTGAAGGCTGGAATCCCCGCTTTTGGACCATCCGCTGAGGCTGCTGCTTTGGAAGGTTCTAAGAACTTCATGAAGCATTTGTGTGACAAGTATGATATTCCAACTGCCAAGGTCTGTTTTCTTCTGAATCTCATTGCATTCACCACTTCCATACTTAATCCTTATTCTTTTGGAATGAATGATACTGCTTATTGTTATGCCTGCATCCTTCCTTCATGTATTGTATCTTATAACTAGTGTTCTATCTTACTGAATCTTGTAACATACTAATTAGTCAGAGGAATAGAGGATTAATTAAACCTGTCTTATGCTGGTTTCTGAATATGTAAGTTTTGTTGAGCTGACAGGGGTTCCTTGATCAATAGAAGACTTGTCTACTTGTCTATTCTTCTATTAATTGAGTTTGGGTTTGTTTAGGATGTGTTGCTTGTGCATATGATAATTAGTGGGATTATCATGTTTGTGTCCTTATTTTTCTTTCTTAATTCCATGCACATGGTGTTCTGCCCTGTCCGCGTGCACCTTGAATATGTGTGTCTCTCCATCTTTTTGACCTTGTCCATGTCGTTCTTGCTGCTGGAATTTCTTATTCAGTTCTTACTAATCCTGGATTAATTAATGCAGTACAAAACGTTTACAGACCCATCTGCTGCAAAGAAGTATATTCAGGAGCAAGGAGCTCCAATTGTTATCAAAGCAGATGGACTGGCTGCTGGAAAAGGTGTTACTGTTGCCATGACACTGGAGCAGGCATACGAAGCTGTTGATTCGATGCTGGTAAAGGGTGATTTTGGTTCTGCAGGTTGTCGTGTCATTGTTGAGGAATATCTGGAAGGAGAAGAAGTGTCATTTTTTGCATTGGTTGATGGAGAAAATGCAATTCCACTAGAATCTGCTCAAGACCATAAACGAGTAGGTGATGGCGATACAGGGCCGAATACCGGTGGCATGGGTGCATGCTCTCCAGCTCCTATTTTAACCAAGGAACTTCAGTCTATAGTAATGGATTCTATCATCACCCCAACAGTGAAAGGAATGTCAGCAGAAGGTTGCAAGTTTGTTGGTGTTTTGTATGCTGGCCTTATGATTGAGAAGAAATCTGGCATGCCTAAGTTAATTGAGTATAATGTGCGGTTTGGTGATCCAGAGTGCCAGGTCAGTTAAGTCATGAGATGCTTGTTTGTAACAAATACTCTTTTGAATTATAAGTACACAATCCATAAAATATTCTAACAGGTTAGAACACAGTAGAAAACAGCAACAAAAATTGCTTTAGGAATCTCATAACTCTGATCCATTATCATTGAGCTTGTGTTATATAGTATGATATATGCAAAATTTAGTTCAATAAATTTGCAATTTTCCGATACTTTTTTTTTCTGTCCCTTTGTTCATTTGAAAATTGTACTGAGTCTATATTTCTTGATGTGACAGCCCTTTTTTTTTGTGGCGTCAGTATCATTTGGTTCCAAATTTCAAATATCAAGTTGACATCACTGATATTTCATCTGATAGATAGCTACCCATGGTTAGATTTGCTTCTTAATTCTTTCAAAGTTTTTGTTTATCATATTTGCAGTTTGCTGATGTCTTGAATCTAATCTGAGTAAATGAACAAAAGCACACACAATTGATCAGTTTATTTACCAAACACAGACTAAAACTTGTGATAACAGTTAATCGCATAAATGCTATGTTTTATGTCACTAATGTTGAAGCTATATTGCTGACCAATGCCTTTGAATTTCCTTTTGGGAATTTGAAACAGGTGTTGATGGTGCGGTTGGAGTCTGATCTGGCACAAGTTCTGCTTGCAGCATGCAGAGGAGAGCTGAGTGGGGTATCCCTGAACTGGTCTCCTGGGTCTGCCATGGTTGTGGTAATGGCAAGTAAGGGATATCCCGGGTCATACGAGAGGGAACTTTGATCAAGAACCTTGAAGAAGCTGAGCTTGTTGCTCCAGGCATCAAGATATTCCATGCAGGAACTGCTTTTGACTCTGAAGGAAGATTTATTGCAACTGGTGGGCGTGTTCTTGGGGTTACTGGCAAGGGAAGTGATCTTGAAGAGGCACGCGACCGCGCTTATCGTGCTGTTGAGGAGATTAACTGGCCAGGAGGTTTCTATCGTCGGGATATTGGTTGGAGAGCCCTTCCTCACAAACAAGAATATGCCACGAAAGAATAATAAACTACTGACATTAATTGGTCAATAGCTGTGAGCTGGTATACATCTCTAAGAAATGATAATGAGGGGTTTCTCTTAGTTGATGAACCTTGTAATTTAGTTTTGTGCAACAGGATTAGTTAATGTGGTTATATCATGAGCCACTGTGGGGAACCTCATAATAAGAACAAACTATTCCCCATTTCCTCCGTTATCCCCTCCCCTGAGAATGTTGTATTTCGTCACCTAAACAAGTTTAAATTTTACATTAAGATAGAGAAGTTGGACAGAGTATTTGCGATTTTCACTTTTGAGATTAGTAATCCTTTGATTAAAGCACTCTGTAGGCTGTAGCTGGTCCTTCGATGAGTGTTTTGTTATAGGTTCAAACTCTTCACACTAAGCTCTTGATCCATTCGTTGTGGGTGTATTTCCATTTTTACATGCATTAAAACTTTTGCTATTGATTCAGGGCTACCGTAGATAAGACTACAACGATGATAGGGACTTATGCCATCGGCTAGCAATCTACCGGTCAATTTATTCGCCACACCACACCACATCATTCTTGTAACTTCCCGAGAATTCTGTGATTATGCCTTATGAAGAAGATGTGGGTGCTTTGTTTGTTGTCTTGTATTCTTTTTTCTGCTGTTCGGCTCAGCCTAATAAAAAAATAAAATTGCGAAAAGTAATTGCGTGAGTGGTTAACAAAATTACAGGAGGGATGCCGAGATGACTTGCAACTAGAATCCTCATGTTGATTGAAAAATCCCATTCTAGAACTTTGTGGGAGACCTTAGACATAAGTAGAGCATTTGTATTATTATTATTTCGTTACGCAGAGTACAGTTCATATTCTTTTTTTATAGGCACAATTCATTTTTATATGATACAAAAATCCCATTCTAATTTCTTTGCTTTTGGGCTTTTGTCCCGCAGTTTATAAATAAATAAATAAATTCGATGTCATATAGAACCTTAATTTTATGACTATTATGTTTCAAATATAAATAAAACACTTCAATGAAAATAATAAAAAAAAACAAATGTTTTCGGTGTAGGAATATTGTTCTCCACTATGTATCATCATGTGTAGTAATATATATACCGATCATAACAAAGGGAAAAAAAAACAGTTGAAAGAAATTAAAGAAAATGATAATATACATAATTATATGTGGATATGAATATTTGTTGATGTTATGGCTAATTTGTTGAAAATGTGAATAATTATGCGCTATGTCTAGCTAGGGTTGAAAGACAACAATTTAAGTATATAACTAAGGAATATTATTAGAACTTTAGAAGTGAATCGAGTTGTGCGATGCCATAAAAATTGGTGGTGTCTTACAATTTAGGAAGCAGCAGGGTGCATGTTATGTGAAGTGAAAAAGGGGGTGGGATGTGTTGTGTTGTGTAGACGAAGAACCTAACCTAACCTAACCTAACCTACTACCACTTCGTCTTCGGTGTTTGCAATGAAATACTGTGTACTCGCTACTAGGTTAATAGCATAGCGGCCGCAAATTGCACATTGCAAATCCAATCCAAGGGCCAGAAGTGAAGGGAAAACAACGCCCTGAAAATCCAACGGGAAAGCAGAGGATGGTTCTAGAATAAATACACGTGGCAGCACGCATAACCCTCATCCTCTCCCAAAACCCTTGCTCTATCCCTTCAAATTCTCTCTCACTCCAGAAATCGCTGTCTTGTGTCGCTCGCTCTGCTCTGTTTCTGCTTCTGCTTCTGCTGCTGCTGCTGCTTCGTCTCTGCAAATTAGGGTTAGGGTTTCTCTCATCTCTTCCTTCCCAAAACATGGCTTCTTCAAGCGCCCAGATACACGGCCTCGGGACCCCATCTTTCGCCGGCACTGCCTCCGCGCTCAAGAAGCCCAATCACCGCACGGTGTTCCTGGGCCAGAGGCTCAACGCCACGCCGTTCCCGCGCTCCGCGTTTCTGAAGCTGAGGAGCAGCACGGCGCGGAGGGGCCCTCTGAGAGTGGTGAATGAGAAGGTGGTCGGCATCGATTTGGGGACGATGAACTCGGCGGTGGCGGCCATGGAGGGCGGGAAGCCGACGATAATCACAAACGCGGAGGGGCAGAGGACGACCCCTTCGGTGGTGGCGTACACCAAGAACGGGGACAGGCTGGTGGGAGCAGAAGCGGCAGGCGGTGGTGAACCCGGAGAACACGTTCTTCTCCGTCAAGAGGTTCATCGGAAGGAAGATGTCTGAGGTCGACGAGGAGTCTAAGCAGGTCTCCTACAGGGTCATCCGAGACGACAACGGCAATGTCAAGCTCGACTGCCCCGCCATCGGCAAGCAGTTCGCCGCCGAAGAGATTTCCGCTCAGGTATTCTATTCTATTCTCTTTTCTTTTATTTAACCCTCTCTTTGTATCTGCACTCTTGCCACTTCAATTCCTTGCTTAATTGTTTAAAGTTTTGAGCTTGTTGGATTTCTGCTTGGGTTGTTTGGTGATGAGTGTCTTGTTTTCTGTTTGTGACGATGATGCTATGCCTTTAGGTGTTGCGGAAGCTTGTGGATGATGCTTCTAAGTTCTTGAATGATAAGGTGACCAAGGCCGTGGTCACGGTGCCTGCTTACTTCAACGATTCTCAGAGGACTGCCACAAAGGATGCTGGCCGTATTGCTGGTTTGGAAGTCCTTCGATTATCAACGAACCAACTGCTGCCTCCTTGGCTTATGGATTTGAAAAGAAGAGCAATGAAACAATCCTCGTCTTTGACCTCGGAGGTGGTACTTTTGATGTCTCAGGTATACATAACAGCCTCTGGTTCTCCACCCCCCCCCGGGGGGCGGTTATATGATCCGTTGTTGTGTTTGGGCGCGTGGGTTGATCTGTATTTGACTTCATTGCAGTACTTGAGGTTGGTGACGGAGTGTTCGAGGTGCTGTCTACTTCTGGAGACACGCACTTGGGTGGTGATGACTTTGATAAGGTTGGAGTTCTCTTTCCAAATTTAGTATCATAAGTAGGCAGTTTTTGTTGTGAATAACGGATTTTAGCTGACTGTTGATTGTAATCGTATACTGGCTGTAGAGAATTGTTGATTGGCTTGCAGCAAACTTCAAGAGAGATGAAGGTATAGATCTTTTGAAAGACAAACAAGCTCTTCAGCGCCTTACTGAGACAGCTGAGAAAGCAAAAATGGAGCTTTCATCATTGACACAAACAAATATCAGGTATTATATCTTTGCCACTGAGCTGTCTGTACCCAAGCTAGTAGTTCGAGTGTGCTACTCATTTGTGCAAACCACTGAGCTATTAATGTTCGTGTTTTCAGTTTGCCCTTCATAACTGCTACAGCAGATGGCCCCAAGCATATCGAGACCACCCTTACAAGGGTTAAATTTGAGGAATTATGTTCAGATCTTCTTGATCGGTAATGATAACTTAATATTTTCCTCGTTGTTCCAAATGAAGTTTGCTAAGCTTGAATGATTGACAAACTTTTTTCATGCTATCAACATTTTGCTACTTCCTTGAAGCCTCTTCCAAAACTGCACGAAATACTCATGTATAATAATATGCTTATTTGAATTTTGTTACAGGCTCAAGACTCCAGTTGAAAATGCATTGAGGGATGCAAAACTCTCTTTTAAGGATATTGATGAGGTGATACTTGTGGGTGGATCAACACGTATACCTGCCGTTCAGGAGCTGGTAAAGAAGATGACTGGGAAGGACCCAAATGTCACTGTCAACCCAGATGAAGTGGTTGCCCTTGGAGCTGCAGTCCAGGTGAGATTTAGCTGTTTCCTAAGGAACTTTTCCACTTTTTCAGAGGGCGGAACTCCTTTCTTCTTTTTTTGGGTTGTGGGGTTGAGAAAATTATTTCAGCTTTAGTGTTATGCGTAAGCATTGTTCTCTGGAGAAAAAATATATTATATTTGTTGACTGATATCTTTCCAATTTGTTAATTGATTTTAGGCTGGTGTCTTGGCTGGAGATGTCAGTGACATTGTGCTGTTGGATGTTACTCCACTATCGTTGGGTCTGGAAACTCTAGGTGGTGTGATGACAAAAATTATCCCACGAAACACTACTCTTCCCACCTCGAAATCAGAGGTTTTCTCAACAGCTGCTGATGGACAGACCAGTGTAGAGATCAATGTACTTCAGGGCGAGAGAGAATTTGTTAGGGACAACAAATCGCTTGGTAGTTTCCGCTTGGATGGTATCCCTCCTGCACCTCGTGGGGTTCCTCAGATTGAGGTCAAATTTGACATTGATGCCAATGGAATTCTCTCTGTCACTGCTGTAGACAAGGGCACCGGGAAGAAACAAGATATTACCATTACCGGTGCTAGCACCTTGCCCGGTGATGAGGTACGCTATTTTTTCTATGGCCGTCAAGTATTTATCTGTCGTATTTGCCAGCCTCTTCTTTTTGTATTGTTTTTCATTAAAGAATTTCCAACGTTGTGAGACATTTGAAGTTGGGATCTCTAATGATATCTCTTGAATGGAATGCAGGTAGAGAGGATGGTAAAGGAAGCCGAGAGATTTTCGAAGGAGGACAAGGAGAAGAGAGATGCTATTGACACTAAGAATCAAGCGGATTCTGTTGTCTACCAGACTGAGAAGCAGTTGAAGGAACTTGGAGACAAGGTTCCTGGCCCTGTGAAGGAGAAGGTTGAGGCAAAACTTGGCGAGCTTAAAGATGCAATTTCTGGTGGTTCAACCCAAGCCATAAAGGATGCCATGGCTGCCCTCAACCAGGAAGTTATGCAACTTGGTCAGTCACTATACAACCAGCCTGGAGCTGCTGCAGGCACGGGGGCAGCTGCACCCGAGTCTGGCCCAACAGAATCATCAGGCAAGGGACCCGATGGGGATGTGATCGATGCAGATTTTACCGACTCTAAATGAGTGATAGGGATTATCTAATAATAGCTTTTCCTTTTATGTTTTTCTTTCTTTCTTTTTTTGGTGTTTAATTCTTAGTGATTTTTGTCAATGGAGAGTGGGCGCATGTTTCCAATTAAATTAGGAACGGGTTTTTATAGGTGCTCCTTGATGCTCGTGTTGTACCTCTGGAAATTTTGTCTGTGAAATACAGTATCATCGGTGGAATTTATAGGCTGAAATTGTCGCACCATTCTTCTCGATTCAGGACTATATAAAATAACAGGACTCTTGCCATTAAATTTTTAGGAGGGAATGATGCTTCTAATCCTTTGCTTCTTCCTGGAAGAACAAAGCAGTTAAAAGAAATGTCTGTTATGTTTTCGTTCTATGCAGGCAATGGTTATTGCTCTGTTATCTCTTTTGTTAATTTCTTTCAAATAATTAGGTGACGATGATGTAATTATTTTGAATGCACTGAAATTACATGAATAAATCGTTTGGTAAACTGAACGAGTAATAACCTTTTTCAACAAGTGCAGGCGTATCATGATATTGGCTTTAGTATACTTGAACAATCAACTTGGAATCGATTTCTTTTTCATATTTTTTGGCGTAAGATCTGAGTTTATTTCACGTCACATGTGCGTTAATTACATTTTTATGGGTTTAGTGATCCTCGCAAGCATGTCATGAGTTAGTGTGCAAGTTCAGCTTTTTTATTTTCTCCAAACAACCCCCCCCCAAAAAAAAAAAACAAGTACTGCTATTATGCCAGACAGGTAATTACATCCTCAGGCTGGTACTGTTTTATTATGTCCAGGTGCTTTAATAAACTGATAAAACCACAGAATGTCGATGAGCTTAGGTTTAACAAGAAGAATGATCTATAGTTATTAATCCAATTTTTGTACCATATGAAAGATGAAAGATACTGTAGTTATTAATAGTTCTGGCAGGATCTTCCACTTGCTTAAACCATTCTAATATTCGAGAAAAGAAAAGAAATTCACTTGGCTAGTAATACCATTCACAAGGTGCAGAGATTGGCTACTCCCATATAGACTTTCCAGGACTCTGAGGCATACTGTTAACTCTTTCAACCAAGACATTATTAGCATAAGCCGCAGAGTCATCATAGTACGCAAACCCTTTGGGGGTCTGGTTGTGGAGCAATAATGGTTAAGACCATTATTATTACCTCTGCTGCTCATATCTGTCTTCGCCAATGACATAATGGGTGGTGGCCTCCCCATCCCAAACCCGCCCCCTCCTCCTGCTGGTTGTGGATCTTGTCGGTGATCTAGATGATGATGATGGTGCAAATGCAGCAAGAGGAGGGTGCTGGCACTGGCTCTGGCTCAAATGACTCTGATGATCATGGTGTTGAATAGTAGTGGTGAGGCTGTGAAGGTTGCTTAGGCTGGTAATGCTGGGAGAGCTCCTGACTCTTTGCATCATAGGAAGGCGAGGATGGAAGGGCGAGAAGGAGGAGGATTCATGTACCAAGTCAGCAGTGTGGCCATCCGGGGAGTTGGATTTGGGGAAGAGCAGGCAGACGAACTGCATAAGGCTCTGATTGGGCTGAGCCCAAGCGCGAGCCTTGCCCTGGGGCTGGTGCGTACAACGATGCCGTTGATGGCATCGATGTAACGCTGCTCCAACGCGTATGGTTCACTTGCTGGCGCTGCTGCTGCTGCAGCTGCAGCCGCAGCCTGCTGCAGGTTCTCTACCACTACTGGCTTGGAAGGGAACAGAAATGCACGCAGCAGCGGTGCTCCTCCGCCTCCGTGGTGGCGATCGTGCTCGTCGATCATGTGCTTGAAGGTCTTCCTCGTTTCTGACCGACACCAATGTGTCCAGATCTTCGGGACCAGCTGGTACTTGAGCACCATGTTGTCCCCTCCATCAATCATCGCACCCAGCTTCTTCATCAGCTCTGCTTCACAAGACATGACA